>OZ025240.1:43007245-43027245 GCA_964019155.1 Osedax fenrisi | reverse complement strand
GAGGTAATTGAGATATAGGTCTGTAATTTGAGAATTCAGAAGAGTCAAGATTAGTTTTTTTTATTATTGGCGTAATTATTGCGTTTTTTAGTAAATTTGGTGTATGTGTGTGTGTGTGTGTATGTGTGTGTGTGTGTATGTGTGTGTGTGTATGTGTGTGTGTGTATGTGTGTGTGTATGTGTGTGTGTGTATGTGTGTGTGTGTATGTGTGTGTGTGTCATTAACACACATACATATGTATTAATTGTACGAGGATGCTATCGTATATGATATATACTTGTATATATATATATACCTTATCTAAACTTTATTATATTTATCAATTCTAAGAAAACTAAATAATATTGCACCCTTCCATATTTTAAAGTTAATATATTACTCTGTATTTAATCGCCATCTTATTTATTGTACTCATATCTGGGGGAATAATTATGATTCAACATAAAAACATATAAGTATAGCTCAAAACAAAGCTATAATAATATGAAATCGTCAACAAATAGAACTATAGTTCTCATTATAATGTAGTGTAATATTTACAAAGACCAACACATTTTATCTTTTAAAGAAACAATATGCTATAACGAATGTATGAAACTCCTATAGGATTAGGAGTTATCAAATGTCACCAATAATTACAAATTTATTTAAATTAAAACACTCAACTTATAATATGCGTGATAATGATAAATTAAACATATATGTATACCTTTAATATATTATTTATTATAATAATAGATCAAACATATATGTATACCTTTAATATAGTAAAGGTATACATATATGTTTAATTTAGTAGTATCGCGCATGTTATAAGCTGAGTTGATTAAAAAGAATGTCCTCATTACAAATAGAAGGACGGGCATGCAAGACTCTCGTGTAACAATGAAGAACAATGACGTCATTATTGTAGCTATACCGCGGTAACACACACGGAGATAGTGATGATGCTGCTGCTGCTGGCCCGATAAAGAGGATAACGATGTCCTCCCCCCTGTCCTCCCCCCCACCGATAATGACGCTGGCCTGATGATGATGATGGTGATGATGATGCTGGAGGCCCGATAATGATGATGATGATGATACGGAGTATTGATCTTTAAATATCGATGTGTGTGTATACGTGTTCGTGCGTGCGTGTGTGTGACAATATACTCCGTTATAGTATACTATAGTCTAGACTCTATAGTATAGTATAGTATATATATATATATAGTGTTGTGCATTATTGTGAAATATTGATGTTTGATGTTTACAATGGAGAGTCACGTGCTACAGAGTCACGTGCTAGAGATAGCACACACGTGACATTCCGTAGTACACACACTGCAGTGTCCACGGAAGCGAGTTAACGCGCACCGAGTGCGGCGATCGCTAACTCCTGGAAATTAAGCGCCGCTCGTGTATCTATTTATAGATAACAATGGCGGCTCGTAACAATCGCGCCATTGTTAGCCGTGGTAGGCGTGCGGATTGTTCACGATGCAGCGCCATTGTTCACTTATAAATAGATAATACGTTAACTGTGCTTAATTGGCTAATCGAGATTACGTAATGCACCGCGATATTATATAACGCGCCGACAACATCGAGGTGTTACATATCGATACATGTATTAACGTACGCGTTAACATCGTTGGAATGTATACATACTATAGCATACATACTATAGTATAACGGGTATAGATGTAGAATAGCGAGCATAGCCACGTATACGCGATGTGATAATAATGTGCGAGGTGCAAGGTAGGTAGGTGTTGTGCTGCTGGTGGTGGTGTGTTGTTAACGTATACGATATCAATAATGTACATATGTTTAAAAATAGATTCTGTTTAAAATCATATATTATATATAATAATAATACATAATAATAATACAGTATAGGTATAAGTATTATCAATAATCTATTATTATGATATATATATATATATATATATATATATTCAATTGGTATAGCGTTCTTTTAATAGTGTATCTAAATATGATGACTTTATTTAATGCGGTCACTATATTACATAACACTTACGCCAAGCCTAGAAGTTTTGCATGCGCCGCCGCGCGCGCCAGTAAATCTATTTATAGATCGGCGGCCGCAGTAGAGGGCGCTCTCAGTCTGATTCTCATCTCATCGATAGATGGCAGCATGGGACAGAGAAATAACAAACAGCAACTAAACAACGCCGAAATAGAAGAACTACTTACCTATACCTACTGTTAGTACTATTAGCCTATCTATAGGTACTGATATGTAGCTTTTTTATTCTACTATAGCCTATATATGGGCTATATTATACCATATATACCTATAGGTACCTGGTACTAATTGATATCCGATATTAAGAGTAGTTATAGTGAAGTAGATAAATCACTAATTATAATATTAATATGAAATATAATAATTTACAATTGCAATATATTGATATACCGTTATAACTATAAAACTTTTAATTTCAAAGTATACTTTAAAGAATATATTCTTTGTTAATTTCAATAATGTATGTTAAAGTTAGAAAATATGTATACTTTCGATTACATAATTCGATTATATATATATATATATTTGCTAAGATAAATTATCAATAATCAATAATATTATTATTAATAATAATAATAATAATAATAATAATAATAATAATAATAATAATAATAATAATAATAATAATAATAATAATAATAATAATAATAATAATAATAATAATAATAATAATAATAATAATAATAATAATAATAATAATAATAATAATAATAATAATAATAATAATAATAATAATAATAATAATAATACTATAATAATAATAATAATAATAATAATAATAATAATAATAATAATAATAATAATAATAATAATAATAATAATAATAATAATAATAATAATAATAATAATAATAATAATAATAATAATAATACTAAAACCTAATAATAACAGTAGGTATAACAACACTTTTTTTATAACAATAAAAATACGTACTCGAATATACATAAGTACCATACTTATAATACAACAATAGTAGTTCTAATGATTATCTATGTATATTTAGTAATATAATACTAATAGTAAATAGGATAATATATAAAGTCATATGTATTTCATTAATAAATATTATATTCATAAGTTAATATAATTACTTATAATATAATACGGTATACAATATATAATGCATATTTAATATTAAAATATAATACATTGTAATATTGAGTAGAATGTATGTATAGTTATAATGTATGTACGACATACACGTACATTGTACATGTATGCTCCATATGTCTTAGATTAACTATAATGATAAAGAACATATTAGTAATTAATAATCCTAAGTAATACATATACCTAAACGATATATATATATATAAGTAGTACATAGTAAATATTATATATACTTAAGAACAACTTACACCTAAGTAATATATGACTCATATTTACAGTTGATAAGAAGGAGATTCAGCAATGGTTAGTATATCTTACATAACAACACATACGTACACACATACCTATGTGTGTATGCACAGTGTGTGTATCACGCTTATGTCTCCACGCAAATAACATTACGCAATCAACACATAAAGGACACGTAAAGGAAACAATACCACAACTATAGTGTTATAGTATACACAATGACGTCATCGAACCTATTCTCCATTGACGAGTTCATGTATGAACTATAGTAGGTACTCATACTATAAAAGTATCTTATAGGTATACCCTACATATATATATATATATATATATATATATATATATATATTGAGTACTATGACTTTTATTTGCTTAGTGATATATAATATATATGTATGCGTATACGCATTTACGATATATTTTGTATATGTCTACTATAGTATACTATAGTATATAAATAATAGATAGATAACATTATATATAGATAATCATAGAATAATGTTGTATGTTATTTATAATTATTCTATGATACATTCACAAATCTATTATTTTTATTTATTATATATATATATATATATGTATAATGGTAACACACTGTGCGACGCAGTGTGCGTGCAGTGTATCATATAGGTTCACATGTGGTAATAGATTTGCCACACACACACCCACACATCTACACACACACCCACACCCACACACACACACACACACACATTATATAATTAGATTCGTTAATTCATTAATTACCGGGACATAATGTATCTCATTAGGTAATACAGCTTATTACGGCTAAACTTAACTACGAACGTAATGCTAATGCTGACCACATATGTTGTATACCTAACAACTACTACTACTACTACTACTACTACTACTACTACTACTACTACTACTACTACTACTACTACTACTACTACTAATACTAATACTACTACTAATACTACTAATAATACTACTACTACTACTACTACTACTACTACTACTACTACTACTACTACTACTACTACTACTACTACTACTACTACTACTACTACTACTACTACTACTACTACTACTACTACTACTACTACTACTACTACTACTACTACTACTACTACTACTACTACTACTACTACTACTACTACTACTACTACTACTACTACTACTACTACTACTACTACTACTACTACTACTACTACTACTACTACTACTACTACTACTACTACTACTACTACTACTAATACTACTACTACTACTACCACTATTAATTTTAAGAATTGTATTTAAAGGTATAATATATAATATGTATATATGTATACATACATAGTTTAAGTGATTTTTTAATTTAATTTTAAAACAATATGATGATTAGATCTTGCATAGATAATATGGTAGTGTATTCCGTGTACGAGGAACCACGGAGGAGAATGCACGTGATTGGCTATATTTCTAGTACTCCCGTCTAATAGAATAGTATACGATGTTCTGACTTAAGGCAATTGCCTCAATATCGCTCGACGTTTCAGAAGATTGTATACATCTATAGATATATTCAGGCTTACCTATTAATAATGTTTATTTTGTGTGTGCTATATCGTATAGGCTTATAAACATATATGTATGTTTAATATAGTAAACGGTGTTTGCATCGATTTCTAAATGAAAGCCACTTAAGATTATGTTGGTACATATTAAAATTAAATACACAATTAAATTTTATTAAATCATTAATAAAATAAAATAAAAGTATTCATAAAATTAATTATAAATAATGTAATTGTAATTTATCTGATTTGTTCATAAATAATATATAGCGAGTAATTATACCCTATATATAGGGTACCCTATAGGGTATAATTACAGGGTGTCAGTATTCGGACATGTGTACCGAATATGGAGTGTACATCATTATCTATGGAAGAAAAAGATTAAATAAAATGTTAAAAATACAATAATATCTATAATCATATAATATTAATATATTGTAATTTTTGAATACAATTATTGAGTCATAAAATGTCAATACCATTTATTATTAAGGGTGCAAGCACGGGTTGGGGTTTACCATGTTAATTCTAGCTCTAGCTAAAATTCTAAGGATACTAAACTAATAAAGATAATGAAGTACTTTTTTTATTCAATAGATATTATTCTACTAAATAATATTAGTGAATTTTTATAAATATAATTTATTTAAAATTATGTAAAAAAATAGTTCAAAATAGTTGAAATAATTTTTATATTTTTTTATTAAAAATGTGAAGTTTATTATAATTTATTTTAAAATTACAAAGTATAATACAATGTCCTGCCAATATAGTATTACATGTTATTTATATACAGTAGCAATTTCAGATAATAATATTAATAATCTAAGAAGTAGATCCCTCGAGAGATTTATGTATGTTTACTAAGTGCAAAAACTAAAAACTTGAAAAAATTACATTCTGAGTGTTAAAAAAAATAAATAGTCAATAGTCTCATAGTCAATATTAAATAAGTCAATATCAATATTATATGATTTGTAATTCCATTGATCTCGTAAACCCTTTATTTTGTTAGAAATACTAAACAATATTTTAAAATATGATACATAAGATACTGAACATGGATATAACGTAATAAATAAATAAAAATATAAAAATATTATACATATTTTAACGTCAGCTTGCACCCTTAATATATATATATGTGTGTATGGGATATATGGCTCAGTATAATGACTATATGACAACAAAAAGCTAGTAAGCGATCACATCTTATGAGAGGTCCCGAGTTCGAATTCAGGAAGTTATTGTTTTTCTCGTGTGTTTATCAAGAATTTAATAAACATTAAATCAAAACACAAGACAAAAATGTATTTGTATTTTATTGTCTCTCACAGTTATGTATAACATTTTATATTTATATAAGTCTATGACTTCTTGAGAGGTAAATTTATATCCGTTATTAGTATTGTATTCAATATATATATATATATATATATATATATATTATAATATGATACTAATAATATTGGTATACTAATAGTATATCATGTATATATGTATTATTTTAAGATAATACTAATATATATAGCCGGTATGATATATACATATATATAGTTATACCTATATATATATATATATATATATATATATATATATATATATATATATATATATATATATTTATATATATACCTATATATATATACCTATACATATATATATATATATATATATATATATATATATATATAGTTACTTCTATAATTGAGAATAATTATTCCTAGAAATAATTATGTCGGTGATTTCATATTTATCATTTTAATAATCCATATGTTCATACATGTGTTCATACATGTGTTCATACATGTGTTGGTGTATAAACACACGTACACTGTACGACGTACATCACTATATAAGTAGATTATATAATTATTCAAATAAATATGCAAAATAAAGAGATGAATTTATATAATAGTTAATATATATATATATATATATATATATATATTATATATGCACGTATGAATGAAATAAGTTTATAGACAGAAGGATCAGTGAAAGCGATGAGATTTATTGATTCGTTATCTGCTGATAATTTCCTGTGGATAGTTAGTGGTGAAATCGTATATATGCATGCAATACTGTATACAATCATCATCACATATATAATACTAATTGTTAATTAAACAATTACACATTTGAAGAATGAGATATATTAATGCCGGTATATATTTAGACCTAGAGGTATGTAAGTCTATATGTCTATATATATATACCATAAAGTCGTAGACATATATTGATATTGTTACGTTCGTATATATCACCAGTATATCAGCGATACAATGGTGTTAGGGGTACGTGTATGATTGTATAATATAGTATAATATATATACAAACTTATACACACACACACACACACACATATATATATATATATATATATATATATATATATATCTATATTTTATTCGTAATTTATATGCTGCACGTATTATTTAATTAAGATATGAAACACAATGTGCGTGTGTGAATGTGTGTTATGTGCCCATGCCCTATGTGTGTTTGTGATAGATGACGACTGACATAATTAGGAAACATACACACAAGTATTGTGTATATTGAATATTATATATATATATATAACATTTATAGGAATAATAACTTATCTATGAAGTAAGTTATACATAAGTTATACATACATGTTATAACAATACACCATATCAATGCAGACTGTAGTATATACTAGTACTCTATATTATTTAGTATTGTTGTCCGTGGTATATTCAATGTATATTATTATTTAATTATTATCGTATTACTATTATTTTATTATTATTTTCTTCCCGCACGAGCGAAGGGGTCTACATGACCCTATTTTAGTGCTAATAAACTTAATATCATCATCATCATCATCATCATCATAATCGCAATAATAACTACATTTCTAAACCTAGGTTATATAAATATATGTATATGACCTACATTTCGTTATATTAAAACTGTTATTTCAATTAACATATTTATAACACATAAACATATATGTTATATAACTTATATCGTGAAGATTACACAGACTCTGCTAACATGATGTATACATGGATTATATAGTTTTTATGTACAATTGTATAGTATATATGTATACAGATGTAAAACGTACAATGTACACTGTACAGTGTACATTATACACTGTGTATTGTACAGTGACATTGTACAATATACAGTGTATAATACTATAGTATTTGTGACATTTATAATAATTATTAATTAGTAATTATTAATTACTTCTAATTTATAGAATAATTAGCTTTATAATTTTAAAATAATATCTTTAATATTTTTACATATTTTTATAATATATTATGTCATGTACTATATATATATATAAATATTATATATAACATACTTAATTAACTATAACCTACATATAATTTAAACAAATATATATATTGGATAATACAATTATATGACTGATATGTATGAATTTAATTTAATATTCTATTGAAGAATAAATATACATTCCTATAGAACTATAGTTAATTGTACACATCCATAATCCCCCACCCTATACCTACACATATATGTAAGATAGTCATATCCTTAACCTAGATATCGACATCACCCTCACTCTCACCCTCATTTAATTAGGACGAAGTGTATACTATTATTGAATACGTTGATTAAAATGTGCTTTCAACTATATTATGCATTGAATACTTCAAATATCTCCTGCTAATATTATATATATATATATATATATATATAATTTATATACGTTAATACATATACTAATACATATGTTACTATACTATTTATAATATACAATATATATTTGTTATATGATGTATACTAACTACAATATTAATGACATATGACATACTTTGATATCTAAAACATCCTGAGTGTAGTTTATTGTATGTATACATACCTATAGGTGTATAACTACAAGGTATTTACCAATATAATATAACCTATAACTATATAATATAACCTATCATTTTATAATATAACTTATAACTATATAATGTAACATATAGTTATATATAACTATATAATTATTACAATAACATTTCTAAATTCCTTTATAAATAGTAAATATATGGTAGAAGGATGGTTTACAAATGAAATATGTATTATCTATCCACTACTAACATAGGTATGATAACAAATGATAACATAGGTATGATAACAACTGATAAAAACTGATATCAACTGATAACAACTGATAAAAACTGATAACATAAGTCTGATAACAACTGATAACAACTGATAAAAACTGATAACATAAGTCTGATAACAACTGATAAAAACTGATAACATAAGTCTGATAACAACTGATAACAACTGATAAAAACTGATAACATAAGTCTGATAACAACTGATAACAACTGATAAAAACTGATAACATAGGTCTGATAACAACTGATAAAAACTGATAACAACTGATAACATAGGTCTGATAACAACTGATAACAACTGATATCAACTGATAACAACTGATAAAAAATGATAACATAAGTCTGATAACAACTGATAACAACTGATAAAAACTGATAACATAAGTCTGATAACAACTGATAACAACTGATAAAAACTGATAACATAGGTCTGATAACAACTGATAAAAACTGATAACAACTGATAACATAGGTCTGATAACAACTGATAACAACTGATAACAAATTATATCAACTGATAACATAGGTCTGATAACAACTGATAACAACTGATAAAATTGGTCTGATAACAACTGATAACATATATGTCTATAGGTCTGATAACAACTGATAAAAACTGATAATAACTGATAACAAATGATATCAACTGATAACATAGTTCTGATAACAACTGATAACATAGGTCTGATAACAACTGATACAACTGATATCTTTTTCGATACAACTGATAACATATATGTCTATAGGTCTGATAATAACTGATAAAAACTGATAACATAAGTCTGATAACAACTGATAAAAACTAATAACAACTGATAACATAGGTCTGATAACAACTTATAAAAACTGATAAAACTGGTCTGATGACAACTGATAACAACTGATAACAAATGATATCAACTGATAACATAGGTCTGATAACAACTGATAACAACTGATAAAATTGGTCTGATAACAACTGATAATAACTGATAACATAGGTCTGATAACAATTGATAACAACTGATAACAACTGATAACAAATTATATCAACTTATAACATAGGTCTGATAAAAACTGATGACAACTGATAACATTGGTCTGATAACAACTGATAACATATATGTCTATAGGTCTGATAACAACTGATAACAACTGATAACAACTGATAACAAATGATATCAACTGATAACATAGTTCTGATAACAACTGATAACATAGGTCTGATAACAACTGATAAAAACTGATATCAACTGATAACAACTGATTGCATAGGTCTGATAAAATATATCTGATAACAACTGATAAATAACTTCAATTACAATATGCTTTTAGCAAATATCACTATATATGCAAATCTAATAATTTATTACTAATAAATAACTTTCTCATGTAACAATTGATAAAGAACAATGCATTCGGTTACCTCTACATATGTTTTAATCTAATGGTATACGATACATCATAATATAATTATTGATTTCCTCTCGCTATATAATCATTAGAATGACTGGTATTTATCTGTTATGACTTAGATAGTTATGATTTATGACTTAGAACGGATAAACTATGTATACATAGGTATACGTATATTATATGTACATTATATCTACACTATAGGTACACTATAGGTACACTATATGTACACTATATATATTTAAGGATTACTAACCTATTCTAACATTATAAGTGTAAACCTATCCCGTCCTTATCTACATATATACACTGCAATGTATCAGGTCAATACCGAGTACTTTATTACACATGTATGTATCATTTCTTTAACATAATTATATCACTCCGCATAATTCCTCATAATAAAGAAAATATATGATAAATATATATATATATATATATATATATATATATCCAAGATTTCTATTATATCCTATTTCTTGTTTTTCTCTTGTGTTTATCAAGAAATTAATAAACGATAAATAAAAACTCAAGAAAAAAAATGTTACTATTTGTATTGTATTGTATGGGCCCCTCACAGTTATTTATAACATATATAAGTCTATGACTTCTTGAGGGTTCCATTAGTATCCGCTATTCATATTGTATTCAATATATATATATATATATATATATATATATATGATATTTAAATGAATACATATTATTATTATTATATATATATATATATATATATATATATATATATGATATTTAAATGAATACATATTATTATTATTATATATATATATATATATCAATACTCTGTAGATGTACATATGAGTAATACCCTTAGTAATTGTGAAACATAGGAAGATGGGTCAGTATAGTTATAGTTATACATATTCCTAGAGGAGTTTAATTTGTTTGGGATTACAACATTTAATAACTAATAAGCGAGTTATTCTAAAACCATTATTTAAGTATACGTATATAATAATTCTGGTAATGCGGTAATTATAGCCCTATATAGGGAATAAGGTAATAACAAAGCCCTTTAGTAATAGCCTATAGGGTAATAGCACTAAGGCGTATATTCTACGTAATATGTTACACGATTCATTATTATTTGTGTATCGATGATTCATTGATAAAATTGTTACGTCATTAAATGTTTCACGTCAACGTCAACGTCATCATGTGTAGGACACAGGGACATAGTATGTACTACATACACACATAAGTATACTTGCGTAGAACATATCACCTATAGGTAGACTTATCTATACGCTAACTTAATTAAATTAACTAATTAACTAGTCCCATGACGAGTCGTCGTAGGGGGAACATGATATGACGTCATGCACAACTTCTTCCAACTATAACCGTCTTTAGTTATATCAAGTAAGGATCAGGTAGACATACCGATCCACTCATAAACATCGTCCATTCAACTACTATTAGGCGACCTATTTTACTTGAACCTTCAACACGACCTTGTAAAACAGTATTTGCCGATGTGTCATGTCGTGATACATGTCCAAACCAACTAATTGTTCTCTTAATTACAGTGTACTATTTAATTTGTTCACTGATATGATGTTCTTTTGAAATATTGTATATATCACAAACTGCCTGTGTGGCTCAGTGGCTAAGGCGTCAGACACACAAGCAGTAGGACACGGGTTCGATCCTCGTCCGGACCATTAATTAATTTTATAAAATGTGTCTTAAAATATTATTTAGAAGTGATCTTATATAATTGTGTATAAATAAATGATCGGCTCTCGTTAAAACCATGGATGCCTTAACATGGGAGCGGATTCGAAGGGACATTAGAGCCATATATGGTTATAAGTGAAAATGTCATCTAAGTTCCTGGGTGGGATGAAAGGACTCCACCAAATAAAAATAACAATATATATATATATATATATATATAATATATAAATTCACTAGTTCACACGGCGAATACATAAGGTTATAAGCTCCATAATATATTTGAAATGTTATTGAGTAATTGTAGTGAAATAAGTATAACGCCATATTATAATAGTAGGAAATACAGCATATACGTAAGGACAAAGTGTAAGGACATATATGTCTTGTGGACACAAGTATACTTGTGGTCTGTACTGCGTGGTGTATTATAACATCACGTGCTTTAATTGCTTACAATGTATTGCATTATAATGAACGTATACATTATATACGATTATACATTAAAGGGGTGTACACTGTATAATGTACACCTGTATACTTTAGAGCTAGCGAAAATAGAGTGGTGAACAATGTATCTGACATGCGGAAAGCGTCCATCTAAGGTTGTATGAACAATATGGCGGATTTGATCTAGTTTCTAGTTAAAACTAATCGAGTAAAATATTATATTTGTGATAATAATCATTTATATGATGTATATATAAAATATATTTATTTAAATATCGATAGATCTATGGGACGAAGCCATATGTATTAATATATAACTATAATTGAATACAACATGGAAAAACCGTTGCTAAAATAGCTACAACTGTGGAGCTTCGTTAAGATTCGCGTTTTATATTTATAAATCATGAAACATAATTAAAATATCAAAACCCATATATATATATATATATATATATATATTATAATATGCACATTATAATGAACATAAACTGATATATGTACTAATAGTACAGTACTATATAGTATACACACATGGACAATAATAGCTCTACAATCTATAGATAACTTAGATATATTACCTAAATATTCACAATAGATCAATACACGCATGCGTATGACAAACTCGATATCACCGTTATTCCCAAGGGCTGACTTTTACTTTAATATCACTACATACATGTGAGATATATATATACCATGGGTATATGCTATTTAAAATATATATATATACACATACACACATACACACGTACACATATATACTCACGCATACATACACACACACAGATATATATATATATATATATATATATATATATATACACACATATATAATTATTTATATAATAGCCGTAAGCAATGCTTAGTAATAGTATGCAATCAATATAATGTATTATAATATACTAATTATTTTGTAATATGTTAACGCATTCCAATTCTGAGGACACTTTTCGAGTGTTGTGAGAATATATATAATAAACATATTATATTTATATTATATTATAATCATATTATATTTATATTCGTATATTATTTAAAAATTCTTAGATAAGTTTAATAATTTTTGTTTTGTTATTCATATATAATTTCACATATACATTACATATTTCACACCCAGGGCCGGCTTAAGCATACTATGGGCCCCGGGCAAAAAAAACGTATGGGCCCCAAATTTCATAATATATTAAATGGGCAATTCTAGAAATAACTAATATCTATAAATATTCAATTTATATATAAAGAAATGATGTATTATTATTCTATTATGCGTAATCAAATTATGTAAACATATTTATAATCTTTAAAACATTTTGTTTTTTTCATATATATATATATATATATACATGTATCGTGTGAAGGAGACCCACTTTAAGATGCATATAATATATATAGGGGGGGGTCTCCTTCACGCTATGGGTGTAAATAAATATTACGATACCCACTTAAAATCATTGCAATGTAATATTTTATAATTTACAAATTTATTAATAAATATTATATAAGTTAATTAATTATTTTATAATTAATTAAAATAATATGATTTCATATTTTACTTGATTTCAACTTCTAAATCAGTAGTATTTATTCAGTATCAATTTAATTAATTAGCTTTGATTCTAAAGATAATGTTACAGACTTGAAAGTATTTATTGTGTCAGATAATTTCATAGAAAATTATTTATAAGTTTAAGTTTAGAGAATCTTCTCTCTTAAGTGTAATTATTTACCATTAAATATATTAGGATGAAAATGTCTACAATTGGATATATCTAGCCCATCATATATATATATATATATATATTAATATTTGTATATTCCATTACTTTGAGGTGTATATCAATATGGTATAATATATGTTTAATACTGAATTATCTTATATACTAATTAGTATTCAAGTATTTAAGTAATTACAATATTGTACGTTTTTTAATTAGATCAGATATATAGCTAGGAGTGAACGAATATATTGATTTATGGATTATAGATAGTATACGTAATTTACACCTGAGGAAAAGGGTAGCCACATACGAGATGATTGATGAGATGTTGTATTAGGGTGATCCAGTTGTGGTATACATTAAGTAGTATACGTATTGAAGAATGTGTGTGTGTATAGGTATAGTGTATATATAGGTATAGTGTATATAATAATAATAATCAGAATTTAGGTATGACCATGGTAAACGAAGAAGCTCTATGCTTATCTAGTCGTTTACCTATTTCACTTTCCTATAGGAAAATTATGAGGAGAAAATTATAGTACAAGTAAAATAAAAATAAATAAAATAAAAATAAAATGTTAAGAGTTAAAGTTAGTTAAAGAAATATATATGTATATAAAATATATACCCAAAATATATACAAAAATATATGTTAAAAAACAAAAATATAAATAAAATTTAATTATTTAGTAATCTATTAGAATAATACACTTATAAAAATACGATATATTTAATTATTAAAATTATAACCAGAGTAGCCAACAGTAATTGAAATTAATGAGGATATATGGTGTATCAACTTCAGTGGTATGGGTTCGTCAGGTCCAATGCCTTAGGGATCCTATTTGTGCCAATAATAAGAAAACTGGCAATACTTTACTCTCAGTAAAAGTATATCCCTTCCCCCGACACTATATATATATATATATATATATATATATTATTTACACTAAAATTATAATAATATATACACTATGAGAAGATACACCTTTTATTAATATGATAAGTAGATAGAGAAAATAATTCTTTTGAGACAAATTATTTTGAAAATATCTAATTATTTTTAATTATTATAGAAATTATAAATCTATATAGAATATTGTTTTTTTCGTAATTTATAAACAATATAATCCTTCACTAAAATCAGAAATCATAGATAAAATATATCTTAATATATATCTAATATTTAATTTTAATATAGAGAAGTATACTTTTTTTTCGTAAAAACTAATTATAGAATTATAAATTGTTAAAATTCAACTATGGTTAATTTCCTTTAATTCCCTTTAATACGTTTATCATTTATCACTTTCTAGTTTAACAAACAATTATTTATCAAATTTTTCATTATATTTTATCTTACAAGCATTGATGTGTGAGATGATCTATGGTTATCACTATTAGCATGTGCTCCAACATCTTCATGTACCTGTTTCCACCATATATTCGTGTAAATTTAGAAATTTTTGTAAAATTCACTTTTCAAATCGGCCTAAATGACTCATATTTAATTAATTTATTATATTATTTTTATTTTTTTAATTAGAATTAATAATATATAAGAAAACTAAAGTTAAGAAACAACATTTTTATATAAATAGTAAAAATAAAATTTCTTAAATAATTCATGGGCCCCCCAAAATCTGGGGCCCCGGGCAATTGCCCGGTTTGCCCCCCCCTTAAGCCGGCACTGTTCACACCTTACTATGCTATACTATATATATGGTATACTGCAAATCTAATTGATATCATAGTATACTAGTATACTAAAACCATTGCTATATATAGATGAATTTGATTAATGATGTTGAGTCAAAACTTTTGATTCATAATTGAAAACTTAAAAATCGTTAAGGGTTTTCTACAATTGATGTAGTTATTCATGGATTATCATGATTACGGGTTTCAGAACATATCACAGTTATGGATTTCTATGATTCAATTAGTCACTGGTTATTAGTCATATAACGACTTAATCATGCACATGTATATATGCGTATAGATAATTAGATACATTGTTAAACTATAGTTATACCAAAGCCCTTAGGTATTTGCTAATACTATATATATATATATATATATATCTATACTATAGTGTGTACTATAGTATATAGTTTTATAAAACACTTACATGTATACAAAAACATTACCTGTTTTAAGATTTCAATATCTAAATTAATGTACACATGCTATAGAAACCTAGAAGTTGTTTACAAGTTGTTCTCATTGTCTCGATAAATATTGTGTCCCATTGTGATTACGCAATATGGCGTAATCGTGTGCACGTGACTTTCTGAAGGTCACACGTCACTTCATGCGGCTTCCGAGTCAAGGTCGACGTAACACGTGGTGTTTGTCACGTGACGAATCACGTGTTGTTAAGTACACGTGTACCCCCAGTAAAGGAGTGATAGTAGACACTCTGTACTATAGTACTAGTAATGTATTACCAGTATAACCATGTGTACTATAGTATATTGAATAGTCTATAATATATAATATATTATATATATAATATATATATATATATATATAGTATGGGTTGTATAGTGTAAGCTATACAATAGTATATATTAAGATATTATTGAGTTATGTTTACGATACATAACCAGGAAGTATTTCTATTGTTCGATAGGTGTGATATATGAAATAAACATAATAACACGTGTCCGCAGACACTGTCCGCCGCGTATAACTACAATATAACCATTGTCCTATAGGGTAGTACACGTGTATATATGTAGGAGTGTCTATAATTGTTATTGTTGTTGTTGTTGTTATTGTTGTTGTTGTTGACACAGTGTCACGTGACTATGTCGGTAATAGATAATCATTTGGTAACGTATTAACCTACACATGATGTGTATAGTGTGTGCAGCTGAATAGCAACACCCGTACACTGTTAAAAATGATGGTTTTATAGACTGATATTTACTGCAGAAAACCATCAAAAGGGTATTTAAAAAAATATTTATTTAAAACCCTCTAAATGGTATTCTGTGAAACCGACTGTATAAAACCCTCTAAATGGTATTCTTAATTTCTACTGTGGAAAATCATCTAAATGGTATTCTACATATCTACTGTTGAAAACCCTCAACATGGTATTCTAAATTTCTACTGTGGAAAACCATATAAATGGTATTCTTAATTTCTACTGCAGAAAACCATCTAAATGGTATTCTTGATTTCTACTGTGAAAAACCATCTAAATGGTATTCTTAAATCCGATAATAGAAAACCATTAATATGGTATTCTAAAAATGTCACTGCAGAAAACCATGAAAAGGGTTCTATTATAAGCACACCTTAAATACCATTTATTTTACTGCAGACAACAATTTACTTATTACAGTGTATGTACTACAGATACGCGGCCTAGTTACTTGTGTCACGTGATATATCACATGACTTCTACACTACTGACATTGTTAGTGTGTATGTGAGCTATATGTTATGTTAATTATAACATTTCTACACAGATAGAAATTAATACGTATATATTTTAAAGTCTATATATACACTGTACATTGTGTATACACTGTACATTGTACAATGTACCGTGTACAATGTATACCTATAGGTATAGGGGCGATAACACGTGACTTAATATGAGAGATATGCCGACTTGCACGAGAGGTGTGACATGCGCATTACGCTACTAAACAAAGCGAGGTGCGCATGCGTTCAGCTGGTGTTGTCCCGGTTAGCGAGTGGAGATAATCGAGTGCCTGGATGCTCGTGCCTGGAAATGTGGGCGTTACAGCTAATGCCTCGCTTATGAGACTTACTACAATCAGACGAGAACAGAAACCCAATTAGTAATTAAACGCCATTTCCTTAGGGTAACATATACACACATTATATATATATATATATATATATATATATATATATATATATATATATGTGTGTGTGTGTGTAACTGCCAGAGTAGCTAAATAGGCATAGTATGTGTGAGCTATACGGCTATATAAGGCTATACCATATATTGTATCATACACACAAGTAGTATACTATAGGAAAAGGGTTCAAACCGTCCCTGACCCATCACATTGATCTTAAAATAATATTTAGAAGTGATCTTATATAATTGTGTATACATTAATAATTATTATAATCGGCTCTCGTTAAAACCATGGATGCCTTAACATGATCTATCGATATAAATATATATATATATATATATATATATATATATACTATAGCATGCTCCAATATAATCATAACATACAATCATAACATAAATTCCATACAATCATAACATATTACATTCGATATAAATAGTTAATTATATATATATATATATATATATATTTAAACTTATAATTTACATAAATTATATTTAATAATAATGTATACATTATAGCTATAGCTAATAACTTAATAATAATAACTTAGTAATAATATGAATACTATATTTACATCATATTACAGTATGATGTATTAGGGTATTAATAGTTATCATGGATGTATATATTGCACATCGGGTATTACGTAATCGGTATATCAATATATATATATATATATTAAATATACTATATACAGTATATACTATATACACATACTCACGATATACACATTAATGTTATTCAATCCGATTACGTAATACCCGATGTGCAATATATACATGCATGATAACTATTAATACCCTAATTAATATAAAATAATACATATAACCCGTACAATACATTGTATACATGGGGTTACGCATATCGATAATAGCATGAATACCTCACAATGTTATATGCATGCATACTATATTATATACTGTATATAGTATAACTTTTATATGTTATGTACATTTACTACATATAGTATACTCTATTATCTATTATATAGTTAGTATACTATATTATATATATATAATATTTATAAGATATACTAACCAAACGTTATACATACGTATATTATGTGGGAAGATAGGAACATTGTTACATCACATTATCACTTTATTATATAATACATTAATATATATATATATTACCTATAGCTTTATAAGTTATAATAATATCGTATAATAATGTTAGTATTGTTATCCTATAGGGTAACATATAAGTGAGTCACACACCCACCCACCTAACCACACAAACACACACATACATACACATACTATATGTGTGTGTATATTTGTATATCTATAATATATCAATATATATCTATAGATGAACATATTTCTATATTAATTATTATTCGCAAAAAAAAACATTTAACATTTAATAACAGGTAACCTATACGTTATACCGGACACATAATATTGATTATTTTAGAAAATATTTAATTTACTATCAAATATAATCATATATGAATATATTATATATATATGATATATATATATATATATATATATATATATATATGAAATAATATCTCTTAAATTTGACGATATTGTAAAAATGAATAGTATAAAATGTATGTTTCAAGCTAGGAATAATGTTTTACTTCATAATTTATAATTATTATTTAGCTAAATCTTATAATGGAAATCTGTTTCATAGAATAAAAGTACGAACTGACCGAAAATCATTTATCGAATACTGGTATAATGCTGTGGAACAGATTACCACAAAAAACAAGAAATATTACTAAATTGAATAATTTTAAAACAATTTTTAAATCATTTATGGTATCGTCTTATTAATTTTAATTTTATATTTTAGATATCCTATTTTGATTATTGTATTATTTGATATA
>OZ025240.1:42989473-42996973 GCA_964019155.1 Osedax fenrisi | reverse complement strand
CAAACTTTTCATTCGGTATATAAAATTACGAAATTAACTAACTTTTACAATTTAATTTTTAATTTTACATTAATGTATATTCTGAAATAGGTCTTCAATAAAATGTATAAACTTGTAATAATACTCGGTGAGATTGTGTAGGTTACCTACTGATTCATCTTTTTCAAAGAAACATTGGTTATTTTATAAATATAATCAACATCTTTATTAAACCAAGACTATTCACATATATTTCGGTCTTTAATCTTTATAAATGTAACGTTTTATATTTGAATATTATGTATACAATATTTATATCGATAACCTTTCTTAAAGACATGAATATGAATTTATTTTGGCCCATTTTGACAATATATTTAAATTTTATTGTAAAATAGATATTTATTCCTCAAATGTATACGAAACATATACGTTGATTTCATGTGTACATTAATCTATATTTAATTTTAAATAATTATTTAAATAGTAATATAACATCATTAATATATAATTATACACTGTTAGAGGACAAATACAATTGGTACAAAACCCAATCCTTGCTGTACTCAATATTTTGTAATTGTTAAGTAATATTTATTATTGTTAACATTAATTTGTAATAAATAAATTAAAAAATATTGCATAACCTTTTGGTAGTTATTATATCTCATGAGATAGATTCTTATATGCTTATATGCATATACATGCATATATGCTTATATGCATGCATATGTAAATATATATCTTACATTTATATTCTTTCCAATTAAAATGTAGTAATATAAGGCCTAATTTAAGGCATATACATACATCTGTAGAAATACTACTCGTTTTTATTATGCGTAGTTATGTTCTAGTAATGCAGTATTATGTCTACAGTAATACAGTATACTGTCTATAGGTTGATGTCAATGATATTGTAGGTTTATTTGTATCATTTAGTAATGTAGGTGGTGTGGTATACACTCACACACTACTATACGAAGTGTATTATTATGTACATATATGTGTATAAGAATATACGCTTATATTATATTATATATATATATATATATATATATATATATATATATATATATATATATATATAGATTATAACATAATAGCTATGTCTGAAATAATCAATATATATAGCGAAATACTTTATAAATTTATATAAATATATATAAGCGTATTTATAATATATAAGCGTATGTACATAATAATATACCTCATATCGAAGTGTATACATTGTGTTTACCCATAGTAAACAACAATACCCCGATATTACGACGGCTAATGAGAGCTAAGTGCGTAATAGTTCGGTATCTCGTACGTCTATAGAGCGCAATACGATGCGCAGTAGGGCAGGCGAGGATATATTTAATAATTGTGACTAGTAATACCCGCCCGGTAATACTAGAAGCGTATAAATAATAAAGCTGACGATAAATCACTTATTGTTGACAGCTTCATACAGTAGCCTATATCCACTATAGCCTATAGGAGTTTACGGTCAGTAATGACTCACTGCTAGTGAGGTTGGACGCTACTGGTGATCCTAGCATAATAGATGCACATATACGTACACGTTACTATAGAAACGCACCCACGCGCATTTAGGCGGCTTTTATAATGCGTTTTTTGTTAAAGAAAACATATATTATTAGCACGTATTGACAATATGGAAATATAATCGTTAGAAAAATCTGAAGAAAAAAAAATTGAAATTCATATATTGGGCGATCTCCGCTATTACCTAGAAACTTTACATGGAAGAGGTAGATATTTTAACATGTTGTGGGTAGAAATATACTTTAAATGTATATAGTAGCATATTATATATATCATTTTTATATCTGGTTAATTTTAGGAACTATGTGTTGATTATAATGTAAATTCGTATCAAACTATACGCTTTTAAAATGTAAAATAATATGTTTTTAATTATTATTTATATGATGAAAACTAAGTGTTCATTGATAATATATAACAAATCAATACGATCTGTGGGTTTTAAATGCTATAAATATATTGTGGTATGAAATCTAATTTATATTGCGTGTAATTTAATAGAGAAATGAACATATTTTCTATGGAAAACGTACCGAACATAAATATATTTGACTGATTCGATACTAGTGCTGGCAGAAGCAGGTATATATATATATATATATATATATATATATATATATATGTATACATATATATGTATAAATATATATGTATACATATATACCTATATATATACTATAGTATCTAACTATAGTATCTAACTATAGTTATTAATTGCATTACATATATAAGGTATATGTGGTATATGTGGTATATATACATCTTTGGTATGTATATATATATATATATATATATATGTATTCATTAGATATACTTATTAAAGATATTTGTTAGATTCGTATTTTTAATATTATTCTTAATTATTTTAATTCTAAAATGTACGCTGAACTTAACTAAATAATTGCGTATACTTTAATGTTTAAATGTTAATAATTTTTATAATTATAAATTGTTCTTTTTGATCAAATATGTAATAGATATTTAATAGAAATATTTGTCCACTTACCTTACCTTACCAGGTCGAGCTTGCTCGGCATAGCATGACACGTTTTTCCCATTCATCTCTGTTTCCCATCAACGTCTTCAGTTCATCTGTAGTGCATCCGCTGTCTTCTCTAAGTTGTACAGTATATGTCTCATTCGGCCGTCTAGGTTTTCGTTGCCCATGTAAAGGTTCCCATAGAAGCACTTCGCTGATCATTTCTTCTCTGCTTCGCCAACAATGTCATGAGAAACGCATCCTATGTTCTTTAATTGTAATCGTGATCTTTGGGATATTTCCATATAATTCATTATTAGACGTATGATCTTGCCATCTTTTATTTAAGGCAGCGCGTAGCATTAATGTTTCAATTGAAGAATTCTTGTATATGCTCCATCAATCTTTATCTCTAGAGAAGATGTTAATGTCCATGTGATGGAGCCATATACAAGGATCGATTCGACTGTGACCCTAAAGAAATTTTTCTTCAGCTTTACAGAGATATTAGATTTCCATATTGATGTCATATTGTTTAGTGCGGCCCAAGCCTGTCCAATCCTTACATTGACGTCATGATCAGTAGATGCGACATAGCTTCCAAGATACTTGAAATCATTTACTTGTTTGATGATCTTACCCTTTAGACTTTTTATATAACTATTATGTTTCTGGTTCATAGAGATATATTCCGTTTTTCTGCATTTACACCTAATCCTATTTCGGCAGCGGCTTCTTCGATTTTATGTAGTATTATATTCGCATCTTCAACGTTAACTGATGTAATGGCTAAATCATCAGCATAATCAGTATCAGTTATGTATATTGCAGGATGTCGGCTACACATTCGTTTTTTATATGGTGAGACCGAGATGTTTATTATCATCTAGTGATTTTCTCAAGACATAGTCTAAACATATTATAAAAAGGAAAGGTGCAAGCGTGTCTCATTGTAATACCCCAGTAGTGATCTCGAAGTATGGTGTATCTCCATCTATTGATCTAACCATTGATCTTGTTTCTCGATAGAGTATCATGATTGCTTCTACAGTTTATGTGGGTATTCCATACGCAGAGAGAATACTTTTCATTTTACCGCGATGTATTGAATCAAATGCTTTGGCGAAGTCTACAAACAATAGTGTGGCCGGTAGATTCTTTGATATTACTTCAATTATACGTCGGATTGTCAATATTTGTCCTGTAGTTGATCTATTCTGGCGAAAACCGTTCTGATTTTTCCGTAGGATAGGATAGGATCGATTTCCGGTCTTATGCGATTTAGGAGCATCAAATTATAAATTGTTGCTGCAATGGACGTTAGGGTTATACATCTATAATTTTTGGCCTGAGAAATGTCTCCTTTCTTCGGGAACGGTGAAAGAATGCCTTCAGTCCATCTTTTTATTTGATTTTGAGAATATACGCTGTTACAGAAATTTAGCAAAATATTTTGAAATTCTGTCAGTTTCCAATCTTCAGCTGGAATTTCATCTAATCCGCAAGCTTTGCCATTATTTATGCTTTTAGTTGCATTGTTAAGTTCTTGTATAGTGAACAGACCTATTTTTATATTCAACTTATTATGTATTTGTAGTATTTATTCATCATCATCATCATCAGTTTGTCCACTAATTGTTATTAATTAAATAAATTGCGTATAATATAAATTATATTGTTTATTTCAATTGTTTATCAATAAGCAGTTTAACTTTCTTAGTATGATATACATATAGGTTATGTAATATATATATATATATATATATATATATTGCATTTAGTTAATATATACCATTATTTATCTACACAACGTTTCTTCATAATGTTGACATGTTCCGCTGCTAGCAATATACTACTATATATACTATAGTATCGAAATCATTGAAATATATTTTGGTTTTCCAAGATTTTCATACAACAATGTTTTCATTATTTTATTAAATTATATGCAATATAAGTTTGCGTTTATTCACTTCATATACATGTATAGCATTTAAAACCAACCTATCCTATTGATGTGTGATATATTAGTAATAGAACACTTAGTTTTCATCATATACATAATAATTTAAAATAATTTGTATAACATATTAAAAGCAAAAATTTTTCTAAGGATAATTGCTTCAAAAAATCTTTGTTAAAAGTATATAGTTTAATACGAATTGTAAACAACACATGTACACTAGGTGGCGCTGTTCGTGTTTAGTGTACAACATCGTATTACACGATTTCGCGAAAGTGGTATTTCTTTCTTTAGAACAATAAAACCTATTTGACATTTACATTACAACATTAATTACACCGTGTCTAATTAAATCTAGAGTTAATAATATATATATATATATATATATATATATGTTGTAAGGTATATTATTAGTATTATACAAGTGTGTGCACTGTAGCGTATCATATGCATTCCTGTTTCCATTGTTGATATGCATGAATGATTTGACAAAAGTCATATCCTAAATTCAACAAGTCACTTCTAGAAATACAGTCAGTACTTAAACATCTATATTAGATATATAAAACAAGCGTAGCGCATATAACATTGGTGACAGCGGCGGGATGCAGTACGTAGTCTGACACCGAGCCGAGGATGGTACGTCTGACCTTGCCTAGACCTCTACTACCTATCACTATCAGCATTGCGTTCTCTTCGTTGGAGGTTTGCACGATCAGCTCGCCAGCCTTCGAACTGAAGATCGCCTTAATCGTACCGGATACATTCGCCTTCACCATCTTTTCTGAATATTTAGTCTCTAGAATCTTGACCTTTGACTTCTCTTGACTAACTATTTCATCCCATGCATTTGGATCGAGCAGCAGAGCTTGTTGGTTGCTGATGTGAGGGGGTGACGTGCTGTGTACTAGAACGAGACGATTACCGGTCTGGTGAAGATTTTCTGTATAGTTGTATGGGGTACTGTACTTAATGGGGGCTAAACAGTGTACAATATTTACAGATAATAGCGCTGTAGCGTGTATAGAAAATAAGAAACAGTTAACAGCTTTAGAGCAGAGGTGGGTATCAAGACTAGCGCCATTTCCAATACGTTTTAAATATAGAACAGGTAGTACAAATATAGTAGCAGATGCGTTATCTAGGAGATGTGAGGAGAATAATGAGGTAGAAGGGGATGATTTCAAAAGATTATATGAGGATGATCTAGAGATCAATGATATTAGTATAATAGCAGGCATAGAGGAAGGGAAGATAAGGGAGATGCAAATGGAGGAGCATAGGTTAAAAGAGATAATAAAACATTTAGAAAGTGGGTCAATAAATAATGATAACTACATAATAGAAGAAAGAGTTCTATATAAGAATAGGAAAAATGGTGATAAGGTATTGGTAGTTCCACGTGAGTTAATTAGGGAGATCTTACAAGGGGTACACGATGCCAATGGTCATCAGGGTATAGATAGAACGGTAGCGAGAATCAGTCTAAAGTATACCTGGGTAGGTAGATATAGAGATATTAAGGAGTATATAGATAAGTGCGAAATATGTCAAGTATCTAAGGGAGGGGGTAGAAATCCTAAAATAGATATGGGATATTTAGGTGCAACTAGACCATTGGAGTTAGTGTTTCTAGACTTCGTTAATATTGATAAATCCTCAGATGGAAGAGAGAGTATATTAGTAATGACCGATTCATATACTAAGTTTACTAGAGCTATTCCTACTAGAAATCAGTTAGCAATTACGGTAGCTAAGATATTAATGAATGAGTGGATCTATTGTTATGGGACTCCGGGGAGAATACATACCGACCAAGGACGTAATTTTCAAGCGGAAGTAGTTAGGGAAATATGTAAGTTATTTAATATTAACCAAAGTAGGACTAGTCCTTATCATCCAGAAGGTAATGGACAATGCGAACGCATGAATAGATCTATTATTAATTTATTAAGAGTTTTGTGTACGGAAGAAAAGTCCAAATGGCCGATTCATTTACCCAAAATGATTCATGCGTATAATATTATGCCTCATGCGACAACAGGTTTTTCTCCATTTTTTTTAATGTTTGGACGTGAAGAAAAATTACCAGTTGATTTAAGATTAGAGAGGTATGGGAGAGGCACGGACAGTGATTGGTTATGGGAGACGAAGCAGAAAATGGGAGAAATCGGCAGTAAAGTAAAACATAGAATAGAATTAACTAGAAAAAAAATAAATGACAAAAAGAAAGAAGACGAATTAGAGGCTGGGACTATAGTTAGAATAAAAAAACGTAAATTAGGTAGACGGAAATTAGAAAATATTTGGGGTGAGGAAAAATGGGAAGTTGAAGGTAGAGTTAAAGGTACTTCTGCCTATAAAATTAAATTTGGCCAGACATGTAGGGTGGAAAATAGGATCAATTTAAGAGTAACCAAGGATTAAGGTTTAGTTTTAGTTATAGTTTAGGGTTGTGTAGGTTATACTTTTAGGTAATGGCATATATATTATGGGTAGTAATTTTGTTAAAAAAAAAAAAAAAAAAAAAAATATATATATAATGTTTTTTATAAACAAATAGTGTGGTCACTATTTTTCTTAGGTAGTGGGTGGATGTTGTAAGGTATATTATTAGTATTATACAAGTGTGTGCACTGTAGCGTATCATATGCATTCCTGTTTCCATTGTTGATATGCATGAATGATTTGATAAAAGTCATATCCTAAATTCAACAAGTCACTTCTAGAAATACAGTCAGTACTTAAACATCTATATTAGAAATATAAAACAAGCGTAGCGCATATAAGATATATATATATAATAATAATATATTAAATTCAACAATAAAAACAACAAAAACAACATATTACCAAATAATGATTACTTCAATAATGTGCATGTGCATTATACAGTGACACGCATGCACAATTATGCACCTACACACCTACACCTACACACACGCAGGGGTATACACGAATGTTAATACCCGTGCACTGCCACGTGTTTAGCATATGTTGTATATGATACTTGCAAGTCATGGTA
>OZ025240.1:42979473-42984473 GCA_964019155.1 Osedax fenrisi | reverse complement strand
CCTATATTATATAGGGTTGATGGTAATCACAAGATATTTAACTGTAGAAATTGGAGTGAGTGGTGGTGAGTCGATGTAGAGTATTGGAAAATTGTCTAAGTTGGAGTTAGCGTTAATGTTGAAAAGTTAGGTTTTAGTAGAGTTACAAGTGGTTAGATGTTAGCCAGTTATGTATATTATCCATGCAGAATTGTAATTCAGTAGAGTTGGTGGTTATGGAGTGTAATTCAATATCATTGGAGTATAGTGTGTAATGAACATTGGGGAAGGTATTTAGTATACTTGAGAGGGGTAGTAGGTATATCGCGAATATGATGGGCGAGATATTAGAACCTTGAGGAATACAGTTTGCGGGGTGATGAAAATGTGTCATTAATTTTGGCCGAAAAGTAGCGATTACGAATAAAGTTAGAGATCAATTTTAGCTCATTTCCGGTAATTCCTATATTTTCTAGTCGGGTTAAAAGGATATCGTTGTCAAGGGTATCGAATGCCGAGAAAATGTCTAGGAAGATTGCTTTATTATCAGCTGATATAGATTATAATTGAGTATTTAAATTGGGGTGGGGTATATCACCCGTAGAGAGAGATATATTGATAATATCTTTAAATGTGATAAATAGTTGGTCAGATAGAATATTCGTAGCAACCAGAGGTAGTACGTCAGTTGGGGAGCTAGATTTAGCTGTCATTATAATATGTTGAATATCGATTGAAGAGGTTAGAATGAAGTTTTGCATATACACTGGTGGGTAGTTAGGTATCCAGTTATAGTTGGATGTCGAAGCAGTGTTAGTAATGGTGTTGTATATATATTGATTGATTGATTGATTGAAAGTTAATTTAAACACTTAAATAAATCATAAATGATTTCTCAAAAGTGTATATATAGAATACAAATAATAAATATCAATAAAAAATACCATTAATAATAATAATAAAAAATAGAATAAACCGTACGGAAATTAATAAATAAAATAATAATGACAAACAATTTTAGTATTAAAGGTTGCCACCTGATATCAATTGTTGTATATATTTCATGAATGTTTTATGCGATTTTATGGATCTCATATAGAGTGGGAGTGAATTCCATAGTTTTGTGCCATATAAATGTTATATAACAAATATATATATATATATATTTGTAGATCATATACTACTAATAATATAGTATATTTATGTTGATGATAAATGTATATTTATGTGTGCGAGTGTGTGCGAGTGTGTATGTGTGTGTATTTTACAGAACGTATTTAACACGAACGTGTGCCAGGCAAAACTTCATCATAACGATCAATAATAGTTATTATTAAATGTATTTTTTACTACGTTCGGCCCTGCGTCCGTATACAGCACGTGATACCGTGTATATACCACGTGATCGTATGTACGTCACGTGATGTCGTGTGTATAACACGTGATCTTGTGTAGGTCATGCGCTCTCCGTGTGTTATTAAATACATATCCGTGTGCGTACGTATAAAGAGGTGTGTACATCGCATGTATACAGGGCATACTGTCAACAGCGCACACACACACGTACACACACGCACACACACACGTACACACACGCGCGTTCAGTACCACACGATTACCTCTTCGGTGTATACACATAGTATACTATAGGTTACGCATAGGATCTATTTACTTAGTACTATTGTTAGGGATACTATTGTTAAGTATATATATGTGTGTGTGTGTGTGTGTGTGTGTGTGTGCGTGTGTGTGTGTATACTATTATAATTAGTAGCACGCGTTACAACTATCGCACTGCGAATAACAATGCTATTTTAATGTGAACAGTACATCAAGAATTCACACCTATCAACATAAAAGAACTACATTACAATAAATACACACGTGCCGCCGACTATTTCACACACACACACACACACACACACACACATACACATACACACACACACATATACACACATACACACACACGCATACACACACACACATACACACACATACACACATACACACACATACACACACACACACACACACACACACACACATACACACATACACACACGCGAGCGAACTCACATTGCGCGCCGCACACCCACATACATACATACAAAGTGTACTCGTTCAAAGCACATATGTAATATTATATAATATTATATTTGTCTACATATTCGCATGATTGAATAATATTATATAAAAAATTATATACTATCAAAGATGAAATATTGCACGATATGTGTTCTCTAGTAATGAATCACTACACATGGTATATATATACACTATATACATACTATTGTAGTATTACTATATTAATATATAGTAATATATATATATATATATATATATGCTTATAAATATGTGTTTATTATATATATAACAATTATCTAATTTAAGAAAGGTATTTTCAATTAATATTTAATTAATATTTGTAGCTTTACAAATTGTTATTACAAGTGCATGTTAAGTATACCATCAACATACATACTCTACATCTAATAGTATTATGTTCACTATATATTGAATGTCATGTACGTAACGAATGCATGATAGGGGTCATCCTATTTATCCCGAGGAACACTTGTTAACAAATCACTTTATGTATATTGCTTATTTATTTAGTTATTAAATGTAATGAATTGCTTGCTATTTAGAAGTGGTGTGACTTATCCATAAGAATAGTATTGTCTATAACAATAACAGTAGTTGATAACCTGGTTATTGTCATCGTTCGGGGGCAGTGAATATTAAGGGGGCGTTGATATAGTTTAATATTAATATTATTTATTTGAGTGTATACACTTTTTAAATGATAATTAACAAAAGTGTTTATAATAACATGGTAATATGAGATACAAATAAAATGGTAATATGCTCGTTATATATTAAATAACAAAACATACTTTATAAATCATAGGAAATTATAAATAAACCACTCGGCATCAAACAGCTCGGCATCATTTACATCACTAGTCTATGCATTACTAGCACTCTCATACTTGAATAAGGCTTTATTAATGTCGCAAGGTGTGTCGGTGTCTTGTGATGATATGCAAGATGTGTAGTTACCAATAATGTATAAATGATGCGGACATTAATTGGTAGTAGATGTTGTTGTCGCATCAGTTCAGTTATATTGATCGTATCGTCTATTGATCTTGGTGGTAATTTATATAATACACGTATAGACTATCGAATTATTTATTTGATGGAATTTATTGATAAGCAGGTAAATTAATTAAAAGTATTTTAACATAGTACGCTATAGATATAACTTGGCTTTTAATCAGCAATGTACACGTATACAATTAATTTATTAAAAGTTATTGTATTTCTTATAATATTAATATTATTCAACAGTTGGTTGATTTGACTTCTACATTTATGAAACTGTATAACTATAACTTACAGTAACGTAGGAAACCTATGTAATTTAAAAAATAAATTAGTAATATCTATCCAGATACAATTATTACTATTATATATATATATATATATATATATATATATATATATATATATATATATATCGTATTATCGATAAATTATGGAAATGATGTTAGATGCTTAGTATTCAAGGGGGAATTCAAAAAAAGGGTTAAGAATTCTTAATATTAATCACTGCAGGAGGGCGTGGTATGTGATCTAGAATGTTCGAATGTTAGAATACTATTATAGACATATTATTATAATGCATAATATATCAAGTTAAAGTGTATGCATTGCATATATATAGTATGTAATATAATTGTATACTATTGTGTATACACTCTGTATATATATATATTATAATAGTCGATATTAACTAGTTACGCAATATTACTATTAAGAAATGTGAACGTCGTTTACATTAGTATACGATAATGGAATTGGAATTGGTTATGCGGGGTTATGCGATATACTCAAATATGATTAAGTAAATATATTATATTTAACTATTTATTGAAATGTTAGTTATATATTATTCCTAATAATTGATATTTATATCCTATAGGATATGTATACATAGTTTATATAGTAATCATCATGGCTATACCCTATAGGATATCCTAACACCTATTATACTTATATAACAATTGTGTTATAATATATTACTACTAATTTGCATTTATGAATGTTTATGAATAATTAAAGTTCACAAATGTACCAATAGGATGGCTCTATTTCTTTTAAAGAATTCATCTGCGCTCTCTCGATCACATCAAGAGGAACCCTGGAAGAGAAATTAGATTGTTAGTGTTCATTATCATAAATATGTGTAATTATATAGAATATAGTTTATATATATATATATATAATTATATGTGTAATTATATAGAATATAGTTTATATATATATAATTATTGAATAGTACATATACACTGATATATACATATATATACCTATACATTACAATTATATCTATTCCATTAATTCACTTTCCTTAGTTAGAATACAGTGTGTGCGTGTAGGTATGTGTATGTGTATGTGTAGTTGACATAGAGCTTATCATAGTGTGTATGCGTGTGGGATAATTATTAATAATATAGAGCCGGTAGTTATTCCACTGATACATAACAATGGCGGCTAGTAAACAATACATCTGCTCAGAGATAACATCTATAGATAATCACACTAGGTCTGGCAGCTAATCGATAGCTAAGAGATATCGATGTATAGGCTATAGCCTATATATATATATATATATATATATAGCCTATAGGCTATATTAAGCAGCCTATAATTAAATATCATAGCTTTAGCGATGATTATTATATAAATACATTATCCTATAGGAACTATAGAGTTAGGTGCATGGGTATATATACATGTATATACTGTATACAGTATACTATAGTATACATATAGGTATATATACACATATAGGTATCGATATATAAATTAATATATATATATATATATATATATATATTCTATTTTTAGATGTTAGATACCCATACCTAGTTATTATAACGCCCCTGGACCTACGTCATATGCATGATGTCATTACGCGTAATAATAGTATAACAATGTATGTCATGTAT
>OZ025240.1:42861973-42974473 GCA_964019155.1 Osedax fenrisi | reverse complement strand
CTATCATCAAAGGTATTTAAAGAGAGGAATATTCAATACATTTTACTAAAACTTACAGTTCATTGTGTATTACAGACATGGAGAGTGTTTAAATCTGAGCGTGAAAGAATGTTATGATATTATTAACGGACGAGAATTCATTTGTTGTATTATTTATTAATGATGATAACAAATACATAATTAATGATGACTATATAATATAATTTAAAACTAAAATCACAATTGTTATAATATGAATATTTATATAATATATTTTATATATTTATATTGTGAAATAAATATTTTATATAAACTCAATAAAACTTAAAAATAAATAAATTTATTAACGCAATAATTAAAAGATAATATATCTCAGGAATAATAATACTATAATGATAACTACTAGAATGGCAAGGTATTTCGAAAGTGAAGTCATCAAGTTTAACTTTTTCGCATCTTTTTTATACTTTTTGGATTCATTGGCTAACAGAGAAGCTTTATCATCGAGAGCTGTATTATAGGGTAACCGTGTAATTATTCAAATTGAAATTATTATTACAGTTATATACGTTGAAATAAAGTCATCTATATTAATTAAACAAATGATTAATAATAAATAATTAACAAATAAAACTGTAAACATTGTTCATTTTATTATAGTTCACCAATATAATTCACCAATATATCTTAAATATGCATTAATAATAATATATTTTAATATATATATATACATTAGATATCTATTATAATTATCAATAAAGTGTTGTTCACATTTGAAATCCATTTGGAAGAAAACAGTTGAAAATACAGAAAATTCATGTCATACTATAATTATATATTTTTTCTTAAATAATAGCAACATATTCTAATTATAACTTGTTCTATTTAGTGCGTTAATGTTGTACAATTAAAGCAGAGAAACACACATGAGGATAATTATGATTACAATATATCATACATACACTATGGCCTTAATTGTAATTAAGAATTATAAATTATTTAAAAGATAAATGGAATATATTTAGATCATAAATAATAAAATATTAAATATTTCTAAACATATTTTATTTTCACTTCTCATTTTAACCAATTAAACTTAATTTTATTAAAAAGTACTAATATTGAAATACATTTTATATAGATATATATATCTATAGATATTTATTAACAAATTATTATTAATTGAATATTTAAGTCCGAAAAAATTATAAAAGATAGAGTGAATAATAATCAAATAACGTAAATCTTTATGCATAAAATATATTATTGATACTTATTTATTTACATGTTAACAGGGTAATTAGTATAGCATAAGTTTAAAAGAGCTTAACAAATTATATAAAATGTTGACTGATTAAGCATATGTCATAATTTTATATATTATAATCTAATATATATATATATATTATAATATTATATCATATTCATAAGTTAAAATTATTCATCAATATAAATAATTCATAAGTGTTCCCTGATAATTGCACAGTAATACATTGATTCAATACAATAATTTAACTTGAAATTTAATTGAATGATATATTGATTATTTAAATGATTAATAAACTTATTTTCTAGTTATTAATATAAAGTGTAATTATGATATGATTAATTTGTAAATTTGTCTAATTTATGTGATTTAAATGTACAAGATATATACATTATATTACACTCATTTAAAATGTAATGCAGTATCTCAATTAACATCAAAAATGTAAATAACACTAAACCATAGTTCTACTATAGAGAATCTTAATACTATCTAAATAATATTAGAATAAACGACTATAGAATATAAATGTATTTAATATAGAATATAAATATTTACACATGTATAGTATATACAACTTTCATATTTATATTTATAATGAATACGTTAATATACAAAGTATAATCAAGCAGAGTTTAGGCTTTTAGAAATATAATAATATAATAATTTGACATCAACCCCTATGGTTGAACTATATTAATTGTTATATTTAGTTGACTGTAATTAATTTAATCTATATTTGTTACTATTATAAATTAATATAAAATGTCACTATTTTATTTATTAAAAAAGTTAAATTAAATTATAAATAAAATAACTAGTATTGTAAAAACAATATATCATATTAATGATAAAGTACTAATATTTTATACATTCAGTCATTATTAATATATATTTATATAATAAATATATATTTCACATAATTCATTCATTATCGAATATCGAATAAAATATTTTGGGATAATATATTTTAATAAATATGAAATAAATATTTATATTTATAGATTCAAAATTAATAAAAATTCTAAACTTATTTCTCAAATTTACAATTAAAACACATTGTTATAAGAGAGTTGTTATAATACAGTTACATTATATAGTATCAATAAACCTGATAGAGCTTCTCCTCTTTGTAATACATCTCCTATGTTTTGTGCAACAATCTTATGCACTTCATTCAGTTGAGAGTTCAAATTATCTAAATTCCTTCTTGATCGAGAGTCTTCGAAATTCTTTTTGGATTTTTGTATAAACGTATCTGTATAGGAGAATATAGACATGATATGTGTATAGGTATGTTGACTATTGGTGTGTGTGTAATTATTATTAATGCAAAGTATTATACACAAAAGAAATGGAAAACTTATAAAGCTATACTGATTTATATATATTATTAAATATGTATATTATATATTAGTATGATAAGATATCGTTACAATAATATAGATATTTATAGATTTTATGAGATCAAATATTTACAATTATATAATAATTTCACAATTTTACATGATTATTATCTAGAAAATATCCTTAACATTAAAAATAATAAATATAGGTATATAGATAATATATAATTATATATATAATAATATAAAAATTATAAATTGAAAGTATATGGATTTATTTACATAATTAATCTATTATTAATTAATTAGTTAATTAGTTAAGCGATATAAAAGAATACACATTTTATGAGATTACATAATAGTATATTATTATAATATATATATATATATATATATACAATTATATAGCATTTTCATTTATTTCATTATATATTCACATTTCAATAATATATCTACATATTTTATATTGATCATAATAGGTATCAAAATTACTAATAGAGCGACCTAACAATTATATTTTTTTTAATTTAAAAATTAAAAAGATTAAATATTATGCAAAAATGATATAAAATACTTACTCATGTTATAACTAATAGACTAAAAAAGTAAATAAAAATAGCAAATATAATGATTTTTATAAATCATATAATTATTGAATCTCTATTGAACTATTAAGAACAAATTATTTTGAAAAATGGTAAACATCGCAATTTTATATTTGTGAAGATATGATAATACCATAATATATAAGTAAGTAGGTCTTATTATATTTTCTAAAAAATATACTATCTCAATTTAGAATTTTGTGATCTAATTATTATAATATTTTACAATTTGAAACTACATTTATACTATTTAATATATTTCATATTTTAGTTAAGTTGTTTAATATATAATAATATATCAGTAAAATGTATATTTAAATATTAAAAATATATGGAGTAAATATTATAAAATTGAAATTGAAATAATATAATATAATTTTACATCTATTCATTTATTTATAAATAGTAGTTTATATTTTATAAATACTTTGTTATACATATATACAAATACTTTATAAAGTTGTATTATAATCATTAGAAGTGATAGACCACAATATGCAATAATTGTCGCCATTTGAGTAAGACGTAAATCTAACTTCTTCTTTATGGTGAATACAAAATGAAACAACGTTTGTTAAACTAAATGAATATAATACTTATTAAAAACATAAAACATTATAATATAAATAAAGAGTGTCAATCAATTTTAATAGACCAATATTCCTACCCATTATTTTACAATAAAATATGAATTTTGTTTCCCTTAATAAGTGCCCCTTATACAAGCTATATTTAATAGTACTACATATACTTCTGAGGTTAACGATCATTAGTAGTAACAACGATAGTAGATACGATGATCTTTGGACACGAACCGAACTCGAGGAAAGCGTACGGTCGCGACGCAGTCATGATTCTGTTGCCGTATCTCGAGTGGAACTCTGTCTGAAGGTGATCGAGATAGCCGAATGAGATGCGCTTCGAGAAGCCTCCGGTAGTCAGTGTTAGATAGGCCACGCCTCTATCTATTATGTAACTGTCAACGGGGGTATGCGGTGTAACAGTACCACGCGTATAGTGTCAGTATATACGTATCTTAGTTTGCCTAATTTCATTATAATGATAGCTAATGTTAGATTCTTGTGTAAATTTTAGTGAACAAGTATATATATATAATTAGTAGTCTATAATAGATTATAACTAATACATAATAGGAAGCTACTTTATACTAATGATAATATATTGAGGGTATAGATTGAGGAGTATATACAAGTAGCGATACAAACTGAAATAAGTAGTTGTCGGTTTCGAGGCTTCCTTTCTCCGGTGAGTTGTGATTCATTTTTCTAAATAACATTTTAGCTTGATTGTGGTAGTCCGTAAGATTTCTGGATTGCTGAAATGTTCATCATCGTTATGCATTTGAATATTACACATATTCTAATATTATTTCCATTAAACTTATATTTACTATTATTAAAAATAATAATAATAAAATATATATATATATATATACAATTATTCGATATAGATTCATATAAAAATCTATTACAAAGTTATTTATATAATAGGTAGTAAATTCAAAGTAATTTCTTATTTCTAGTTTTATTAATACAATATTTAGAAGATATATATAAAATTATTAAGTGATTTAAAGAATTATTAAGAGATTATAATATTGTATTATTAATAGGTTTCAATTGGAATAATTTAGGACAAAATAAATCCTGTTATAGAATCATAGATTTGTATTTTACATAGATCGGTATTACTATATCTCGCCAATGTAAAATTCTTCAAAAGACATGGTGCCTCGATTTAGGAAACTTAAGATGGCCGAACATCATATGAACAATGCATTTAATATATTTAATATATATAATATATCATACATTTAATATTCAAACAAATATTCAAACAAATAATATTGATTTTTAAATACATTTAATTTATTTTCTATAGAAAAGAAATCAAATGTATTTAAATATCAATATTATTTCTATAGAAAAGAAATCAAATGTATTTAAAAATCAATATTATTTATTTGAATATTTGTTATTAAATGCATTATTCATATGATGTTCGGCCATCTTAAGTTTCCTAAATCGAGGCACCATATCTGTTGAAGAAAAACCACGTGACTACCAATCTATGTAAACTATAAATCTATGTATAGATGCATGTATATATTTAATAATTAAAAGTAAACACATCACAGTATCTATACAAATAAATATGAAATACGAGAAGATTGGGAATTAAACATAATGATGTATATAATATAACTATGTTTACTATTAGGGGTACAAGAAACTAGTATACAAGTAACAATAACTGGGTATGATTAGATATTATACATATGTGTATATACTAGTGTATATAGATAACAAATTACAAAACTAATATTAATAATGATACAATATAATAAACAAATACAAATATGTATTTAACGTTTTATATAAATAAAAATAAACTACACTTTATCAAATAGAAATTATACAACTACAAAATAAATAAGAATGTAAAAACTTACGAATATATATAATCTAGGATAGTATAAATGAAGATAGTTTATGTTGATTGAATAGCAAACTAATTGTAATAGACTTTAAGTAATAAGTAAATAATATTATTTATAGTAATACAATTATTAATAAAAGTATATAGATAGGCATATTAATATTTTTTATCAATCAATAAACTTTACTAAATATTTGTAATTGAGTAAATCTGTAAATATGAATTTAATATTATATGAACATCCAAGTAATCGGAACACATTATTAACGAAAATTTCACTTTAATTTTATTATAATAAAATGGTAAATTTAATTTTGTAAGCATAAAATTCACAAAATTAGTGTATAATGTATTTTAATCAGTATTATTTGTATATAGTTTCATATAGACTTTTAAAATTTCAGTGGACATGTCATAAGTCTTATGATTAATTTAAGCTCAAACACAATTATATCATGATAGTTTTTACAATTTTTTACAAATGGATTTTTATAACCTCTTTCACAGGTATATTATGAATTTAAAATAATTCATTTACTTAAATTTTCTTATACAATATTTTATTATATAAGTTCTAAATTTAAATATTGACTACATGATTATATGTATACCGACATTTGTATTATAACCATCCATTCTAATTATTTAACCATTGCAGTAATACTAATATTTATTATTAATATTTATTTAATAATATATTATTAATACATTAATATTATTATATATTAAAATTTATCTGAAAAATATATAAACTCTCAAAATAAAATACAAATTTAGATATTCTAAATATATTTCAATAAATATTACTTTGAATATTAAATTAAATTGGTTACATTTTATAATATAAATATTTTAAATTTTAATTTATAATAAATATTTAAAAAAAATCCAATTATAATACATAACTATATTATGATTAATACATATTTTTATATATATATATATATTTATATATGTATGAGAATATGAGACTTTTATCAGTCTGTATATCTTGGGTTATAGAGATAAGAAATACTTCAGCTCTTATTTCTGACTTAATTAGTACAGCTACATGCTAACCTATCCAAACTACTGAATATGTAATAACTCTATAAGAAACCAGAAAAACAAAGCAAATCCAATTTAATATAAACAATCACAAAATATCAATCTGTAAATATATATATATATATATATATATATATATATATATATATATATATATATATATATATATCAGTGTTCATTCTAGGTTTCAGGGCAGCTACCAAAAAAAAATTATTATAGGGCATTTAATATATTTTACTAAGGAAAATGTAGGATGACATATATGGGTAATTTCGCCATCTATTTATAAATTCATTTATGATAAATAATATATTAGATGGACACTTATACCCTGAGGCAATTTAAACCTGTAACAATTGTTACTTACAAAAGCTACTTAGGAGGCTTTTTGAATTAGAGATGTAAATAAATAGCAAATAAGTATTCGATTCGATTACTTATTATTAGTTTACAATTAAATGATTTACAAATTTTAATTCTAATACATTGATATCAAATAATTCTTTTTATATTCAATATTTGATTCATGAAATATTCAGATATTAAAAATTTGATCTTCGAGCATTTATAATATTGAAAATTATGTTGTCGAGATCTTATAATATTGAAAATTATGTTGTCGATATGTTATAATATTAAAATTAGGTAGTCGAGATCTTATAATATTGAAAATTATGTTGTCGAGATCTTATAATATTGAAAATTATGTTGTCGATATGTTATAATATTGAAATCTATGTTGTCGATATGTTATAATATTGAAAATTAGGTAGTCGAGATCTTATAATATTGAAAATTATGTTGTCGATATGTTATAATATAGAAAATTAGGTATTCGAGATCTTATAATATTGAAAATTATGTTGTCGATATGTCTTAATATTGAAAATTATGTTGTCGAGATCTTATAATGTTGAAATGTATGTTGTCAATATGTTATAATATTGAAAATTAGGTAGTTGAGATCTTATAATATTGGAAATTAGATGGTTGATATGTTATATTGAAAATTAGGTAGTCAAGAAGTTATATTTTTAAAATTAGGTGTTCGAGTAGTTTGATATATAAGTAATTTGGTTCTCGATAAGTTATAATATTATGATTATTGTAATATCATATATATAATTATATATGTATTATAGTAATGTAATAGTAACTCTATCAAACTTATATATATTTACTTATTTTTTTATATAAATGTATTGGTAATATTATTAATTAATCGAATAGTATATTTATAATTTAAACTTTCATATTATTATAATGATTAATATAAGCATAATGATATATTTCGCGAGAAACAACTGTATACTATTATGTCAAGTATACAGTATTAGTTTTTCGTATCATTAAATACTATAATACATGGAAATGTATTTATAGGAATAAATAAATAAATAAGTTTCTATATATAACAAACTATATAATACAAATTATAAGATACTAAATATATAATATATATAGTAATTATTGTCATTAATTATATATTATATATAGGCAATTAACGATATATAATATATCATACTTATAAATACTTAAAAATACTTAGGTAGGATCAAAATATACAAAAATACCTATATCTATATTAATATTATTAGATTATACTGGTACACATTATTATATATAATTTATATAAGATATTTTAATGTCATAATATAACAAATTAATTAGAATGTATATTATAATTGTATTGATTATTAAAATTTAATAATTTGTTTGCACTTTTTTGTTAATAACTTTTGTTTAAATACAAATTTAAAAAAACATAATATGAATTGTTATATATAATTTAATAAGCTTTCCAGTGATACCAATTTTATCATAATAAAATCAATATAAAATATGTCATGCTCATGTATCAACATGCAGTACTCCATATGCCGGTTGATTTTAAATTCAATATATATAATAACTAATAAGTAGTATAATACATGATATTTATGACATTATATTTTAAACATTATATATTATATATAAGAATAATAATAATAATAAGTATGATAATTAATATATAATATAATATTATTAAATATTAATGTAATAATACAAATTTTAAATTTAATAATTAGATTATAATAAATTTAAAAAGTATACAGTTTAATTATTATGAATATAAAAAACAGTGAACTTATTAATAATATTGGTGATTAAATGTTTCATTATTTTTATATTTTCATGGTTTTTAATATCTCTAATATCACTTTAATATTACGTTTTAAAATAGGATTTTGAATAAATATATAAAAATTACGAATTATAAATAAAACAATCACGTGATTTATATATATTGGGAGAAAAGAATTGGAATAAAAATAATTATTGAATTAATTTTCATATATTATTATAAATATAAATTGGTAGCAAATTCACTACCCAATATTTAAAGTTTGCTACCCAATTTTCATTTTGGGTAGTGAATTTGCTACCCAATCTAAAAATAGATTATTTTAAATATAGATCAAGCAGTTTATTATCATATTTCATATTTAATTTATATTTGAATCTAAATTGTTTGTTTATATAAAATATCAAACTGATATAACAAAGGGCAAATAGTATATATTCGCCATTATTTGAAAAATATTGAATTTATCATAATGTTATGACAGAAGTTATTCATATTCTCCATTATTTTAATACTTAAATAATAATAGAATAATAATAATACATTTAATCGCCATTTTATAAATTGTTATTGAAAATCCTCCATTTATTAAATAGAAAGTCTTCATTATTTTAATACTTAAATAATAATACATTTAATCGCCATTTTACAAATATTTATTAAAAATCTGCCATTTATTAAATAATAAATTCTTCATTATTTTAATACTTAAATAATAATATACGAATAATAACACATTTAATCGTCATTTTATAAATATTCATTGGAAAACTGACATTTATTAAATAATATATTCCTGTAATTATAGATATAACACTTTTAATTAATGATATTACAAGTATATTAATAATAACTTAATAATTAAACTTAATCATATAATTATATATTTAGGGCAGCTACCCACATAATTAGGGCACTTCCCAATTTGGGTAGCTGGGTAGCTCTAGAATGAACACTGATATATATATATATATATATATATATATATATATATATATATATATATATATATATATATATATATATATATATATATATATATATATATATATATATATATATATCTAATATTGTATATATAACAATAATTATAAGCTTAGTTATTCGTTATTCTTATAAATTATTCGGTTCGCATATTATTAGTTGTTATTATTAAAATTAATGCTAGATTGGTATGATAAATATATTGTACATTTAAAGTGATGCTAATTTATTTATTTTCATATTTTTTTTTATTCCATAATAATACTTATTTTAGTATTTTTTATTATCTGTAAAAAAATTAGACATGAATTCAGTCTAGAAATTGCATACAAATGTGTTTTTTGACGATAAGATAATGCTATATAATATACTATTCAATATTACATTTTTATGCTTTCAAACTTCAAATGCTGTTTTCTCAGAATAATTATTTGTTGCTATGTATGTGCATTCAAACATAAAAACTATTATAATTATAATATTATTATTTGTTGCTTTATATAGAATTTAATTATGTGAATATTCATATTTACTAAATAGTAAAATAGAGAGATAATTAATAAAATGTATAGTAGTCATTGTATAAAATGATAATTTCTATAGAAATACCATACAAAAAAAATTAGGTCAATTGAATGGATAGAATCAGTTTTTTGTTAGTGGACCTATGAGATTCCATGGATAGAAATTAGTAATTTCAAATTACTGATACACTAATTAAGAAGTATTTACTAATTCAATTAAAAAATGGATAAGAATGTTAGTAATGTTTACAAAATTATCTATATTATAGACTATAATAATAATATTATTACATTTTATTAATTATATTATAATAATTACAATGTTTTACGTCTTCACAATATGTTTTAAAACAGCCTAGACTACCTTTACTAGGATGTACCGCGATTACAGTACATTTAAACTGAATACAAATTATTAATATAGGTTATGCTGCTGACAAGTGAAATTCTATTTTAATTATATGAAATCAATAGTCGTATGTGTATATATATAGTTATTATTACTAGTAGTAGTAGTAGTAGTAGTAGTAGTAGTAGTAGTAGTAGTAGTAGTAGTAGTAGTAGTAGTAGTAGTAGTAGTAGTAGTAGTAGTAGTAGTAATAGTAGTAGTAGTAGTAGTAGTAGTAGTAGTAGTAGTAGTAGTAGTAGTAGTAGTAGTAGTAGTAGTAGTAGTAGTAGTAGTAGTAGTAGTAGTAGTAGTAGTAGTAGTAGTAGTAGTAGTAGTAGTAGTAGTAGTAGTAGTAGTAGTAGTAGTAGTAGTAGTAGTAGTAGTAGTAGTAGTAGTAGTAGTAGTAGTAGTAGTAGTAGTAGTAGTAGTAGTAGTAGTAGTAGTAGTAGTAGTAGTAGTAGTAGTAGTAGTAGTAGTAGTAGTAGTAGTAGTAGTAGTAGTAGTAGTAGTAGTAGTAGTAGTAGTAGTAGTAGTAGTAGTAGTAGTAGTAGTAGTAGTAGTAGTAGTAGTAGTAGTAGTAGTAGTAGTAGTAGTAGTAGTAGTAGTAGTAGTAGTAGTAGTAGTAGTAGTAGTAGTAGTAGTAGTAGTAGTAGTAGTAGTAGTAGTAGTAGTAGTAGTAGTAGTAGTAGTAGTAGTAGTAGTAGTAGTAGTAAATAAATGTAAATAGTTTATTATACACTGCATTAATGTTAATGTTTATAAACATTCTTAGAGTGTGAACGAATAAATTAAACAGAACAAATATTACTAATTGTTTTTAGCATTTAAAAACATAACATGATAAATATATACATACATATATGTGTATATATATATATAAACGTATATAAATAAATATACACAAACATACAGATACATACAATACTTTCGTATATGTTATAAACTTTAAAATATTATTATACAATTATTACAATCAATAGTTATTTAATATATAACGATGTAAATGTTTCTTGAACGTGTAATGGTTAATAATATTCTTAATGTTGGATGGAAGTTTGTTCCAAAGGTAAGGGGCATACCACCGATAAGATAGCTTTCCATATATTGAAGAATTAATTTGAGGTAGTTCAAGGTTAATTATAGAATTTGATCGCAATTGCGAGTTATTAATAGATAACTGTAGCATATTATATATATACATAGGTTTCTTAAATACTATAGCTTTATGCGTTATAGTGAGTATTTTATATATAATAGATTGCTTAGTATTATGCCAATTAATTTTAGAACGAAGTTCAGAAATACTTGTAGAATAATCAGTATAAGGAATTTTAAATATAATTCGAATGCACCTATTTATAATGGAATCACATTTTTTTAGTAATGTAGTATTAATTTTATAAAGAAAAGAGTTGCAGTAATTTAGTTTAGATATAATTAGTGAAGTAGATAATATTTTAGCTGTATTTAGTGAAATGAAAGGGCAAATTTTTTTTAAATTGTAAACATTATATGATGCAGACTTAAGTATATCTTTTACATGTATTTTTTATTTTTTTTTTTATTATTTGGTGGAGTCCTTTCATCCCATCCAGGAACTTAGATGAAGTTTTCACTTATAACCATATATGGCTCTAATGTCCCTTCGAAGCCGCTCTCATGTTAAGGCATCCATGGTTTTAACGAGAGCCGATCATTTATTTATACACAATTATATAAGATCACTTCTAAATAATATTTTAAGACCCATTTTATAAAATTAATTAATGGTCCGGACAAGGGTCGACTTGTGTGTCTGATGCCTTAGCCACTGAGCCACACAGGCATTTCAGTCGATAGATCTTGTTAAATAGTTATTCCTAGATACTTTGTACTAGTAATAGGAGTAATATTATCTGTACCGATATAGATATTTGGAAATGCAGTGCGAGTTCTAGAAATATTAATTAGTTTAGTTTTATTTGAATTTATTAGTAAGTTATTATTAGTAAGCCAGTTAGTAGTAGAATTAATACAGTCTTGAAAATAATTATTTTGTGTAGAGTTAGTTGCAAATGTGTATAATACAATATCATCTGCATATATATTATATTTTAGTAAAATATATGATTGGAGTAATTTTGATAAAGGTCGTAGATATATAGAAAATAGAATTGGAGAAAGGACAGAACCTTGTGGGAAACCGAAATTTAGTGGATAGGGTTGAGAAAATGAAGAATTAATTTTAACAGAGTATGTTCTAGTAGTAATGAAAGATTTAAACCAATTGAAAGCAGTTCCTGTAATACCAATATTGGAAATTCTAGATAGTAATATAGTAAAGTCAATGGTATCAAATGCAGCAGTCATATCAATAAATAATAATTGCAAAGATTTGTGGTTGTCAAGTGAATGGTGAAGGCTATCAGTAAGTGTAATAATGGAAGTTTCAGTACTATGATGTTTACGGTATGCACTCTGGTAATTATCAAATAAATCATTATAGTCAAGATAAGATATGAGCTGTTTATAGATAACTTTTTCTAGAATCTTTGAGAGTAATGGTAATTGAGATAGAGGTCGATAATTAGATAAAATAGAATCATCTAAAGATGCATTTTTTAAAATAGGAGTTATTATAGCATGTGTTAATTCAGGTGGTATAATGCCAGTAGTTAGTGAAATATTAATAATTTTATGATATAGAGGTGTTAAAGTGTTAATAATTTTTTTAGTAATAGAGAGAGGTAATGGATCATTTGGTGAAGTACATTTGGCGGTAATTATCAAATTATATATTTCAGTATGTGTTGGAGTTATGAAATTATTAAAATTATTATTGGGAAATGAACATATATCAAAACAATTTATATTGATAGATTTATTTACAAATTTACTTTTCGAGATATTATCACATATGTTGGAAATTTTATTATCAAAGAAATTTGAGAATTTATTAACTAGTAGATTATTTTTTTGAGGAGGAAAAGTTTTTCTTTTGTTCCTTCCCATTAATTGATTAGTAAGTTTAAAAAGTTTTTTAGAATCATTTTTATATAAATTAATTTTATTATTATAGTACATTGTTTTTTGAGATTTCATTTGTTTACGGTATTGAGATCTAGCAAATAAGAAATTATCATGATTAATTGTATTTTTATTTTTATTATATATTTTGTTTAATATGTTAGTATTTTTTTTATAAGTATGACATATATGATTAAACCATGGTGTTATAGAGTATATTTTAATTGTTCGGTTATTAAGTGGTGCATATGTGTCTAGAAGATTAGAAAGTGTATTATTAAGTGCAGTTATAGTAAAATTATTTATGTCAAGATTAGATAGAATATCAAGAGAAAATTTAGTTAAGTCTATATTACGTAAATGTCGATAGGATAATAATTTAGAACTTATATATTTTTTTATATTTAATGTACATTTAATAGCATAATGATCAGTTAATAGTGTAGAATTAGTTGGCTGGTTAGCTAATAGAATAGAATTATTATGAGTAAAAATAAGATCGAGTACATTTCCAGAAATATGTGTAGTTTCAGTAACATGTTGAGATAAACATAATTCATTACAGATATCTTTGAATTTATTATGGGGATATGATGTAGAATTAAAATGAAAATTAAAGTCACCAAGAATTATAAGGAAAGGGCTAATGTGTTGATGTATTAGATCCGAAAATTCTTTAAAAAATATTATATGGTTATTATTTGGAGGTCTATATATAGTGAGAACAGTTATTATTTGAGATTGGGATGTTTTAAATTTTACAAGAAGTACATCACATAGAGTCATATTAATTCGAATTTGAGAAAGTATAGTATAGTTATTATTTAAAAGTAAAGCAACACCACCACCATTTCTACCATCACATCTAGGACTATGTATAAAATTAAAATGTAATGGTTCAAAATAAGAAGGAGTAACATCATCTAATATATGGAGCCAAGTTTCTGTGAGTGCGATTATTGATGATTTAGATTCTATTATATATTGTGTGATGATATCAATATTAGCAACTAGTGAACGACAATTAATGAGGGAAGTAATGTTTTCATTGCTACATACCGATAGTCAATTAGATTTATTATTTGGTTTATTTTTGATTGATGTGATATATGTATCGTATGATTTACTCCATGTGTTCAATTCATTTATGGACGGTAAATATGGAGAACAGTTCCAATCAAGTTTATTTGTATCATTATATGGTCTTAGTTCATAAGTATTAGTTTTTAAATTTAATGTACATTTATAGTTTAAAATTAGCTTAGATTTAATAGCATGATAAAATATATTACCATTTCTTCTAACATCAGCGGATAAATTGTCATGAATAAATAATTTATTAAATTTATTATCTAAAGTTTTAATAGTCATGTTAAGATTTAAAAATTCTGATTTTGCAAACACAGTAGTGAAATTAATTATACATACTTTATTATTAAAGTGTACTTTAGAAATGGTATTTAAATCAATGTTTAATATTTTTAATAAATCCTTAATGTAGTTAGTATTTAGATTACTACTGTCAATTTGTTTAATAATGGCCGAAAATAAAGGAATATTTAATGCATCCCTATTATAAACAACAGCATTCGAACTACTTATATTTCTACTTGTCACATTAGCATAGGTTATGGTGTTATCATTTTCTAAGCAGGTTTTGGCATTATCATTATTTACAGTGTTGTTAGATAATGAAGAGCTTATGCTACTTTTTAATTCATTAATTATATTAGTATGGCTGGATAGTAAAATAGCAATATTATTAATTTTATCTTCAATAGATGGCGAGGCACTTACCGGTGATGGTTCACTATTACGGCATTGTAGGTAGTAGAAGTAGTAGTAGTAGTAGTAGTAGTAGTAGTAGTAGTAGTAGTAGTAGTAGTAGTAGTAGTAGTAGTAGTAGTAGTAGTAGTAGTAGTAGTAGTAGTAGTAGTAGTAGTAGTAGTAGTAGTAGTAGTAGTAGTAGTAGTAGTAGTAGTAGTAGTAGTAGTAGTAGTAGTAGTAGTAGTAGTAGTAGTAGTAGTAGTAGTAGTAGTAGTAGTAGTAGTAGTAGTAGTAGTAGTAGTAGTAGTAGTAGTAGTAGTAGTAGTAGTAGTAGTAGTAGTAGTAGTAGTAGTAGTAGTAGTAGTAGTAGTAGTAGTAGTAGTAGTAGTAGTAGTAGTAGTAGTAGTAGTATTTAAGTTAATAATGCTTACATAGTTAATACACCTTAGTTGTGCAGTCAATCATTATGTATTGTATTATTCAAACGCACGCCATCATTCACAATATTTCCCCTTATAGTATATTATGCTACTATACATTTATTTAAATTTAAAAATAAGCTCCTTCGCAGTCCTATAACCAAATATTAAATATTATATATAATATTACTAATATTACTATAATTATTTTAACAATATAATTATTATAATAATATTTCATATTATTAAAAGAGTTTTACAATATAATACTTGCATCGTACATAATGTTAATTTTATGTATGTTAAACATAGAAATTATCATAATTATTATCATGTTTATTTAAATACTATTTAACATGGTATAAAGTGACACGCTTTTTTTAAGAGCCACACAACGAAAATATTTATGCCCGCAATAATTATATTTTTCTATATATATAAATATGTGTATGGTAATTAATATTTTGGGTTTGAGTTGGTTTCACTGTTTTGGTATGGTTAAGATTTAATATAATTAGGTTTTTTTATATGCATTACATACCGAGAGATCCTTTAAAAGAATATATATTTTGTATATATATATATATATTAGTGTTGAAATCCAACTTCGGTCTTCAAACTTCGAACTGATAATCAAGCATTTCGAACTAATAATAATACTCACTAATTATGAAATTTCGAACTCGGACTCAAACTGATACTCTATTTCGAACTGATATTATACTTACATTTTTTAATACTATTTGTTTAATATTATATTTTGGATCTTCACATTTGTTTTATATTGTTGATTTATATATTCATTGTTGTAAATAAATGTATACACATTAGTAACTAATCATCGAGAAAATATATCCTAACAACTAATTCATATATATATATATATTTATATAAAATATTTACACTCATACTCACATTTTATATCATATTTATATAATTTTTTAAAATAATAAATGTTTTCTGAAATTAGTAATTCAGATGTTAGTGTTATATTTTAAATACTTGTTATTATTATGATAATAAGATTAATAATTTCTGAAATCAGAGTTATGCTGCATATATTTAAAATAAAGTCAGTGAGCAAAAATATGCGCTCTAAATAGCGAAAGTGACAGTTCTATATAGATCGCGAAATTGAGTATACATTTTATATCTTCATAATTATTATTCATATATATATATATAATTATAATCTGTAATACATATAATATAATATCATATATATATATATATATATATATATATATATATATATATATATATTAGTATTGCAATCGAACTTCGGTCTTCGAACTTTGAACTGATACTCAATAATTATAAAATTTTGAATTCGGACTCAAACTGATGCTCGACTATTTCAAACTGATACTATACAGATACTCTGATAGTAGGGTTCGATTACAACACTACTATATATATATAGGAGATAATGGAATCACTAAACTAATTGTTACTTTATTCATATTATATATATATGACGCCCGCCGTGGGAGAATATCGCATCGCTTTTTATAAAAACAGCGTGTTGCATAAACCGCTTTAGACCATAATCCTTATTTAAAATGGTGTCCGATAATAACGGACGGGTTAAGAATGTAAATTATTTACATTATTTACTAAATATATATATTTTGTAGTGATATTTGAGGATTATTTGGTTTAATTGGTTTAGTTTGTTCTGTTTTGTTATTTTAGCTGCATTACATCCCAAAGTAAGCTCAAAAATTTGGCGAAGCAAAGATATAACACTCCCTATGCATGCAACGTAATTTAGTAATACCCCCTGCCGCTGCTAGCAGTAGTATCGAAATCACTGAAATAGATTTAGGTTCGGCTCTGTTTGCATACAACAATGTTTTCATTGCTCTATTAAATTACATGCAATATAAATTAGCTTTTACTTACTAAATATATACTTATAGCATTTAAAACATACATATCATATTTGTTTGTTATATATTAGTAATGAACACTTAGTTTTCATCATATAAATATTAATTTAAAGCATATTATTTAACTTTTTAAAAGTGTATAGTTAAATACGAATTTACATTATAAACAACACATAGTTCCTAAAAGTAACCCGCTATAGATGGCACTGGGGTATTTTGTATACAAATTCGAATTACACGATTTCGCGTAGGTATTATATCATTCCTTCGGAAAATCTTCGGTAAGCCTATAAATACTAGTCATTTTTCGCGGTTATTTACATTATAAATCCGTCCGTTATGATCGTATACTATTTGAAATACTCAGTATTATAATGTATTCTAATAATCCCTTTAAATTAATTATAAATGAGTTGTGCTAAGTTTTTTTAAATATTATTTTAAATACAAATTAAATTTAAAATAAATAAAATTAATAATACATTTATTATATGTTTTATAACTTAATAAGGTTACATTAAATATACATTTGAAACATAAAAATCGTTATTAGGATTATTTTTATACTAATTGTATTTATTCTAAAATGTAAAATATAATTAACTAAGGAAATTTACGAATATGGAAATAATAGGAAATTAATTTGTTACAAAATTTATAATAAATTTATTAATAATTGTTTTTAAATAATTATAATTATTATAAATACCTCATCATCCATGCAAGATGTAAGTATCAATCCATCATCTACTCTCGCTATCATAGTCATTAACAACATGTTTATATAGATATAAGGGAACTTATTTTTTTAAAGAAATATTATATTTTATAAAATTAAAATATTTAAATAATATTATTTGTTTATAAATAAAGATGACGTGTACTCAGATACATTCACCAGGGGAAAAAATAAAGGACATATAACAGTGTCCTTGCTATTATTACTATTATATATAATTATTATATATAATAATAGTAATAATATATATGGTATACTAGGACTATTATGGCCATAGATTTGTATTTATCAAGGTAACTTAAAAGATATGGTTACAATACGGAGTAATCTAGCTATATGCTTACTATATACATTTGAGATAAGTGACAATGCTATGATTATTTCAAATATAATTGCATACATAAATATTCTTTTACATTGGATAATATCCTTAGGGGTTAATATATTAGAATATATATATAAATTAATCAGGATAACAACTTTTGTAAATTTGAAAAAATATATGAAAATTTACTTCCTATATGAATATTAGGATATATAATTTATATTATATATAGGTAAATTATATGATCATAGTCGAATATTAGCAATACCTCCTATAACCATTTGGTTAATGTTAATGTTAATGTTAACTAGGTTATAGGAGGTATTTATCCATCAATATAAAGAAAGTTTTACATCGATTCTTTCTTTACATCGATGTTATTATCATGGCCTACTTCAGCTCAAGGAGGTAATTATGTTATGTATATACGTTTTATATTAAAAGATTTTAAAGAGCTTGTAGGTATTCTACAATGGAAGTTTCAACTAATATTATTGAGATGACTAATTATTGCTGTACTACATCCATCTATATATATATATATATTATCACGGATATGGTATTATATTATTATGGTTATTTTCTGGATCATAACAAGAATTCGACAGCAAGGACATGAACACATACTTGCGGGAGTTATATTTATAATGCGGGAGTTGAAATATTCAAATAAATATACATACGCGTGAAAGTAGATCCGAATGAAAGTAGATCCTAGCATATAGTAATTATATATATATATATGTATGTGATAAAAATAAATCTAGCTCCAGCTAGATTCGAGCTCGGGACTTTCTGCAGAGCATATGCTTAGAACGCATCATTTATAGCACTGAGCCACAATTGTGGGTTAACCCATGTTATATATTATGCTATTTATTTTCCTATTTAAAAAACATTTATATATATATATATATATTATAAATAAATTATTAAAAAAAAAAATTACAATTACAATTATTACTATCAGAAATTACTCGATTATAATTCGAATATGTTACGTACGAATGAGATCGATATAGTTTTAGAATGTCCATTTAATTTCAAGTAGAATCAATATATTATATATGTATAATACTATACGTCATTAATATGCTATCCGTTATAGTAACCTTACAATGAAGTATTTAATAAATTTTATTTTTAATTAAATTTAAATTATTACAGAAATTACTCTATTATAATTCGAATATGTTACGTACGAATGAGATCGATATAGTTTTAGAATGTCCATTTAATTTCAAGTAGAATCAATATATTATATATGTATAATACTATACGTCATTAATATGCTATCCGTTATAGTAACTGTACAATGAAGTATTCGTTAATAAATTTTATTTTTAATTAAATTTAAATTATTACTATCAGAAATTACTCGATTATAATTCGAATATGTTACGTACGAATGAGATCGATATAGTTTTAGAATGTCCATTTAATTTCAAGTAGAATCAATATATTATATATGTATAATACTATACGTCATTAATATGCTATCCGTTATAGTAACTATACAATGAAGTATTTAATAAATTTTATTTTTAATTAAATTTAAATTATTACAGAAATTACTCGATTATAATTCGAATATGTTACGTACGAATGAGATCGATATAGTTTTAGAATGTCCATTTAATTTCAAGTAGAATCAATATATTATATATGTATAATACTATACGTCATTAATATGCTATCCGTTATAGTAACTATACAATGAAGTATTTAATAAATTTTATTTTTAATTAAATTTAAATTATTACAGAAATTACTCGATTATAATTCGAATATGTTACGTACGAATGAGATCGATATAGTTTTAGAATGTCCATTTAATTTCAAGTAGAATCAATATATTATATATGTATAATACTATACGTCATTAATATGCTATCCGTTATAGTAACTATACAATGAAGTATTTAATAAATTTTATTTTTAATTAAATTTAAATTATTACAGAAATTACTCGATTATAATTCGAATATGTTACGTACGAATGAGATCGATATAGTTTTAGAATTTCCATTTAATTTCAAGTAGAATCAATATATTATATATGTATAATACTATACGTCATTAATATGCTATCCGTTATAGTAACTGTACAATGAAGTATTCGTTAATAAATTTTATTTTTAATTAAATTTAAATTATTACTATCAGAAATTACTCGATTATAATTCGAATATGTTACGTACGAATGAGATCGATATAGTTTTAGAATGTCCATTTAATTTCAAGTAGAATCAATATATTATATATGTATAATACTATACGTCGGGTTTTCGTTTAAATAAGTGTTTATATTTATCATATCGATAAATATAAACCAAAATAAATAATGATTCATAAACAATATTATATAATAAATATAACCATAGATATAAATGTATAGATTCATTGAATACTTTCGTATATATGTGTATGTATGAATATGACTCATACGTATGAGTGTACACTGTATGAGTATACATATTTGTGTAATAGTGTGTTTCGTAAACACGCGCAGGTGTGGGTGTGTGTATGTGTGTATGTGTTTAGATGTATGTTTATATCTATAGCATCGATTTAAAGATCTAAATGTGTAATTATGTAATGTGTCAATACATGTATGCTTATAATATATAATATATTATATATTATATATTATATCTGAATAATCGCGTATGAATATAAATTATATTGCAAATCATTTAAATGCATAACACATCACTGAATGTAACGAGCCTATAGCAAACTATTTTGCGCGCGCGCGCAGTATATTTAAAGTTCATGTCCTTGCATTGCAGTGTTGCTGTCGAATTCTTGTTATGATCCTATTTTCTTTTATAAATCAGGGAATGTTTTTTTTAAGTTAATACCATATATATATATATATAGAATTAGGCCCAATTATAAGTATATGCATAGGTATTTTTGTAACCTATACTTGTAACCATATACATATAACCATGGTTATAAGTTATAACTTATATAACTCACTAGTAATGACTCATTTCTTGATGTGTTTAATTTCGCTGGGAACAAAGAAAGAAGATAAGTAAAGTAGGACGAAATACAATATGAATAAATATAATGTATTATAATGAGTAGGTCACATGTGCACATCACATTTCCTACTATACTTAAAATAAATATGTGTATTTAAGTATTATATAGGGGAAAGTAACCGAATACGGACAGTTCCCGAATACGAATACTCTCGGTATCTCAGAAACAATATATCCTACAAAAAAATATTTAATGAATAACATATTCATAATTATTTAAATAGTCTAAAAAAGTATTTTTTATTTTTTAATTATTAAAAATATAGCTCATATATCCAATAAACTGATTTTTTTATTACGTTTTTAAATTTATGAAAAAAATGTCAACTTAAAACCTTCTCAAGAATATACAAATGAATAGATATAAAACATAACAATATATTATTAAAACTAAAGCATTCTAAACATTATATATATATATATATATATATATATATATATATATAATTACTATATTTGTTATCAAATATTCATTAGATTATAAGCATATATCTAGAGGTCATATAAGTCCCTAATACGGACACTCTAGATGTTTTAATACGGACACCCTATAGGGTTATATCATGGCCTCCTTTAGCTTCAATCTAAAGGAGGCCATGGTTATATATAACCAATCAGCGCGCATCGTAAGAACTATTCTGATTTTCATAAAAATCGCGTGCGTTATAAAATTAATACAACCAATAAAGATAAATCTAAAAATGTTATTATTTAGATACTTAAATTGTATTATTAATTAAAAAATTATAAAAAATAAATAAATTATTAACTAATTAAATTATAATAAATTATTCATAAAATTAATTATAAATAATGTAATTGTGATTTGTCTGATTGATTCATCAATACTATATAGTTTATCTAGTTGTATATATGGTGTCCGTATTAATAAGTATAATTATAACACAGGGTGTCCGTATTCGGACATGGATACCGAATACGGATACCCCGTTATCTATGGATCTAATAGATTAAATAAAATTAAAATCACAATAATATCTATATTCATATAATATAAATATATTCTAATTTTCGAATACAAATAATGAGTCATAAAATATTATACCATTTATTATTAAAGTGTCCATATTAGGTTACTTTCCCCTACTAAATAAATATATGCGCATTTGTTATTTTTAATAGATATTATTATTGAGTTAACACACCTAATCCTATATAAATACTATTTAATATTATAAAGTTCCGAGGATAAGGTATAAAGTCGTTAATATATATCCTAATATATCGGATATATATTATTAAATATTATGTATATATTATTTATTAAATCAATTATAATAACTATTACAAATAATAAATGCGCATATATTTATTTAGTAGAACATAGGTTAATACTGAAATAGACATATTTATTTTAAAAAGTATAGTAGTAAAAGTGGTGTAGTATCTCATTATAATACATTATCTTTATGCATATTGTATTTCATCCTACTTTACTTATCTTCTATCTTTGTTCCCATCGAAATTAAATACATCTAGAAATGAGTCATTACTACTGAGTCACCAAAGACGTTATATATTAATACAGGCTTCGCCCCTTAGATGTCTATGTGAGTCACATTAAACTTTTACAATAGTTAAAACGTTGATAACTATATAAATAGATTTATTTTAATGATAGCTTTCAAAATAACAACCAATATGATACCTACTCGGTTTAGAACTGGCATTAAATCGACTACTACCAATATACTACCTCATATAACCTCTGAGGTTGTAGGAAGTAATGCTACGTATCACTACGTATAGTACTACACCTATACCTATACCTATACCTATTATGTGTAGTACTACACTCTAAACAGGATGGAATGTTGTAGTTCGTTTACATATGTGTGTAGTTGGGTAGAGTTCGTTTTCGGTAGGTTTCCTACATGTAGTACTATGTAATCTGCGTATAAGTTGTGAGTAATAGTTGGATAGCGTTTCATGATTGTGTGTAATGAAATAAGATATATAAAGAAGAGCTGAGTTATAATCGTAAAAATTTAGAATAATAGATTTCAAATTTAAAATATATATATATAAATGGTGTACACGTATACGTGTGTGTGTGTTGGGTGTGTGTGTGTGTGTGTGTGTGATGCAAACTGTGCGACAGTGTGCGACGCACAGTGTGCGTGTATGTGAATGTATTTAAATTTATTTTTGAAATATGCTAGTTTAACTTGATTAATTTCCTGGATAATATTGTTGATCTTCTACTCGAGCATCAGTATGTGATAACTCTCACCATACATCTATATCAAGCATGCCCTTAGGTATATCTTGCTTCTCTAGAAAACCAGTGTATTTTCATAACATATCCATACATTTTAAACGTCGGCGACCTCAGTTAGCTTTGCCTTGTGTAGATTCCCATAGAATAAGCGGGGTGCTGACAGTTCAGTATGCCGAATAAAATGTCCAGCCATTTTCATCCTTCTGGATTTAATGTTGGCCATATTGCCTCTATATATAGAATCAAATTTCTTCTTGAAGTAAATAAATGTAAAGAGAACTGATAAATTATTATACGTAATTCCCACAAGTAGGACCTATTCTTCTTATTGCTAGTAGCTGTCCAACTGTTGTTCTCTTCTGTCTAAATTCATTTTGGTTGGGTCTAAGTAGAGGATCTAATAATGTACGTATTCTATTGAGTATAGGGGGAAGTGGGGGTATAGGGGTGAGGTATAGTGGGTATAGGTATAGGTATACTCATTGAGTATCATACGATTATAAATGTGTGCTAATAATAAATGCATTTTAAATTTCATTTTAAGTTTCGGGGCTTGCCTCATGTATCCTACCTCTGTCATATTAATTTCTTCCACCAACCTTTCATACCTTTCGGACATTGTTTCTTCATCTAGTCGTTGCATGTTTAACTGCTTATTCCTTACGTTAACTGCACCCCCTTCTGAAGTTTGTCCTATCCCTTAGATCACTCCAAACATACTTGGGTATACGCCTCATAGTCTGATTTGTTGCTCGGAGACTTAGTGTCACATTCGCTAATACTAATCTGTGGTTTGGTCCCAAAGATATGAAAGTGTTATAAGCTTTGCAGTTTATTTTGCCTTTCCTCCATTTCTTTCTCACCAATATATATTAAAGTTGTTTTTCGTCATGTGTAATGCCATCCAGTTCCATAACTTTCCCATTTTCTTTTTACATTGTGAGTTATCTACTAGTAGCTGGCATTCTTCTATCACTTCTTTGAGCCGACTTCCATTATTATTTGTTGATATGTTGTGAGTGTACTGTACATCTTCTGGTCCCATTCTTGCATTCATGTCGCTTAATATGATCACTCAGTTGTAAGATGCTACTTATTAAATAGTTTTTCGAAGTTGCTCATAGAAAATATTCTTGTCTATTTCATCTTCGTATTCACATAGTGCATATTTCACAATAGTAGTTAATACAGGATTACCTTGAAAGTTAGCTATCATAATTGTATTAGTTACTTGTTTTATGTTTTTTTAGACGTTTACTTGCCTTTTTCTAATGATGATACCCACGCCACCATTTGCTGCTTGTACTTGATTTCTATATACCATATAGGATCAATATCGTACCGATTGATTTATTGTTCCCTATCTGCTGTACTTTGTATGTTCTTGTATATATATATATATATATATATATATATATATATATAACTATATTATACTTTCGCATATTCGATGTAATCTCTTCTATTTTTTTTGTAGTACCTGATCAACTTATCTGAAAGTCAGAGTTTGTACATTGAAATTGCTATTTTAAGATTTTTTCTACAATGTAATAATTTCGCATTAGAATCCCATCCTCGTAGGATTTAAAGGTACGACGTCATCAAATCCTTATATGTGTGCGTTGTTTACATTATCTGGTCTCCTGCGGACTCCCTCCGCTGGAAATATAATATTTGTTGTTGTCGTGTTCATACTTTTTCTATTCATTGCCAATTAGTTCAGGTGCACCCTAACGAGGGTCGCAACTCCTCTCGTCGTGTGTATGGTGTTTTTTCCTTCTCATTCATCCGATATCATTTTTGATATTTTTACGTAACCCTTCTCCGATAGCTAACAGGTATTGCTAACCTACTATGCATTGCCAAAGAGAAACCTGGATTTAGTCCATCACTGCTTATCAGTTATTCGAAGCTAACCACTATATCTAGTGGTCGTTCCCCTATCCACAACCAGGGGAGCAGTGGATGGAGTTGTCATCACCAGTCACCATAATATATACTTATTTCGTATTATTATATTTTGTATATGTTATTATTTAACAGTTAGCGATACTACTTAATATTAATTATTCAGTAGACGCCATACATATCCCAGTAACGGATACATTTATTCTGTACAATATTATACTATAATCGGTTTTTTAGGTAAATCGATAACATTCATATCATTTATTATTATATAATATATGTGTATTCATATACTTGTATTAATGTATGTGTTTGTATGGATGTTGATGTGTATATGTGTGCATATCTGCAAGTATGCATATAGGTATACGTTACACGGTGTGTGGAGTAGATTGATTGACTGGAATACAATTTATAAAATACACCCTAAAGTCCCAATAGTATAGGGTATATATATAGTATATAGTCTTATGTATGTAAACAAAAGTGAGTGACACTCTTTCAATTATTATCTTACCTTCGTCTTATTGTATCTGCTATATGGATACAAAATAAGTTGTACAAATACATTATGATGATGATGATGATGATGATGATGATGATAATTTAGTTTACACAAATATAATAGCGAACGCTATTCTCGAATGTGCTTTAATAGTAGGTTAATAGTATTTAATTAATATTATTTGGTAAAAGTATGTTAATTATATATAACGATAATAATAATAATAATAAATAGTGAGGGAGTAATAGTATACAAATAAAAAGAAGAAGCATAGGTGACCTACATATACATCATATTCTTTCGTTAGAAATGATAAAATAAAAACTAAAATAAACTGTATTATAAATTATAATATATAAGTTAAGTAAACATATTACGTAAGGTATTATTTAAGGGTATCGCTTTTTGGATATATGGGTGATTTCCGTAGATCGTCTGGAAGAGTGTTACACGTAGTTGCAGCCATGTACCGAAAAGCTCTTCCACCATGCTGTTTTCTGTTCATAGTAGGTAGAGTACGGTTCTTAGAGTTCTAGTTACTTAGTGGTCGTATAGAAGTTTTTAAATGTAGTAGATCAGTTAAGTATGTTGGTGTATTATTGTAGAGAACAGTATGTATTAATTTAGTAAGTCGTGTTTTATTCGTATTCAATTGATAATAAAAAGAAATTAGCGATAAAATAGAGCATCTATCAAATTTCTGTTTTTTTTTAAATAAGATGAGTAGTAGATTTTATAATTCGGTCTAGTTGTAGTAGTTGTGTTTTAGTTTAGTTAATAGTAAAGTAAAGCAATAGTCAAGTCTAGAAAAAAATAAAAGCATTCACTCATAGGTGCACCTAGTCCATGGACTGTTTTAGATGGTAGAGATTTCCGTATTTTGCATAGTTGAATAAGGTGAGTAGTCATTGATTTAACTACTATATTTTACTACGTCATTTTAACGAGTACCAGTAAACTCGGACCAGGTAAATTCGGACCAGGTAAACTCGGACCACTTTTGAGGTAAACTCGGACCACTTTTAAAGTAAACTCGGACCACTTTTTAAAAACATAAAGTAAACTCGGACCAATTATTAAAATAACTATATTTTGTATATTTCTATAATATAATATGCTTTAACTTACTTCCATCTTATATAATTATATTATATCTGTTAAATAAATTATAAAAAGAGTAATTTAATATGATATTTTTGTGGAATTATATATTTAAATAGGTAAACATTTAATTTGAACTCGCACCACTTTTGAAGTAAACTCGGACCACTTGTGAAGTAAACTCGAACCACTTGTGAAGTAAACTCGGACCACTTGTGAAGTAAACTCGGACCACTTATTGAAAACATAAAGAAGATTCGGACCAACCGTATAAACTATATATTGTATATTTCTAACATATAATATGCTTTAACTTATAAGTTAAAAGTATAATTTCACTGTATATAATTGCGAGTATTCCGATATTACTACACATACATGATTTATCATTTAATAACATTAATAACATTTAATAACTTAACATAATTTAAATTGTCGTATATCACCACAGAGTTAGAGAGAAATTTCTCTCTAGCTCTATGTATATCACCGATGAGACCCACGATAGAAGCTATATTTATTATGATAGAAGTATACAATATATAAATTATTTTAATAAGTGGTCCGAGTTTACTTCACAAGTGGTCCGAGTTTACTTCACAAGTGGTCCGAGTTTACTTCAAAAATGGTGCGAGTTCAAATTAAATGTTTACCTATTTAAGTATATAATTCCACAAAAATATCATATTAAATGACTCTTTTTATAATTTATTTAACAGATATAATATAATTATATAAGGTGGAAAGTAAGTTAAAGCATATTATATTATAGAAATATACAAATTATATAATTATTTTAAAAGTGGCCCGAATCTTCTTTATGTTTTTAATAAGTGGTCCGAGTTTACTTTATGTTTTTAAAAAGTGGTCCGAGTTTACTTTAAAAGTGGTCCGAGTTTACCTCAAAAGTGGTCCGAGTTTACCTGGTCCGAATTTACCTGGTCCGAGTTTACTGGTATTCATTTTAACTACTACATTTATATATGTATTCATAGTTTCGTCGCTTGTTAGTGTTACTCCTAAATAGTTTGTAGAGTATTGTGGAGATATTATAGTATGATCTAAATATATTGTGGGAAAGTGAGATAATTTATTAGAAATGTTTAATAGTATAGTTTTATTTGAGTTAAGAAATAAGAAGTTATAGGTTAACTAACTATAGTTATAAGAAGTTAGTCCTAGTCCAATTGTGTAAATCAATGATTCAATTATTTAAATGGGAATTACTTTTTGGTGACATAGGTGATATAATAATAGTATCATCAGCATATAAATTATATATGATTTCAGGGTAATTTTAGAAATATTCTAGATATTGGAGTGATATATAAAGAATACAGCCAGGGACCTAGAACATTACCTTGTTGTACTCCAAATAAAATGGGTTTATTGGGAGATACGGATTTGAGTTTTATGTTGTATATTCTGTTGGTAATGTAGTCTTTCAGTAGATTTAATGCAATGTTGTTAATGTTTTGTAGCTTTAGTCGGTTTAAAAGTTTATTGTGGTCAAATGTATCAAAGGAGGAAAATAAATCAACGAGAATTATAATTCTAGTATACTTGCGTAGGAGTGTGATTATCAATGTTATGTAAAAGGTTGCCACTAACTTAGAGTAGAGCTGTTTCAGTACTATACATTTTCATATATCCAGATATCCTATCCAGATTGATATTTATAAAAAAAAGACTATAATTATTTAGGTGGTTAGTTAATTTTTACTAATTATTCTTTCGAATATTATTGCTAATGTAGGTAATTAAGAATTAGGCCTATAATTCGATAGCATATTAATATCCATATTACATTTTTTATATTCTATGAGTTATGGAAGTTGATTTGGTGGTATTGTATTCGTTGTTATATCAGTAAGTAATTGTCGTATTATTGGAGTAATGAAATGATTAATTTTTTTAATTACAGTTATGAGGACAGGATATATCCTCTATAGGACTATATATCCTCTATACTCTATAGAGTATTGAATATGAATTTGTTTGTTTGATAAGAGTAGAAATATCGTCATCAGTAGGGTGTCTAAACTTGGATAGTTGGGTAGAGCCAGTAAGTATATGGGTTATCATAAGTAGGATCCTATATGGATTATTGTTGGATAATTTCGTCATATTTATTTCTACTTTTGATCGGATATCAATGCTTTTTAAAGTGAAATAGTTTGAGAAATCTTCTGGTGTAAATAGAATATCGTTAATATTGGTTTTAGAATTTTTATATAATAGCTTTTATGCGATTTTGAAAGCTTTTCTTTGATTATTAGTAAACGTAAGTAGTATAGATGTGTATACTTTATTAATTAATACCGATAAGTTGACCTTAATGTTATAAATCTGTTCACATTATCTGTAGAATTATTAAATTTATAGAGTCTTTCTGCAATCCTAAGATTTTTTTAAAGAGCATTTATAGATTTGTTATACCAGCTTGTATAACCTAGGTTATGTTATTTCTATTTATAATAGTTTTACTTTTTATTTGTAAATATTTTCATGTAAATTAATTGTTGAATATAATGAATCATTGAAGTTTTAATATTTTGAAAACAATAAACATTAGTAAAATCAAATTGTAATTTATTGTTGTTAATTTGTGAAAGTGATCTAACTTTAATCAATTTTTTGTTATCAGTATATTTTTTTCGGAAGTTATGTTGATTTTTATCGTATAATGATCGGTTATAGTATTAGTAGGTATAATTGTATATTAGAAGTGATCGTAGTACTGTAAAGTCATTATGAGGTCGAGTCGGTTTCCTGGTAGTCCTATATGCGTTGGGAATTTAATGTGTTGTTTCTGATTTAAAGAATTTAATATTTTATTGAATTTCGTAAAATCGTGTGTATTTAATTTCATCTTTATATTGAAATCACCAAGTATTATTACATTTTCATCATTTGGACAGTTTGTAAAGTAGTTATAGTAGTCTAATAAAAATTATGTTAAGATAAAATTAGGTGGTCTATATATTGCAAATATCGTTATAGTCATGTAACCTGATATTATTTTAATTGTAATACATTGAGTATAATTTAAGTTTATATATTTTATCATTGTCAGTCTGATAGCCCTTTCTGATAATTATTCCAACACCACCACCAAAGCTATTATCTGTAGTGGACAATGGTGGAATATGTAGTCACTGTGAATAGGGGGGTTACTAGAAGATTTAGTCCACGTTTCCATAAAAAAAATGAAGTCGGTTGAAATAGTATTTAGTAGGGATGTAAATGATGCCGAGCTTTTGATGCCGAGCCGAGACTATTGGTTCTTGATGCCGAGTCGAGACTTTCATTTTCTGAAAAAAAAAAAACGAGCCCAGGCCGAGCCGAGACTCTAGCCAAACGAGCCCGAGCCGAGTTGAGACTTTTAGAAAACATTACTTAGTCTAAATGATGCTTTTTTGAAATTACATTTTAATACTAATTTTTATATATTTCACATTTACATCAATTTAAAAAAATAATCTGCGCCAACTTCGCGATTCAGTAAATAATAATGTAAATTTCATCTAGTGGTGTAAATAATACCGAGCTTTTTGATGCCAAGCCGAGACTTTTAGTTATTGATGCCGAGCCGAGACTTTCATTTTCGGAAAAAAACGAGCCCGAGCCGAGACTCTAGACAAGCGAGCCCGAGCCGAGCCGAGACTCTAACAAAACGAGCCCGAGCCGAGTTGAGACTTTAGGTAACTGAGACTGAGACTGCATCATGCTTTAGATTTGAGCATCATTTACATCACTAGTATTTAGTAAGTCGAATATTAAAATATGATTTTTGATAAATGTTGATTAAAAGTATATATTGTAATACTACCTGTAGTTGTATCGTTATTATGTATACGCGAGTATAGTCGATTACTCTTCGCGATATTATCATTTGTATTTTCAGTGTTATCATTTGTATCCTTTGTATTTTCAGTATTAGTATGTGAGTTAGTAGACAGTGGCGGATACAAGGGAGGTCTAAAGGGGGGGGGGGCTCTAATCCCCCTCATGATTATGTTGAATTTGTTGACATTATTTATTTAACTGGATACATTTGATATATATATATATATATATATATATATATATATATATATATATATAGGTGACCTGCAATATAGATGATCCCAATTGGCCATTGGGATGTATTAGCGATTACAATATTTGTTATATGCATTTTTTACGAATCTACTATTTACTACAAGAATTTTTTGGAACACACTTTTCATTTTATTGCAGGGATGGAAAATAAGAAGCAATCAACTATAATGCAAGTCAACAATTCCATATGTAAGAAAATTGAATGCAACAGAGCAACATTGAAATCAATATTAGATATAATAATTCTTTGTGGAAGACAAACTATTTCATTACGTGGTCGTAATAAGTATTCTACTGATTCACATTATAATCTAGGAAATTGTAATGCACAAATAAATCTATGTATAAACCCTGGAAATTATATCTTAAAAGAACACTTGTTAATGTGTTAATAAACATGCTAAATACATCTAAAAAACAACACAGAATGAATTTATATTTGAATGTTGTGAATATATTAAGACATAATTAAGACATAATAATTTATGATATAAAAAAAAATTGTATATCATAAATTAGTATGTCTTAATAAATTCACAACATTCAAATATAAATTCATTCTGTGTTGTTTTTTAGATGTATTTAGCTATAATTATAGCTGCTGAAACCACATATGTATCTTATACTGAACAAATGGCTTTAGCAATTAGATATTTTAATGGTAAGTGTATCACTGAAAAGTTTATTTCTTTCATAGAATATGAATATCTTAGTGGAGAAAGTAGGTATATATAGCTAACTTAATTATGGATACACTAACTGTCGGACATATTGTAACTTGTATGGTCATACGTTATATTATTAAATGCATTCGTAATGTAGATATAATCGGTTATAATCCAGTCACATTTTATAAATATATTAATATAACTAATTAGTTGAAATTTCAATACTTTAATTGAAATTTCATTACAGGTTTGCACAACATAATATAAATTAATTATAATATATTTAAATGGAATTTTAATTTTAATTTTAATAGAAATATATTGATTATAATGAATTTCAATTAAAGTATTGAAATATAAAATGAATGTAACAATGGGAAGTTAATTTTAATTCAGTAAATAATTAATTGAGTTATGTAATTATAATTAAATGAAATAAACAATTCAAAGTATACCTACATAATATGTATTACATATTATTAGAATGATATATAAAACTAATTAAATTCATAACAAAATCAATATATTTATTTAATCATAAGTATACTTGTAAGACCTATAGGTCACATATAAATGTTAACAAAATATATAGTTGATAATATAATAAATGATTAAATGACTAAATGACATAACGATTAATATATACTTTTATAAATAAATTCACGCATATATATACATATAGGCCTATATATATTTAATAAATATATTAAAAGTTAGAAGAATAAATATTATCAAATTAAATTAAATTATAAATAAAAAATCAATAAATATTGTAACTTATAACTTAGCTGATAAAGAGACCTCTGTACTATAGGAAGGATAAAGCAAGAACGAGGTTCTATACCATCGAGGTTATATGATGTTCTGTTAGTAGTCTATCTACTATATTATATAATCTATATATCTATATCTATATATCTATATCTATATCTATATCTATATATATAGTCTATATATATATAGTATATATACTATATATATATATATATATATATATATATATATATATATATATATATATATATATATACTATATATATATATATATATATATATATATATATATATATATATATATATATATATATATATATATATATATATAGTATATATACTATATATACTATAGGCTATATACCTATATAGGTTTATATTGTTTCAATCCATTGATGCCACTGATTTCACAAACTTTACCTATTTTTGTATGATTTAGTATCTACAAATCTATGCTCGATGCAGATATTTCAACACGATATATTCAAACATTGTCTATTATTATCAATATTGATTATATATGTAATTAATAATTATAATAAATATAATGATTAATTTATAAATATGATATTCATATACTACGCATCTATATACTTTTCATATTTTATATCTAGCATATATATAACGAAAGTATATTACTTACAATTATATATATATATATATATACACTTTCGTATGGGAATTTGTTCATGCCGTTTACCTATAGGTAGATATATCTCAGATAATACTATCTTATAGTTTATATATTTATTCGTTGATATAAATGGAGAATATCCCACACTGTTCCCAATAATAGAAATTCGCTCGTATGTGTATTGTGCATAGAGCTAGAGAAATTTCTCTCTATCTCTATGGTATTGTGTCATCATTTAATTCTATTTATAGCTTTGTATTACGGTTGACTAAACACCCTCCACAAATACACACGCAAAATGTTCGTCGCTATATAAAATCGTCATTTATGTATTCTATACATATATAATAAACTGTCGTATACACACGTTGTTAATATAATATAGCGAGAGTATACTATAGAGAATATCACTACGTATAAGGTAATTATAATCGTATATATTTTAATATGATATAATATATATATATATATATATATATATATATAATCAGGGCCGGCTTAAGCATACTATCATAGTAACTATGGGCCCCGGGCAAAAAAAACGTATGGGCCCCATAATTTCGTAACATATTAAATGGGCCATTTTAGAAATAACTAATATCTATAACTATTCAATTTATTTATATATAAATATATATTATGCGTGATCAAATTATGTAAAAATATTTATAATATTTAATAAAATTTGTTTTTTCATATATATTTACATGTATCCTATCGCGTGAAGGAGACCCACTTTATGATGCATATAATATATGTAGGGGGGTCTCCTTCATGCTATGGATGTAAATAGATATTACGATACTCAATTAAAATCATTGCAATGTAATATTTTATAATTTACAAATACTTAATAAAAATGATATAAATATAGGTTAAATGATACACTTAGTTAAAATGATATTATTACATATTTATTTTACTCAATTTCCTCTTCTAAATCAGTATTATTTATTCAGTATTAATTTAATTAATTAGCTTTGATTCTAAATATAATGTTACAGATTTGAATGTATTTATTGTGTCATATTATTTCATAGAAAATTATTTAAAAGTTTAGGTTTAGAGAAGCTTCTCTCTCAAATGTAATTATTTACCATTAAATATATTAGGATGAAAATGTCTACAATTGGATATATCTAGCCCATCATATATATATATATATATATATATATATATATATATATATATATATATATATATATATATTTAATATTTGTATAGACCGTTCCTTTGAGGTGTATATCAATATCAAAGATTTTGCGAAGCAAAGATATAACACTCCCTATGCATGCAACGTAATTTAGTAATAGCCCGAACCGCTGCTAGCAGTAGTATCGAAATCACTGAAATAGATTTAGGTTCGGCTCTGTTTGCATACAACAATGTTTTCATTGCTCTATTAAATTACATGCAATATAAATTAGCTTTTACTCACTAAATATATACTTATAGCATTTAAAACATACATATCATATTTTTTTGTTATATATTAGTAATGAACACTTAGTTTTCATCATATAAATATTAATTTAAAGCATATTATTTAACATTTTAAAAGTGTATAGTTAAATACGAATTTACATTATAAACAACGCATAGTTCCTAAAAGTAACCCGCTATAGGTGGCACCAGGGTATTTTATATAGAAATTCGAATTACACGATTTCGCGTAAGTGTTATATCTTTCCTTCGGAAAATCTTTGTCAATATGGTATAATATATGTTTAATACTGAATTATCTTATATACTATTCATCTTAATTGCTGATTTCAGATGATATATATATATATACATATTATTTATATAATTAGTATTAACTACATGATTATCTTTTTTAGTATTTCCTATATACTTATAAGTATATATCAATTAATTTGTCAAATATTGTTAGAAAATAGTAATTTTTAACTTCTTATATGATGTAAATTCACTAATTTTATCATATTTTACCATTATACTAATTATTTTGTAATTTGTTTGTATACTCTAATCAACTCCTCATAATCATTTATTTGCTAGCCTATATATCTAGAATGTATCAATATTTTTTAATACCGCTTTTATCTCAATGTAATCTAGTTTCAATACTTTTCTGATCGACTTTAGTCTACAAAGTAATTAGCTCAACGGTTTTCATAATATTGAAGTCTCAAATTCTTGAAATTTATTGAAAAAATACGTTGACTCTAGTAATTTAATTTTCAGAATATTTTAACATATATAATATCAGATATAACTTATGTAATTATGGGAAATCTACAAGATAGTGCACTAATAGAATATGCTTATGATGACCATCTTATATTCGATAATTATTTTAATAAAACATATTTTATTCTTCTTTAATCTAGAAGTTAATATATTCTTTATTTAGTTTGGATAAATAAATTATATTAATTTGGGATGAAAGCCAAGAATATTGCTACAATTGTCGATGATTCAATTTGCCCAACCATTTTTTAGGAATTCACAGCTTAGATACGGGGATCCATTTTGACAATGGACTATGTTATATTATGATATATTTAATTTTATTGAATCTTCCAGACATATTGCTGGTATTTTCATAACTTTGAGCTCTATAATCCATTATAATTATTATTATTTTTAAAAATTCTAATAAATCATTAGCTAAATATTGTCATATGTGATAATGAATCTCAACGTAAATCCAGAAAAATATATTATAATACCTAACTTGATATTTATGACGATGACTATTAACATACCTATATGTAATATATCTGGAATTGAGTACACTGATATATAATATAATATTTTGAATTTTATATTTCTTCAATTATTAAGTTATCAGTGATAACTTATCACCTATTCTACAATACGAATATCGCGATTACGTATATTTATATATAAATATATAGATGAGGGTGATGTAAATCTAAACATTCAGTTGTAAGTTACTAGTACTAGTTGGATAATTGCAAAAATGCCTTTAATATTATATTTAGATATATACATTTATAAATAATATCTGTTTCAATAAATATAAGTATAATTTCTTTCTCTAATATTTGTCTGTTGAAAATTGTATCTACAGAATTCCCTTTCATCTATGGGTTTAATCATTATTTAAAATACTATGCATAGAACATGTTCCTATTTAAATATTTACAGAATATTCCTATTTAAATTAAAACTATTTTATATATATATTATTTACACTAACAAAATAATAATAATACAATAATGAGAATATACACCTTTTATTAATACGATAAGTAGATAGAGAAAATGAATTCTTTTGAGAAAAATAATTTTTTAAATATCTAATTAGTTTTAATTACTATAAAATTAAATTAATAATCAATCGTAATTTATAATCAATATAATCCTTTACAAATATCAGAAATCATAGTTAACATATAACACCTATCTTAATATATCTCATATTTAATTTTAATATTAAAAATGATACTTTTTTTTCGTAAACTAATTTTAGAATTATAAATTTGTAAGATTTAACTATGGTTAATATTCCCTTAATACGTTTATCATTTATCACTTTCTAGTTTAACAAACAATTATTTATCAATCCGTTTTATAATATTTTATCTGACAAGCAGATATGTGTGATATGATCTATGGTTAGTACTATATCATGTGCTCCAACATATTCATGTACTTGTTTCCACCATATCTTCGTGTAAATTTAGACATTTTTCTAAAATTCACTATTCAAATCGGCCTAAATGACTCATATTTAATTAATTTATTATATTATTTGTATTTATTTAATTAGAATTAATAATATATAAGAAAAATACAGTTAAGAACATTTTTTTTTATATAAATAGTAAAAAAAATGTTTCTTAAATAATTCATGGGCCCCCCAAAATGTGGGGCCCGGGCAATTGCCCGGTTTGCCCCCCCCTTAAGCCGGCCCTGTAATATATATATATATAATCTATATACAAATTAATATATGTATGCATTTGTTGCATGTGTATTATACACAGCGTATACGTATGCATACATGCATATATGTACGCGTGCGTATATTTGTTATTGTTGTTTTTATATTTATTTTGGTGGAGTCATTTCTTCCCATCCGGACCATAGGTGAGGTTTTTATTATAAGAAACTGGCTATATTACTTCACTCTCATGTAAAGCAGTCTGATTATACCGATACGATTATTTTATATAGGACACAATTATATAATTATAATAATAGTACTTCTAAATATTATTACATTTCCTATGTTAATGTACCGTATGGGGTATGGGGTTTTAACGCGTTCTAACTCGTTATGACTGAATAGATGTCGCTGTATGACTGATGAGCTATCCAGCCGGTTTTATATGTATTGTATTATACGATTTGTATATATGTATAATATGAGCGTATGTCAGTGTGTATGCATTACGTAATCTTTAATTCTATTTATAGCCTTCCCCTACAAGGACACGCCCCCACAAAAAAAACATACCTACACTTGTTTATAACACTACTCGTTTCCAAGTAATCCAAGCTTTAATAGGTATTTCTAATAGGCATTTAGTAAATAATATCGACGGTTTCCTTAGCAACAGTCTTAATACATACCTCTGTTAGTATCAACATAGTCGTTGTTGTGTTGTATCAGGGAGGTTGTATCCCTGGTTGTATTACACATATGTGTATACGTTTACGTAATGCAGGTAATACATTACATCATGTAGAGTACCTCATATTTATGTATTATTGTCCAATATAAATGTGGACTACAGCGTATTAATATACAGGTGAAAGTGGACCATAATTACTACTATATATATATATAATATATATATATATATATATATATATATATACATGTACCACAGCTTTCTCTATAGCTCTATGATCACAATGATGGTGGTTGAACTTCTATTGAACCTCTGGTCTTTATTCAGTGCATAAGTATATCACACACATATATATATATATATATATATATATATATATATATAGATATATATATATATATCAGGTATATATCAGGTATATTAGAGTGCACTCACTCTAATAAAGTGTAAACACTATTGTGTGTTGACATAGATACCAATGCCTCAATATGTCTATCACATAGAACTCTGTTTGTTTACATACAATAGAACAGTTAAACACCTGCAATACATCTGCACTTGTTGTGTTTCACATGTTACAATAAACATATTAGTTTAAGTGACTTTTCAGTTTAGAAATATCAGTTAACTGTTGCAGTTGCTATTACTTTAGATCCTAATTATATTTACTATTGTTTAAGTCATATATATGAGTTAATCATTCATCAATTATTATGAATTATTATTATGTATATGAGCTGAAAACTAAGTGATGTTACTCCTAACGATTATGCAGTTAGTGTATTAACATAAGCAGATAAGAACAGGATATAGTTGATTTCAGTAATAATTAAACTGGACACCTTCTCAACTGCATGTTACTGCATCTTAATGCTTATAGAAATGCATAGACATGAATTACTCAAAGGGAGGCAAAGTACCAATAAGCAGTATCATATATAGTGGAATATGCATCAATTATCATGCGCCTATCATGCATCCATTAGCCTACTTTGCAACCATTGTTAATGACATGATTATTAACATGAATACAGGTCGGTACTAGCAACTAAATGGGCATTCATTATACATACAGATGTATTGTAAATCATGAGAAAATAAGACCACATCCTCTATTTGTTAATATCATAGAGCTAGAGAGAATTTCTCTCTAGATCTATGGTTAATATGGATGTTTACCTGTATGAGTCAATAATTATTAACCTTTTATCTTATGTATATTATGATCTGTGTAGTGACTCATCAATAAGTTATTGATGAAAAGTATAAATTAACTTCAGGTTCCAATACGTTAATCTCATTTCCCTGCTAAGTAATGAATACACATCTAGAGGCTAGGTACAATGCATATGTTTATTTTCTACTATATTGAGGGCTGTAGCATGGTTATAAATTGCGAAAAATAAATTATTATTACCTTACATTTTGTTACTCTATATTATCACTTTATTATATGTTTTAATATCTTGGAAAAAATCACACATTTTGTGATATGTATATTTATTATAACATGGTGGTTTTATGACATATTTGAATTTAATAAATTGTAACCTTTGTTTACCCTATGGTTACAATTTATCTATAGACAATATTTCACATACAATGTATGTATTCATACATCATTTTTCCAATATAATTGTATAGCTATAATACTATATTGTTTTGATTTATATAAAATACATTTATATAAATAAATACATAGACAAATATTTGTATAATAATTATAAAAAATTCAATTTCTATAGAAGTATCACAACCTAAAAATATACTATTTATATGTATATGATATACTACATATTGTAAGTATTAGCTGTGCATATATAATATAAATATAATAGAAATACAATTAGCACACAGTAGAAATACAATGAATACATGATTGTGAATTTGAATTTGTATAGAACTATGTATAATCTAGAATTTTACAAAAGCCTGGGCAGCACTGAATAGTATGATTATACTGTGGAAATCAAATCTATCAGAAAATCTCAAAAGAAGCTTTTTCCGAGCTGCGGTGGAATCAGTACTAGTGTATGGTGCGACGACTTGGACTCTAACAGCAACGTTGGAAAAAAGACTGGATGGAGCATATACTCGCATGCTCCGTGCTGCACTCAATAAATCCTGGAAAGATCACATCTCTAACAAAGACCTCTATCTTGAAATCCCAAGAATATCAGACTCTATTCGGAAACAACGCCTACGATTTGCAGGCCATTGTTGGCGAAGCAAAGATGAGCTAGCAAGTGATGTACTTCTCTGGCAACCAACTCACAGCAAACGGCCACGAGGACGACCTGCCAAGACGTACATCGATCAACTACTGGAGGATACCGGATGCAATATAGATGAGATTCCAACCGCGATGAACGATAGAAAAGGATGGATGGAACGTGTCAAGAAATGCCGAGCAAGCTCGACCTGGTAAGTGGTAAGTAAGTATAATCTAGTTATTCACTTATCATTATGTTACAATGCATGTGTTGTGGGTCTCCTATTTAGATAGGGCCACTATCCTACCAGAATACATGCAATAGGTGTCTCATAATGAATTCAATTTATATATTTTTAAATTGTTTAATATTTAATAATTTAAGTATAATAAAATAAACTAATAATCTATTAATATTATAATACCAATAATGATATAGTTATTAATTATGGTTTAGTTATGGTTTAGTTTATATTTCACTCATACATATGATGTCTCAGTATAATAACATATATAATACACATATATTTTACATAATACATATATATATATATTAAATATAATACATATATATATATATATGTGAACAGAGCTTTACACTATGTTATCCACTGGTTATATAAACAATAGTCTAGATAAAATAGTGCTTATGTGTTTACTAAACAATAATGTATTTAGTCTGCTGATCCCCTGCAGAGTCCCCCCCCTTACTCTATTATGCATTATTATATAATATACTGTTTAGATGTTATTTACTAGCTGTAGACTTAAACTAGGCCACTAAAAAAAAGGATAGTGTGTGTATATATATATATATATATATATATATATGTATATGTATATGTATATATATACAGACAATTACATTCAGTGTAAAACTATATTTAATGTGTTTAATGATTTATATTCATTGTGAATACATGTTTTTAGGATATTTTTAGTTTAGTAATTTTCATAATATTATAATAAGATTATATGGAAGTTGGTCAACAATATAATTTTCATATTCAATATTGGCATGGCTAAATATGCAAAGATAATTATCTATATAGGTCATGCAAATACGTTATATATTAATACAGGGCTTCGCCCCTTAGATGTCTATGAGGTCATGTATGTCAATATTAAATATTCAAATATGTAAATATTAGAATATTAAAATATGTAAATTAATACAGATATATAATATATATACTAATATATACACATATATAGTACATACGTTATATTGTTAATGCAACATGTGTTATACGATGATACATATAGTTATTATTTCAAATATCTTAATATTCAAATTTAAAAAGTATAAATATGTGAATAAGATATGAGATATCGTATGTGAATAAATAAACAGCTGTTCAATAAGTATATAGCTTGAATATTAATTATATTACTCTATACATGACTTATATTTATAGTGGATTGTTTACTTCTAAGTTATTTTTAATTTATAAGATATATATAATTAATATGCAAGCCTATATATTTATTGAATATCTGTTTACCAGTTCTTAATTAGCTAGACATATACTATTAAATAAAATTAAAAGTTAACTAAGAATAATATTTTATCAAGCTCACTTCGGTATGTAATAGAGTTAACAAAATAAAACCACCCAAATTAACTAAGTACCTCCAAAATATCATTCTATAAATATTTATTTGAATATTTAGACATATTAATAATATATTAATATATAATAATATATATTAATATATATATACATGTATATATATATATATATATATATATATATATATATATATATATATATATATATTAATATATATATAAATGTATATATATATATATATATATATATATTAATATATAACATATTAATTATTTAAACATATGTACTATATAGTTGTATTCATTTACATATATTTTATAACCAAAATATAGTAAGTAGAATTAGTTGTGGAGTATTCACAAACGCATACGCAACCAACAACTGAGCTGTGTTGTATACATACACGGCTGACCCCGCCCCTTACACGGCTGACCCCGCCCCCTTACACAGCTGACTCCGCCCCAGATTTATACAACCCCAACTTATACACAGATCCCTATGAACATGGGTAACCCGCTGACCGAAACCGTAGCTCCGCCCCCTTATCCTGACTGCAACCAGCCTGCGACTAATGCAGGCTATGACCAGGCGATGGTGACACCGGCTAACAATCACACTGTAGTAGTGGTACAGCAACCCGCGCCCGTAGTAGTCCGTGTGCTGCCCGGCCCCTGGAACGACGGCATCTTTAGCTGCTTCGAAGACGTCGCTTCTTGTTAGTGTAGCTAGATCTTAGGTTTATTATAGAGGATAACGTTAAGAATAAGTCAAATTAACGACTAGGAATAATATATATCGATATGAAAAGTTAATTGTAAAATTTGTATCGTAGCGTATTGTATTGTAGCGTAGAAGATTAATTCGCATTTTCTATGATGTTTATTTTAAAAAGAGTTAGATAATCCTTTTGATTAATTATATTTCTTGATTTTCCGATTTAATTATTAATACTTTCTTATTTACAAGTTTATCTGCATTGACCTCTATTTACCTCTATTGCTTCAGATCATTTTAATGTATGCTAACATAATCTAACTATATTGTTGTAACTTTTTAAGTATTGGTTTGCTATTATTAATAACCCCGTCATATAACATATGGGTTACATGCACAAATATTGATATTATATAGGAATTATATAATCTAAGACGAAACTTTTATTCTATTTCTTTATTATAATAATTGAACTATTTTGTTGTTGATCTCATTACATATTTTTATTTCCATTCCTATTTATATTTATTCAATTTACTTTTTATTAAAATATAAATATTATTTAAAAATACTATTTTTCTTCTTCATATTAATAACGTAATCTGTAATTATATAATATTTGTATACTTATATATTTGTATTATATTAATGTAATCTGAAAAAATTAATATAAAAAATAAATAACTTATCGTGCATATCTTACGTCTGGGACGAGTGACTTTAATTTACATATATATATATATATATATATATATATATATATATATATGTAAATTATATATGTATATATTATCATAAAAAGTAAAGATAACAATATAAAATTTTTTCTATTAGTTTAATAATTCATTTTTATATTTGACAAAAGTGATACAGAATATGAAATAATGTATACATCTAATTATTTTCATCAATATACGTTATTCTCGAAGTGAATATATAATAGATATGTTTATTTAATTAATATGATGATTTATGTTAATATCAGATATGTATTTAAATTATATATTTGAGTATTAAGTGAGAGTTATTAAATATATATATATATATATATATAAATGATATTTATGTAAATTTATATTGTGAGAATTAGTCTAGCATCATACTACTTGTTTTCATATATACAGTATAGTAACAAATTACCTATTACAAATAAATACATATAAACTAGTAGTAATTATTATCCTTATCTTTACCATTGCCATATTTAGTCATTTATCATGAACACAAACTTGTTATCTGAGTTTATTAATTCTATAAATAGAATTGTAATGTAATATATGGTCTCTAGATATGCATATTTAATTAGTATTACATTTAAATTGAATACAACATATTCAACAATTAATTCTTTAAGTATATTAGTAAATAAGTATTTACTTTATATATGTTATCTCAAGCTACCTTCAATTATGTATTTTTATTATATAAGTACATATGTATATAGTATATATTCTATAAGTACATATGTACATATACATATACATATACATATACTATATAGTATATACTATATACACACATATATATATACCGAATCTATAACAATTGATGACAACAATCTATTGTAGTTATTACTGAGTACAACTACTAATATTCACATGTTCCCTTAACCTATGTTCCCTTAACCTCCCTTAACCTCTGATTATTTACCTACTACCACTAATATGTATAGATTAACATATACTGATAGAACATTAACATATATTCACGACTATACCCCTTATGAACTAACCTCAATACTGTATCACATAGGTTAACCTATCACTAAATAGTTAACTTTGATATATGTCTTTAAACACACTCACGAGTGCATTTTTTAAAGATTTTAAAATGGGGGTAAATAATAGCGGGGTAATTGCCTACAAAATACCCCATAAAAAGGAACTGCAGCATACAGTATTCCTACCAGTAATATCTGATGTATATGTACACCTTCATTCATACATGCCAACCGACCTCTACCCCAACTGACCTCTACCCCAACTGACCTCTACCCTCTCCCCCGGCGTAGGTTGTTTTGGTCTATTCCTACCGGTGTGTCACGCTTGCAACGTGGCTTCAAGAATGGACGAGAGCTGTTGTGTAGGTATGCTGAATATACCTGCCATGAGGACTAAGATGAGGATGAAACATAACATTAACGTTAGCCTTGTGAGAGAGAGATAGTATGAGTGAGATAGAGAGAGAGAATATAGGAAAGAAAGATATATAGAGAAATAGAGAGAGAGAGAAAGCGAGATGTATAGAGAGAGAAATAGAGAAAAAAAGATAGTGATATAGAGATAATAGAAAGAGAGATATAGATATAGAGCGAGAGAGATAAAGAGAGAGAGAGACTTGATATAACCTCTTCACCTAACCTACATATATTACATCATTATTATTTATATAATATTACATCATAATTAATATATTTAATATAATGATATTTCTACTTATTTCATGTTACCAACCCTCAATTTTTATTATATTCTATATCCATCATATATTCATAATATATTTGAACTTCATCTAATCTATTTCTACCTCTAACTCTATATCTGAACCCTGTATTAGTAATTCCCTTAATGTACATATGATAACATTTAGTTTCACGTTTATAACATTTATAATTAATAAGACATATATTATTTTGTTGACTTATGGAATTAATTATTACATAATTTTCAACAATATTTGCATAATAGTTATTAATATATTTATTATAATACACTATTTGCTCATCGGTATACAAATATCTTACATAATACATAATTCATGAGATATATTTGTTATATTTGTTCATTAATTATTACTAAATTATCTATAATAATCATGTAATAATGATGTAATAGCTATGCAATATGATATTAGTGAAGTGTATTCATTTTAAATATTGTCTCCTTAGAACAAATAAACATTCCAATTACAGATTAACTATATAGTATAATTAATATTATAGTAATAGTAATATTATATTATGCATTTACTTAATTAATCTATTTTATAGTTCTATAATTATAGACTTATATTATTATTATTTATTATGTTGCTTTTTATAATCCAATATTATTCCTATCTTAACCTAAATTAACTTTATCGGAAATCCCAAATAAATATGCACTAAATCCTAAATATTATTGAATAGGGATCAATCTGCAATGACATTGTAATCTCTGCATGCTGTACACCTTGCGTTGTCTGTCAGATGGACCGAGAACAACAATTCCGTGCTCAGTAGATCTCGTCGTCACATGGCGTATAAGCCACAAAATAGAGGAATCCAATATATATATATATATATATTACTTTATTTAAAATAATCATATGCTTTATCTAGTAATATGTTTTATATTACATTATAATAATGGTCCTTAAAGTATATTTTCATAAAAATATATATATACCATTTATATCATTATTTAGACTTCTTAGTAGTGTATTTTATACAAATTTTTAAATAAATTTAAATAACATTACATTATTTTTCGATTTTTTAAATAATTATTATAATATATTTTGATTTTTATATAACATAATATTTGAATGGTTATATATATAGTAAGGTTATTTCTAATAATGCATAGATACATTCAAGATTTATATATCAATTATTCATTATAATCGTAATGTAAGATTCATATTAAGGGCTGGTGTTTCGTTATTTGTCATATTTTATAAAATATGCAAATATAATTATTTTTCATTAAAATCATATATAATATATCATTCAAAAGTAACTATAAATGCCTGCAAAATAAGCATTATAAACATACCATAAAATATATATTATTAAATTCAGTCAGTACAAATTTACTAAATCTACCTTATAATTAATATTAGAGCTTAACAAATTAGTGATAATCATAATAGCCAAATAGGAATAGATAGTAATGCTATCTATGTAATGACAATATAAAAAAATCATTGTTTAAACAATCTCAAGCTATTATTATTCTAGTAGGTACACTAATTCCCTATCTTTTACAAATAGCACTACGAATCCTACAAGGACCTATCTATATATTTTATATCACTAAGTATCGTGTTATTACTAACAGAGTATAATACAATTGATATCGTGACAACAAATTATACAATATATTAGAATGATACGCCGTTATTTATATAATAAATTATGTACAGACAAGTTTTTATTTTCAGACTATAGATAAGAATGATAATGTTTGACGTGTTTCGCGTTACATCCATTAGACATTAAACCAGTTTAACATTGTTATAAGTGTCGTAGTCTCGTGCTATTGCATGCATTATATACATATGTATACATATATGTACTATACCTACTTACTTGTATGCACTACGATTACGTTGATACGGCTCATTATTGGATACACAATTAATTATTTTAACAATTCTAATGCCGACTGACGTCTGAACAAAATGCAATATAATAATAAGTGAAAATGATACTAACGATAATAATAGAAATAAATGTACATGGGTGTAAGTATAAAGTTAATAGTTTGAAATGGTGAATAAATGAGATTATAGTTTTTTTTTAAATATTGTATTGGAGATGAACATTATTTGCATTGGAAGTATATTTCATAGCTAGAGGCTGACATCTTCCACTATCTGGTATTATGTGAATGAATATGACATTTACTGATTAGAAGAATGTTATAAGAAAGTAAAGTGATATTTAGTGTAGTATTAAGAGTTATTACTTGTAAGAGATAGTCTTGTTGTTTAAGGTGTATTAAATTATGTGTAATTAAAACAAAATTTATATTATATTCTATAATACATTGATGTAGTGAGTCACTCTTGTATAACAAAGACTTATGATTCAATTATCTCACTATTATTGTAATATATATATAAAAATGAAAATAAATAAAGTTTTGGTAATTAAAATAATAGCATAAACCTATATGCATATATATATATAAAATACTCTTTTTATATACCAATCATAGATCTGTTATATTCATGATTAAGAATAGAAAACATTAAGTTATATAATAATAATATAGGAATGATACTTAAAATGTAAACAATTATTTTTTTCATAATAATATTAAAATATATTCACTGAATCATTTGAGTCACAATTATAAAAATATTATATGTACCCAGTAAACAGTAAGAGCATCATAATAGCAGCATAACAGCATATGCTAGAGCCTCAAATGTTTACATTGTGCTATTATGCTGCTATTAAATGTCTATTATGCTGCTATTAATTTGTCATAATATTATGCTGCTGTTATGCTGCTGTTATGCTGCTATTATGCTGCCATTATGCTGATATTATGCTGCTATTAATTTTAAAAGTATATTATGCTGCTATTATGCTGCTCTTCTAATAATAGCAGCATAATAGCAGCATAATATACTTTTAAAATTAATAGCCGCATAATGTCAGCATAATGGCAGCATAATAGCAGCATAATATTATGACAAATTAATAGCAGCATAATAGACATTTAATAGCAGCATAATAGCACAATGTAAACATTTGAGGCTCTAGCATATGCTGTTATGCTGCTCTTACTGTTTGCTGGGTATATATATATATGTTATTAAAATAAAACATGTATGTTTATTTGTATTATTTATTATAACTTTATTGTATAATATATATTTACTTCAATGTATGCATGTATTAATATTTCTCTAGAATAATACATATTAATATTATAATATAGTTTCCCAGAGGATAATTACATATTAATAACATAATACACTAATTTGATTGGTTAACATTATTTTGAATATAGTTTCATATTTCTCAAATAAAAAGAAATAAAGTCTTAATAAAAAATAAGTTTTAAAAACTTTGATATTGGCAGAAAAGTAAATTATTATTTAATAATTTTAATAAAGTAATATATACTTTATATGTATATAATAATAATAATAATAATAATATTTATTAGAAGAAAGTTGTATATATATATATATATCATGTGAATTATTAAATTCATTATATTATTGTTTCCTCTAAAAGGCTTCAGATGAAGATAATTATCTTTTCTATGCTGTCGCCTGCAATATGTATATGTATACCTAATATGTGTAACAAAAAGTGAAGTATGTAATAATATAATGTAGGGTTATAAATATAATGTTATTGGTGACTCAGAGTGTAAAGTTTTCACTTTGTGTATACTTATAAGGTACTTTTTTTTAGTAATATTGTTAGGGTTTAAAGGTGATGTGATGGTTTGATAATATCTATATATATAACAACGATTATTCTAAGAAAAGATGCAACACTTACTCGAAATCGTGGTATTCTATTTTGTACATAAAATGAACAATTTCTGGAATTGTGTATTGTTTATATTGTACATTTTTATCAAAACTAAAGATTATAGTTAATAGTTAACTTATATTTTAAAGTTATATATATATATAAACGTTTAAAATGTAAAATAATATGTTTTAAATTACTAAAACAAAGTATCAATTACTAATACCAAGGACAGGACGTACGAAATACCGGCCATAAGTCGTACGTGTTATTACGTAGATTTATATTACAATTTGTTCATAAAAATAATCAAAAAAAATCTTATTTGATTTTTTATAAATAATATATGTGTATATATATATATATATATCCTATAAATATATTTATATTCATATATATATATATATATATATATATATATATATATATATAGTCAATTCCCGATAAGTCGGACTCGCAAGGGACCGGGAAAAGTGTCCGACTTAGCGAGATGTCCGACTTATCGCAGATTAAGAATATCATGAAATAAGACATGAAATGCGCAGTGCGAGTTAAATGGTTACCGAAATATGGAATTATGCGACAATCAGCAATATAAAATGTTGTATTCAATTATATTACTTACTAAAATTATAATATTCATTATTTAAAATAAACATTTCTGACAATTTATAAAAAGTCCGACTTATCCAGTATAAAAATCATAAAAATGACTATAATATGTGTCCGACTTATCCAATCCAACTTATCCGACTTATCCGATTAATTTAACATGGAACTAAATACAAATACAACCAAACCAACTAAATGTGTCCAACTTATCGAGAAGTCAGACTTATTCGTAGTCCGACTTACAGAGAGTTGACTGTATATATATATATATATGAACATAAATATATACTTATACATAATATAATGAATATTAATAAAAGTTTGAAAATGTGTACTTTTGAAAACAAATTCTAATAATAGATAATATTTACAGGAATTCTAGGGAAATTAAAAAATAAATTAAAAACATGTTTTTATAATAGACAAGTAGGTATATAAGTAATAATATGTTAACAAATGTTTGTAATACAATTCCTACATATAAATACTATTAATATGGAGTTATAATTCTATATGTATATAATTCTATGTATATGTGCAATGTTAAATTTCAATCTTCCTGGGAAATTAACTATACAAAAATGTTTAATTTAATTTATTTGTAGATCCTTGACAGGAATTTGAAATTTAACATTGCATAGCTACAGATTTAATATGGGCTATTAATATAATTATATACATTCATATTAATAGTATCAATATTTATTTTATTACAACATTTTGTAACATGTTATTACTTATATAATTATCTATAGGTTATCTATTTAATATCATTTTACATTTTGTTTTATTTCCATAGAATTCCTGATAATATTATCTATTTTCATAATTTTGTTTCAAAAGTAAGACATTTATAAACTTCTATTTGAAATTAATTATATTATGTATAAGTATATATTTAATAAATATTATTTATATAGGGGAGAGTACTCGAATACTGACACCCTAACAATAAATCACCATAACTTTATTATTTCTCAATTAAATATTTCCACATTTTATTTATAGTATTAGGTTTAAGTAGGTATATTTATATATACTATATATTATTTAATATCCATTATCTAATCAGAATTGGGCGTTAATTTTAGTTAACACACGCACATTATTTTTATATTATTTTCCTAAAATTAATTTTCGAAAATATTATAAATATTAAGTTTGAAATTACTTAATTATACTTATATATAATCCGAATATTGTAAATAGGAGTTTCATATAATTTCTGAAAGACTATTTAATTCCAAGTAGAAATAATATATAGGTATACAATAATATGTACCTAATATGCATACAATAATATAACACAACGATACGTAAATTATTAGAGTAATGGACAGAATAAACTAATAACGCTGATAGGTTATATAATTGAAAGGGTGTCGATATTATGTGCACTTAGAGTGTCGGTATTATGAAAATGTATGTTGCTTAGGTAAACGTAATAACTTTGTAATACATTATGAAAAATACAAAATCATTTCGGCACATTGTAAAATATAATTAGATCTATACAATAATTAAAATATTTAAAATATCTAAATTTCAAATGATTGAGAATCTATATTGTACTTCAAAAATGTCATAAATTTAGAGTTGTAACGAAAAAATCTGTTTTTTGTTAATAATTAAAAAAATATAAATATTAAAAAAAAAATTATACCTATATGAATTAGAATTATATTGATTAATATTTCATACATTAATTATTTTTTGATTGGAATTATATTTTAGGAGATTTCTAGTGTGTCGATATTACGTGCATGTCGATATTAGAGCACTCTCCTCTACATTATAGTTTACATTATTATGTATATACATATATACACATATTTTATTTATTTTTTATTATTAATTAAATAGATATTATTTAAGAGATATGTTTTAATAGTATAATAACCTACTATTAATGACTAGTAATTTATCAAATTAAAATAAAAAGCATTAATGTATCACAATTACGTGTGTTATTTAATATTATACTTGATGTGATATCATTGTACTGAATTGGATATAAACTAACGATATCGAGTGGATTAATGCCTGACCACATTACCCTCAAAAGGTGGCCACCTTATCTTCCATGGAGGGTAATGTGGCCACCTTAATATTTCAATTATATACGCTAAAAGGATTCGACAGTCCTCTTGAATATATTAAGATGAATCTATATTGAAAAAAGTATCGAATTAAGAATACTATCTTTTAAAGTTATACAACATTATATAAAAGTGGCCAAATTACCCATATTTCCCTTACATTCATTGTTATATCAATGTCAAAGTTGTACTCATGAACCATGAATCATGGTCCAAAAAATACAATAATCACTCAAGCGGAAAAGTTTCACAAAATATGCATTAGTAGAAGTCCTGTCATTGCTAATATATAACATATCAATATGATATTTTAGTTTTAAATGCTATATATACATATAAAAATATAGGCTAGGGAAAAGTAACCGAATGCGAACAGTGCCCGAATATATCGCTACTATCTCGGTATCAGAAACCATAAATCCTACACAATAATGTTTAATGAATAAAATATTCATAATTATATAAATAGTCTAAATAAGTATTTTTTATTTTTTTATTATTCAAAATAGTTCTGATATTTCTAATAAACTGATTTTTTTATTACGTTTTTAAATTTATAAAACATAATGTCAACTTAAAACCTTCTCAACAATATACAAATGTATCGATATAAAACATATCAATATATTATTAAAAACTAAAGCATTATAAACATTATATAAATATATAATTGCTATATTTTTTATCAAATATTATTTAATATAGGGGAAAGTAAGATATTATTGTGATTTTTAAATTCTATTTAATCTTTTAATTCCGTAGTCCTACACTTATAAATAAAATGTATAATTTATGATGTGATGTAACGTTACATATTTATATATAAACATGGACATTTGTAATTGTATAATTTAAAAGATAAAATGAGAACTTTACGGTAAATTTTATTCTTAAAGATTCTGGTGTGTATAATATAATTGTGCAATTAAGAATATACAATTTATTAGCGGGTTGTTGAAAGACAAGTAAGTTTATATTTATATTATTCAATTTCATCAGAATATTATCAGATATCATAGTAAGGGAAGTTAATAGGTTTCATTTTTATATTAAATTAAACCCTTAAAACATAAGTATTTTAAATATAATATCATATTTTTATTTATTTATATGTAATATATAATATTATTATGATTTTTATATTTCATATTTAATATATATTTAAACTATATTTGTATATATATATATATATACTTGCCATTTTTATTTATATTTAATATATATTTAAACTATATTTGTATATATATATATACTTGCCATTTTTATTTATATTTAAATTACTTAATTAAAATAAGAAATTATATATCATTAGTTTTATTTTTAAATAACATAAACGAATAATAATAATATTAATAACATTATATAGATATTAATACATTTATAATAATATATAATTATATGACGATATAAATTATGTATTAATAATTATAACGAGACTACTAATTAGACTAAGTAAGGTAGGGGACGGAAGGGTATTATGGCCGATATTTTTATCACCTTACAAGAAACAAAATATATCATACTAATATTGGATATTATGATCCAATAAGTTGTATATACAATTACAATATGTTGTTCTAAATAATGGCTATCAACATTTACTCATTTAATTATTTGTATTCAAGTCATTTGATTTTTATTAAAAAGCAAATTTTCCGTATAAATAGAGATAAAATACACTAGTGCGGGTATTATGGTCGATAGTTCCGAAATAGCCACTAGGATCGCGTCATGTATTCAAATACGCACTATTTTTATAATTGGAAAATAAAATACATTTTATCAGATATCAAGATACACACGCACTTTTATAGTAAATATATTTATAAGTAATCGTTATCCCATTTAGTTTTACTTATATTCAGCTACAAATTTATGTTTTAATTAATTAGTTTAATATGTCTCACATTATTAATGCAAATGTAAGCCGATTAATTTGAACGAAATGGCAAATAAAAATTGTATTGAACATCGATTCAATATTGAAAATGAAATGGAAGGAATATATTGGTTACGGGGCTTCAGGAATAGATATCATTGTCTCACTCTTAGAACTCCGGAACAAACATCAGGTAATATATTTTAATATATATATATATAGTATTGTATTTGATTATGTGATATGAAATATTAATACAGTGCCATACTTATAATTTGTACCATTATTGTAGTATACATGACAATTAGTATACTAATCGTAATATACTATAGTATATAAATATACAATTTAAAATGTGTACTATAAAAATATATGGAATTAAATTATTTAACTAACTTTAAGATATATATATATATATATATATATATATATATATATAACTATATATAAACCTATATAGTTATGTATGGAATTAAATCGTTTAAATAGGATGACAATCTTATGCATATAATTATATATTATTAATAATATTATTAATAATTAATAATATTATAATTATTCATTAATAATTAATTTAAACTGTTATTAATAAATATGTTATTTTATAATAATTATCCAATATTATACTGAGAAAAAGAAATACATCAGATATACATATATATATATATATATATATATATATATATATATATATATATATATATTACTTCCTGTGTGGCTCAGTTAGCTAATGCGTCATACACACAAGCAGTATACTATAGGACATGGATACGAGCCCCATCCGGACCATAAAAATAGGTCTTAAAATATTATTTAGAAGTTATATTATATAATTGTGTATAAATAAATGATCGGCTCTCATTAAAACCATGGATGACTTAACATGAGAGGGGCTTCGAATGGACATTAGAGCCATATAATATATATTATATATGGCATATATAATATATGATATATAGGCTATATAATATAGCTATAAATGTAAATGATGAAAGGACTCCACAAAATAAAAATAACAATAGCAATAACAATATATATATATATATATATATATATACTATATATGTATATACTATATACTATATATGTATATAGCTATATAATATAATACATAGTATATATGTTATTAATTCTATATATATATGTATATATATATATATATATATATATACATTTTCATAATAAATATATTCCAGAGAATTTGTTTAATTTAATAAAATATGTTTTTATAATTGAAAACATATCAAACTATAATTACACATTAATAAAACTGGAATTACTTATATATAATAATGTATACAAAAATATATTATTTATTTTATATCAATATAAAATAATAATGTAATATATATATATATAATATAAGTAATACAATTGTCGTTTGTCAATTTTCATATAACCTTCTGAATCCCAAAAGGCATTAATCGCCCATTATTTTTATAATGTGTGTTTTTTTTATAATTTTTTAATGTGTATTTATAGTTTTATATTTTTTCAATTATAAATTATAGAATAAATATGTGGGAGGATCATATTATCTAAATATGAGGCAAATATGAGGGTAAATTACACTGCTATATATTTATATGCATATCAGTGAAGAATTATACTAGATATTACAACAAAATTAAATTCAATTCAAATGACATAAATTAATTTCAAATGAATTAATAAAAATCAATTCAAATTACATAAAAACAATCAGGGTAAATTACACTGCTATATATTTATATGCATATCAGTGAAGAATTATACTAGATATTACAACAAAATTAAATTAAATTCAAATGACATAAATTAATTTCAAATGAATTAATAAAAATCAATTCAAATTACATAAAAACAATTCAAATAGAATAATAAAATTAAATTCAAATGAAATAAAATCAATTAATAAAAATCAATTCAAATTAATTAAATCCACATAAAATAATTAATAAATATATTTATATAATATAAAGTAGTATATTATAACTATTACATACTTTTCCATATAAGTTAATTTTATAAGGATTATAAGGATTTTGTAAATTGTAATATTGATATTATACATGCATGTATGTATCTATATGCAATGCATATTATGAATACATGCATATATAAATTGTAATATATTATATATATATATATCATTATATATCATTTACATATATATATATAATATATAATATATATTATATATATATATATATACTATATATACTATATATACTATATATAGTATATAGTATATACATATATATCATTTTAAAAACAAAATTATAATAAATTATTCATCAAATTAGTCTATTATACATGTTGACATATATGATTTATTAATAACAATATCATTTTTATCGGATTTTTATAGTATTCTTTAAATATAAATTAATATATTAACTAATTTTCTAGTATCTATTTAAAAATATATTAATATATAATTTTTTCAATATTAATAATAAGATTAAAAAACTAGATTTATTTTAAAATATTATTAAAATATATACTATATAGTATATAGTATATACTATATATACTATATACTATATACTATATTCATTTTTTATATTTAAATCAATATGCAATTAAATATATTTCCATATAATATGGAATTATACATTTATTCCATAGAAAAATATTTAGTTGTATATTTATTTGAATGAAAATATGAGTATTTACTAAATACTATTGGGTAAAACATTAAATTATATAATTAAATGCTAGCCTGATATATCTTTATTGTATATATATTTATATATATATATATATATATATATATATATATACATATATGTATATATATATATATATATATATATATATATATATATATATATATATATATATATATATATAACTCTAAATAGCATGTATAGTAACAATGTTTTAATAATGATATTATATACAGATTCCGTTCAAGGATTGCCCAACGTTCTAATAATGGTATATATACCAGTATACTGGCTACAAATGAAACACACAATCATGAGATTTTGGTTTGTATTTATATATATATATATATATATTAACATATTATTTTTTATTGATATACAAATATAAATAATATATTTTTCTATACATTATTATATATAAGTATAGGCCTTAATGTCATTAATGTATTTTTTCAATTAGAAAAACATATGTTATTAATTAAATTAAACAAATGCACTAAAATATATGTATTATAACATGCATATATATGTATATAGTATATACTATACTACTGCAGTAGCCTATATATTATAAGCTTTACATATTGTTGATATGGAAAAAACCTTAATTAAAGTATTAAATATAATAATTATTGTTAAATCAATATACACATATTATGTATATTTATTTAACAATATATTATTCTATAGAATAAAAAACAATATTTTAATAATTTGTATATATATATAAAGTGTATTTATAAATATATAATATAAGTATAATAATAATAAAATTATATACAGATTAATCTGTCCGGAATTTCGTTCAAGATATTGCCCACGTTCTGATAATAGTATACTGGTTACAAATGAAATTCCCACCTCGTGATTTTGGTTTTTATTTATATAAGTTATATAATATAACATACATTTGTATATACATTTATTTATATTATAATGATTATATACCGCCTATAGGCAGCCTATATAACTATAGTTATAGTATTTAAATGTTTTACGGTTAGATGGTGAGTTCACATACTTTATTCATAAATATATTTGATATTATATTGTACAATATACTATATATATAGTATATTTTATATACTATAATAATGAAATTGTATTATTAACTTATATGTTAATGATATATACAAGGCAACTATATATATATATATATATATATATATATATATATATATATATACATGTATATATATATACATGTATATATTATAAATATAATAATAATTACATTTTCCATAGATAGCCTACTTTAAAGTTTGGTTACTGGTGAAGTTGCAGGCCCCTCTCGTAAATATGGTTTTTATTTATATATTTTATATGTATAAGTTATACAGTATAACATATTAACATTGCACATATTTATACATTAATATATAATAATTGAATATATACATTTAATTAAAATCATTAGTAACATTTTGATATTTTATATATAATAATAATTTATTATAAACGGATTTATAATTATATTAACATATTACTGTACAATATATAATTTGCATTATTCTCACATTAATAATTTAGTCAACTTGCTTTAATCGAATCTTACTTTATCGAGTAGTAAAATCGGTATATTACTATACTATATATTTAAACTAATCATCTATAGATGATATACATATATGATATCTATATATATATATGTATATATATATATATATATATATATATATATATATATCAATTTATCAACTTACAATATTAATTAATATTATAGGAAAAAGAAAGGGCTATACCGCAATAATTACATCATCTCCATATAAACAACATTTGGAGCAGACACCGGCAAAAAAGAAATGTGTGAGAAAGAATTTATCAAAATCAATTAAGAAAATAATAATAATAAAAAATATATATAATTTCATAATATGCGATGAAATTATAAACGATGATATATATATATATATATATATATATTAATATATACAGTGTTATTCATGTACACATTGGTGTTATGATTTATGTGTTGATATTATCAACTTGATATCATAGTTATAAAGAAATATCGATTTCTTTCTTTATATCGATGCTTGATATAGATAAATTTAAAATATGCGATATATGCATATAAATTAATAAAGTATATACATTTTATTTTCTATTTCATTATATATCTTGTGAATATAATATATTATTATTTATGTAATTAACCATATACCTTAATTAAATTAAGCAATTATCATTTATATAATATCGTGAGATAATATTATTGTATTAAAATTTCTGGGTTATAGTTTATTTTATTGAGATAATTATCTATAACTTTAATTATATTAAAATTTAATTTAAAATTATATATTTATATACTTTTTAAATGCTTTTTATATAATTTTTAAATGTTAAATATATACGAGTATATTAAACTAAATAAAACCCTATCCATGTTATAAACATTATTGAAATATCATAATACATATAGGATTCCACTAAATAAATGTGAAGTGTATAATTTATAAACATATTCATAGATTTATAAATAATATTATAACATTCCAGAATCGTAAATTATTATACAAATATGGTTATTTTTTTTAAACAAATCCATTTAACTTTAATAAAGTTATATCATATTATAAAAAGATATATAAATGTTAGGTTTGAAAAATCCAACATTATTTTAAAATATCTGAATTAATTATAGTTTATATAAAGATAATATAATTTATTAAATTATTTAACATCATTTTATATTTATTTCTAGTGAATATTTATGAATATATATAAATATATTTATAAATATATATTACATAATATGTAATACATATCATTAATTTAAAATTTAGAATAATTTAATAACACCAAGGCATTGCTAGTCTTAAATTTAACTACTTACAAAATATAGTTTTTATTAGATTATTAATTATAAATATAAAAATATATTGTTATACTTTTAACATACATATCATTATTTTATTATGTTTAATAAATTAAACATTTATATTAGGATTCTTAACAATACTATAGATAAGGGTAATTAGTAATACTATCTTTAATATTTATATATATATATATAATAAAATATATGGTTTATTATCGTGTTATAAATATTGATAGGTAGGAATTATGATGTCGATATATAAATATGATTTACTAAATGGGTATATATAAAATATACTATATATTATAAACCAATTATTTTATAAACTAATAGGTAATATATATTTATAATACCTATATATATATGATTTTAACTATTATGTACATAGTGTGTTTATTTTCACAATCTAAATATAGTCTATAATGTATTAATATATACTATATATAGTAGGATAGTATAGATATATTATAAAGTATATACACACTTATAATACTGATACATTGTATATTATGATATTTGTTGTGGTATAATGTACATTGTACATGTATTTAAATAGGAACATATAACCATATGGTCATGAAAAGGACATATGTTCTTGATATAACTACTATCATGGTATATTGAAAATAATTAATATTTAGGCAGCGCGTTTTATATCGACAACCGCAATCATATCATAAATATATTTCAGTGATTTTATAAAGAATTTATCTAAATATACTATTTTTATGATACGCTTACACATTGAAATTATCTCGATGCTGATTGGTTATTAATCGGCCATAATACCCACCACGCATCGGCCACAATAGCCGCATCGCACTCGTTGGTTTAAATAACAGATTACTATGTCATTATGTTATTATTGAATATTGTTATAAATGTAATCTGATATATTATTTATTACCTTAACTGAATATATTAAAAATACATAATTTTATTCAATAACTTGCCTATAAAATAAGGTAAACCTTACGTTTTTATTCGATAAAAATTACGATTATTTGATTTTTTTCTCTAAGCGAAAATCAATAATTAATATTGATATAAATAAAAAATGATATACACTATCATTCTTAGAATTCAATTATCTACATTTTTCGTATATATCATTTTTTGATAACTATAATGGTTCTTGAAATATCGTTATCGGCCACAATACCCGCATCGGCCACAATACCCTTCCGTCCCCTAGTTATGTTAATAACCTATGTTAATTTAAAAATAAAATATAATTATATATATTATAAATTATATAATATATATTAATATAAATATTATATATAACTATATTAATAAGTCATTGATATATTATTAATAGATTATAAATAAATAAATAAAGTATAATTCACTAATTTTTTTCATTTTCTTTAACAACTGTAGATTCTTTAATTTCCTCTTTAAGTTTTGCGATGTGAGAATCCAGAGAAGTCAATTTAGAATTTAAATACTCACGTTTAAGTCCTAACATTTCAAGTATAACACTTGTAGGTGGTCCGAATGAATCATTGTTATTATTAGTCATCCATTTATTACGTAACCAAAATAGGGGTGTTCTTTTTCGCAGAATGATGAATCTTTATTTTCTCTTTCGTAACCATCTTTTCTGTTATAATTAAAGAAATGAGATGGTTTACCATACTTATTACCATTATTAGAACAGTTATTGAGCCATGGTGGTAAATCTGAATGTGGTGAAGGTATGTCACTTGAACAACACCCGTTTGTATCGAATGCATGTCTGGCAGCCATATCAGCTCGTATTCTTTCACGTATACATTCAGGGGGACCGCAGTTATATGAAGATTTGCAACAGGTAGACATTATCTATAGATTATATGTTCGCTTGATAAACGAAAAGTTATATTTGAATAGTTGTATGTGCAACAGTAACTTTTATACTTGGTTATTGTGTAAACGTTTATAAAACGTTTTCTACGTTGTAAATACGTTTTATCATGAATCATCGAAATACGTTATCGAAACGTATAAAGTTATCATTTAAATAGGACAATTGTAGGCGTATCTTAAATATGTAATGAATATTATATTACATATAATATATAACCTATGTACCGTTATATATAGTATATACTCTATACCAGGTACCATTGTGACTGTGTACTAATATATATATATATATATATATATATATATATATATATATTCGTATGTATACATAAATATATGATATATGTATGTGCGTGTGTGTATACATACATCGATATAAATAAATTCCTTTTCTTTTATCGATATAAAGAAACTTTCTTTACATCGATGATACATATATATATATATATATATATATATATATATATATATATATATATATATATACTATATATAGTAAAATACTATAAATATAATATAGTATATATACTTCTATAGAGAAAATAATCTAATAACTGACATACGAATACAACTGAACTAGCCATCCGCAAAAAAATAGTTCAATTTAAATTAATATCCATTCTACATTCATCCCTACTGACTAATAACCTGATTATCTTTATAGATTACTTTCTCTCCATACTGCACCACGCCACCTACGATCCTCTAACTATACGGTCCTGACTGAACCATCCTATCGCCGGAAAATACTTGGGAAGCGTCGCTACTCTGTTTGCGACAGCCTCATTTGGAATCAACTCCCTTCATCCCTCAAAACCACCAATAGGTACATCAACAAAAACATTCAAATATAAACTAAAGAAGTACCTCTTGTCCATGATATCTGAACTTGAAATATATTCGTTGTCGATACGTTGTACACTTGTCTGTACTTATTGTTACATTTATTTATTGTTTTTATATATTATTGTCACACTATAATAATTTTATAATTGAATTAGTGTTTAAATAAAATCATCATCATAGTTTGCCTATAGCAGTTTGTCTATATATAGACAATATAAAGATATATATATATATATATATATATATATATATATATATATATATACATTATACAATATAAATGTAATTGTTTTTATGTAATTTGTATGTTTTGTGTAATTTAAATATATTTACAGTACCAATATCAGAATATATATATATATATATATAATATATAAATTTGTGTATATATATATATAACTTATATGCTGGTGATATTTTATTATTTCACTTGTACATTGTACAATGTACACTGTACATTGTACAGTGTACAATATATTCTACTTAATACATATTTTATAACTTATATGTTATTATAAGATATATATATATATATATATATATATCAAACATAAGATTGCTACAAATTACATACTATAGTATGTATTAAGTATACTTAATTCAACTTAACTCAACTTAACTTAACTAAACAGCCACTACAGTATTGTAGTTTACAAGTAGTATATATAATACTAGTAGTAGTATACTACTAATATATATATATATATATATATATATATATATATATATATATACATTCTCTAACATTAAAAAAACAATACTATATTATTACTACTATAGTAGTATATATACTGTCACTTTGCCATGGGGACTATGTTTAGATGTGTTAATCTTTTACAATTAATATATATTATATATAAATATGAGCAACTTATATTATAATACCTATATATAACAGCTACAAATACAAATAAATATTCTATTTTTATAAATAATAAAGCCCGCCCACAAATGCCCTATTTAAATGACAACTCTATACGTTTCGATAACGAATTTCGGTGATTCATGATAAAACGTATTTACGACGTAAACAACGTTTTATAAACGTTTAAACATTAACCAAGTATAAAAGTTACTGTTGCACATACAACTATTCAAAGATAACATTATGTTTATCAAGCGAACATATAATCTATGTATAATGTCTAATTGTTGCAAATCTTCATATAGCTGCGGTCCTCCTAAATTTATTCGTGAAAGAATACGAGCTGATATGGCTGCCAGACATGCATTCGATACAAACGGATGTTGTTCTAGTGATCGCATACCTTTACCACATTCACATTTACCACCATGGCTCAATAACTGTTCTAATAATGGTAATAAGTATGGTAAACCATCTCATTTCTTTAATTATAACGGAAAAGATGGTTGCGAAAGAGAAAATAATGATTCATCATTCTGCGGAAAAAGAATACCTCCATTTTGGTTACGTAATAAATGGATGACTAATACTAAATATGATTCATTCGGACCACCTAAAAGTTCTATAATTGAAATGTTAGGACTTAAACGTGAATATTTAAATTCTAAATTGACTTCTCTGGATTCTTACATCGCAAAACTTAAAGAAGAAATTAAAGAATCTACTGTTTCTAAAGAAAAGAAATAAACTGTCATTTATAACATAACAATACTATATTAATTATATGATTATTATATATATAGGCCTACCTATATAGATTAATTATATATAATTATGTAATTGATCAAATGTCATTTAAAGGCCTATGTGTACACAAATCTATAGATTATCATGTTTTAAATTAATGTAATCAATACACTCATTATATTGTACAATTTGTAAATATAATTATATAATTTATAGAATTATATAATTATATATTAATATACCAATATTATTATATTAACATAATATCAATCAACATAATATTATTAATATTATTATTACGCGATTTTGTATATTTTTAAATAAAATTAATAAAAAATAAGTTCTCCTTTTAATAATATAATTTAAATTTAAATAAATATACGAAATATATATAAAATTATACAAGTATACAACTATAATTAAACATATATTAGATATTACATATTAAAATCATAATAATAATAATAAAATAAATTTTAAATAATTAAATAAAAATACAATATTATATTAAAAAATACTTCTGTGTCGAGGATTCAATGTAATATACAAAATAAACGTATTAACTTAATATGCATTTACTATACTATCTGATAATATTAAATATAAATTAAATAATAACTTATTTATCCTAATTGAATCTAATAATTAATTTAATTCACTTAATTATACTATTATGTTATCTAGACAATAATCTCTTAGAATACCCGGTACAGTAATTTATAATTTAAACTCTTACACCACTAATAACAAATCTTCCGTATTGAAGGTTACATCACAAAGTACTTGTGGTATATATTGTGATTCATTTGTATGTAATGTTGTTCTCATTTTCAATATTTATCAATTCCTAAACGAATTATATTTATCATCATATCCAAGTTTTTATAACATACAAAGTCGATATCCAATTCTAAAGTGAAATATATAAATTATGCTAATAATAGTCTAATAACATAATTTATTATATTTTTAAATTGTACTAAAATAACTATATTAGTTAACCTTAATATTAATCTCCTCATAAAATACGGTCTATATTCTAACTTTAAATATTATATGTTTAGCTTTCAAATACATCATTGTTATTTAAAAGTGCGGGAAATATTTTTTTAATATAGAAATTATGAGTTAATGTTTGAATTAAGGAGGTATAATACTTGAAGAAAGGGACTCATTGTATACATTTAAGTAATGAAGAAATGGAGTGAGAAGTGGAATGTAAGAGTGTACGTATTAAAGCATGTAGTGTACATTTATACACCTACACTATATCCTATAGGCTCATAGGTAACTATACCTATACACCTACATGGTTACTATAGTGAAGATGTTCTTTTGATGTGGTTATGTAGTATTACGATATCGGAGGATGTTTTGAATAGAAGGAAGTTAAGTGACTAAGGGGTAATAGTATTTTACGAATGAGTAATAGTTTATGACATTTTCGAAATATGGAAATAAATTTACTTGAGAAAACACAATTAAATTTTGAAGTTTATATACTGAGTGGTCAGGTAATATTATATTATTTTGATGAACTAGTAATTTAGAGCAGATATATGTATTTTTAGGTCATCAGAGACTGTTAAAAATAAGGCAGTATACACTATAGTATGATAGGATGTTGCTTTATGTAGGCCATATCTATATTTTATTGTAAGCAGATAGATATGGAGGGAATAAAACAGATTTGGAATTAATCCATTTCTTCTTGGTAAGTGATCTTAGTTCACGTTTTTTCTTTAAATGATAGGAACCTATACATTAGACTATGAGGTATTATGTTGTTGTATATTATCTTAGAAATAAGAGGAGTAAGTAAGGGTAGGGGAATTTAGAAAGCATTTTTAGGTAATAAAACGTATATCGATGTAATGATCAGCAGCAAATTGTAATAATAGTCTCTCTATTTCTCATTTATTATTATACTGGGATTAATATGATCAGCTTTGATAACGTGGATGCTCTCAGAATTATTGGTATTAAGTATCATAGTTGTGGGAATATCTTGGGAGGTTTATTTATTGCAGTTTTGTTGACATTATTAGGATGTGACTCTGTTATATTTGTTTATTGAATACTTCAATTATTATGTAATTTATTAGGTACGGAGTAGAAGGTTGAGAACCACTTATGGGGTGGTTTGTAAATAGTAGGTAATATTTGTTCCTATATATTAATTAGGGTTGTGAGCTGTATATTGTAATTCTTTACATGGGGTATAATTAGTAGAACTTGGGTGTTTTGATCTACTTATTATTATAAAGCTTTTCATTACTAAAATGGATTATTAATAAATTATTGATTTGTGAAGATTTTATTCCAATGATAAATAATATGGGGAGTATAATATAACGGAGGTTTTTACTATCCATGTTGTTGTTATAATAATAACGTATCATTAGTTGTTCGATATGCTGTTAAATAAATATTTTATTTGTGAGTAATACAAAAACACGTTAAACTTAAATACATTTTTATGTATAAGTCTTTGTAGTGTATGTGTAGATGATATCTGTAATAGTTAATACAATCAATATATGTATTATTTAAACTGGTGATCACAGTGATTACATATTACAGTAGTGTTGTCCCTTATCTAGTGTAGAAATAAAATGATATATAAACAAATTATATATAAAAATAATTATTAAAAATGAAAACATATTAAAGTACCCCCGCCCAGTTAAAATAAAAAGTTACGCCCCTATAAAATATTATTTAAATAATTAATATATTACATCATATATTTGGATGTCATCTGCTTATTTGTGAACATATATTGATGGACAGTTTGATAACATATCAAAGAGAGGTACGAGGTAAATGTTGAAATGAATAATACCTACAATTGAACCATTATAAATACCATGGATACTTTATGATGTGATGTTATATATTTATATATGAACATTTTCTATTATGTAGTTTAAAGATGAAACAAGAACTTTACGGTAATTGTTATTCTAAAAGATTCTGATGTGCATAAAAGAATTGTGCAATTAAGAATATAATATTTATTAGCGGGTTGTTGAAAGACAAGTAGGTTTATATTTGTAATATTCAACTTCATCAGACTATTATTAGATATAATAGTAAGGGCAGTTAATAGGTTTCAGTTTTATATTAGATTAAACCTTTGAACCATAAGTATTTTAAATATAATATCATATATTTATTATATATATATACCCGCTATTTAATATCTATTATTATTGTGATTTTTATATTTCATATTTAATATTTTTTAACTACATGTTTATACAAGTTATATGTATACGTCGCATGTTTATTTGTATTTAAATTACTTAATTAAAATAAGAAAATATTTTTCATTAGTTTTATTTTGAAATAACAAAAACGCATAATAATAATATTAATAACATTATATAGATATTAATACGTTTATAATAATATATAATTATATGACGATATAAATTATGTATTAATAATGTTAGTAAGAATATTATTTAGATTAAATAATGTAGGTTAATTTAAAAATAAAATATAACTTAATATTATATATAAGTATATTAATAAGTCATTTATATATTATTAATAGTTTATAATTAAATATATAAAGCATAATTAACTAATTTTTTTCATTTTCTTTAGAATCTGTAGATTCTTTAATTTCCTCTTTAAGTTTTGCGATGTGAGAATCCAGAGAAGTCAATTTAGAATTTAAATATTCACGTTTAAGTTCTAACATTTCAATTATAAAACGTTTAGGTGGTCCGAATGAATCATTGTTATTATTAGTCATCCATTTATTACGTAACCAAAATGGAGGTGTTCTTTTTCCGCAGAATGATGAATCTTTATTTTCTCTTTCGCAACAATCTTGTCCGTTATAATTAAAGAAATGAGATGGTTTACCATATTTATCACCATTATTAGAACAGTTATTGAGCCATGGTGGTAAATGTGAATGTGGTGAAGATATGCGATCACTTGAACAACATCCGTTTGTATCGAATGCATGTATGGCAGCCATATCAGCTAGTATTCTTTCACGAACACATTCAGGGGGACCGCATTTACATGAAGATTTACAACAAGTAGACATTATCTATAGGTTATATGTTCGCTTGATAAACGTAATGTTATATTTGAATAGTTGTATGTGCAACAGTGACTTTTATACTTGGTTATTGTGTAAACGTTTATAAAACGTTGTTTACGTTGTAAATACGTTTGATCATGAATCATTGAAATACGTTATCGAAACGTAGAGAGTTGTGTTATAAATAAGACATTTGTGGGCGGGGCTTTATTATGTATAATAATAGAATATTTATTTGTATTTTGAGCAGTGATACATTTATATATATATATAATAATAATAATAATAATAATAATAATATATATATATATATATATATACCTATAGGTATTAATATAAGTTTCTTATATTAATATAGTTTTTTATATATATATAATATAAATTCATTGTAAAATTCATATTTAAATATAGTCCCCGTGGCTAGGTGAAATTTTAGTAGTAGTAATATATATACTATAGTACGGTTTATTTAAATGTTAATATATATATATATTGAATTAAATATATTTGAATATGGGGTAGAAATAAAATATAATGCAGTATATACAATTTCTGCTCAAAGGAGAGTTCCTGAGATTATCTTGTAATCTACACTTACAATCTTTAACGAGGGTATTCTCCAATAATATTATAATACAATAATATGAAATATATAGTAAAATATCTCTATAAGAAACATCTTTATAAGAAAAACCTCTGTATAAGTAAATTTTTGACACATTTGGTTGGAATTCAAACTTTGAAACATTAAAAAACCTTGTTAATAACACATAAGTAAATCTTATATAAGAGAAACTGATTTATAAGTAACTTATTGTATTGAAAATATTAAAAATAATTAATTAATAAATGTTATTGTATATCCATACATTTATTAAAATTTATATAAATTTAATTAAAATTAATTAATATATATTATTTGTATGCTTTAATTTATAAAAATTATTTAATAAATGTTATTACATATACTTAAATTTATAAAAATTAATTAATAAATGTTATTACTATATATATTTAAATATACTAATTATAAATACCTTAAAGGTTATATAATGCATTACTATATATATATATAAATATATTAATTATAAATAACTTAAAGATTATATAATGCATTTTCAATTTTGTTTTCAAATTTAATTAAAATTAATTAATATATATTATTTTTATCCTTGAATTTATTAAAATTATTATATAAATGTTATTACATATACTTAAATTTATTAAAATTAATTAATAAATGTTATTACCCTGGGTTATTAATATATATATATAAATATACTATATATAAATAACTTAAAGGTTATATAATGCATTTTCAATTATAAATTAATTCTTAAAATCATTGTAAAAGTAAAAACCTCTTTATAAGAAAACTCTCTATAAGAAACAAATTATTGAAAAAAAGCAGTTTCTCATAGAGAGGTTTTACTATATATATATATACAGAGCTGGGCACGATACTCGAAAAATGTATAATAGATACAATTTAAATTACACATTTTTTTCTTATAATAGATAGATAGGTACTACCTACTACTACTACAATTACTTTTGATAAAATAATAGTAGATACAATTACAAATACAGAATTTTCTTAGTAGATACTTCTTAGTAGATACAAATACATTATACATATATCAATATAGTAGGGGAAAGTAACCGAATACGGACAGTGGCCGAATACAGACACTCTCGGTATATCAGAAACCATAAATCCTACAAACAAATTTGTATTGAATAACATATTCAGAATTATATAAATAGTATAAATAAGGATTTTTTTATTTTTTAAGTATTCAAAATAGTCTTGATATATCCAATAAACTGATTTTTTTATTACGTTTTTAAATTTATGAAAAAAAATATCAACTTAAAACCTTCTCAAGAATATATATATTCTGTGTATACACATGTATCGATATAAAACATAACCATAGAGTATTACAAACTAAATCATTATACACATTATATATATATATATATAATTGATCTATTTATTATCAAATATTAATTAATTTATAAGCATATATCTATAGGTCATATGATTAGGAAACTCTATATGTATTTTCAATACGGACACCAATCAACGCGCAGCGTATGAACTATTCTAATCGCGTGCGTTATTATAGTAATAATACCAATGAAAATAAATCTAAAATTGTTATTATTTAGATACTTAAATTGTATTATTAATTAAAAAAATAATAAAAATAAATATATTATTAACTAATTAAATTAGAATAAATTGTTCATAAAAATAATTATAAATGTAATGTAGTGTAAATAATGTAATTGTAATTTGTCTGATTGATTCATCAATAATATATAGTTTATCTATTAGTATATAGGGTGTCCGACGGACACCCGCATTCACCCGCACCCACATTCGGTACTCATGTCCGAATACGGACATCCTATGTTATAATACGGACACTGTCCGTATTATAACATAGGATGTCCGTATTCGGACATGAGTACCGAATACGGACACCCCTAACACATTATCTATTGTATAAAAAGATTAAATACAATTTTAAAATCAGAATAATATCTATAATCAGATAATATTAATATATTGTAATTTTTAAATACAAATATTGAGTCATAAAATGTTAATACTACTTATAGTTAAAGTGTCAGTATTATGTTACTTTCCCCTATAATATATGGGAATATAGGGCCTATATAAATATAAATTATTTAAGTATACATCAGTTTCTCTTATATAAGATTTACTTATGTGTTATTAACAAGGTTTTTTAATGTTTCAAAGGTTGAATTCCAACCAAATGTGTGATAAATTTACTTATAAAGAGGTTTTTCTTATAAAGATGTTTCTTATAGAGATATTTTACTATATATTTCATATTATTAATAATACAATTGTATTATAATATTATTGGAGAGTACTCTCGTTAAAGATTGTAAGTATATATACTAATCTATGGATTACAAGATAATCTCAGGAACTCTCCTTTGAGCAGAAATTGTATATACTGCATTATATTTTATTTCTACCCCATATTCAAATCTATTAAATTCAATATATATATATATTAACATTTAAATAAACCATAATATATTACTACTACTACAATTTCACCTAGACATGGGAACTATATTTAAATATGAATTTTACAATTAATTTATATTATATATATAAATATAAGAAACTTATATTAATACCTATATATAAATGTATCACTGCTCAAAATACAAATAAATATTCTATTATTATACATAATAAAGCCCCGCCCACAAATGTCTTATTTATAACACAACTCTCTACGTTTCGATAACGTATTTCAATGATTCATGATAAAACGTATTTACGACGTAAACAACGTTTTATAAACGTTTACACATTAAACAAGTATAAAAGTCACTGTTGCACATACAACTATTCAAATATAACTTTACGTTTATCAAGCGAACATATAACCTATAGATAATGTCTACTTGTTGTAAATCTTCATGTAAATGCGGTCCCCCTGAATGTGTTCGTGAAAGAATACTAGCTGATATGGCTGCCATACATGCATTCGATACAAACGGATGTTGTTCAAGTGATCGCATATCTTCACCACATTCACATTTACCACCATGGTTCAATAACTGTTCTAATAATGGTGATAAATATGGTAAACCATCTCATTTCTTTAATTATAACGGACAAGATTGTTGCGAAAGAGAAAATAAAGATTCATCATTCTGCGGAAAAAGAACACCTCCATTTTGGTTACGTAATAAATGGATGACTAGTAATAACAATGATTCATTCGGACCACCTAAAAGTTTTATAATTGAAATGTTAGGACTTAAACGTGAGTATTTAAATTCTAAATTGACTTCTCTGGATTCTCACATCGCAAAACTTAAAGAGGAAATTAAAGAATCTACAGATTCTAAAGAAAATGAAAAAAAATAGTTAATTATGCTTTATATATTTAATTATAAACTATTAATAATATATAAATGACTTATTAATATACTTATATATAATATTAAGTTATATTTTATTTTTAAATTAACCTACATTATTTAATCTAAATAATATTCTTACTAAAATTATTAATACATAATTTATATCGTCATATAATTATATATTATTATAAACGTATTAATATCTATATAATGTTATTAATATTATTATTATGCGTTTTTGTTATTTCAAAATAAAACTAATGAAAAATATTTTCTTATTTTAATTAAGTAATTTAAATACAAATAAACATGCGACGTATACATATAACTTGTATAAACATGTAGTTAAAAAATATTAAATATGAAATATAAAAATCACAATAATAATAGATATTAAATAGCGGGTATATATATATAATAAATATATGATATTATATTTAAAATACTTATGGTTCAAAGGTTTAATCTAATATAAAACTGAAACCTATTAACTGCCCTTACTATGATATCTAATAATAGTCTGATGAAGTTGAATATTACAAATATAAACCTACTTGTCTTTCAACAACCCGCTAATAAATATTATATTCTTAATTGCACAATTCTTTTATGCACATTAGAATCTTTTAGAATAACAATTACCGTAAAGTTCTTGTTTCATCTTTAAACTACATAATAGAAAATGTTCATATATAAATATATAACATCACATCATAAAGTATCCATGGTATTTATAATGGTTCAATTGTAGGTATTATTCATTTCAACATTTACCTCGTACCTCTCTTTGATATGTTATCAAACTGTCCATCAATATATGTTCACAAATAAGCAGATGACATCCAAATATATGATGTAATATATTAATTATTTAAATAATATTTGATAGGGGCGTAACTTTTTATTTTAACTGGGCGGGGGTAATTTAATATGTTTTCATTTTTAATAATTATTTTTATATATAATTTGTTTATATATCATTTTATTTCTACACTAGATAAGGGACAACACTACTGTAATATGTAATCACTGTGATCACCAGTTTAAATAATACATATATTGATTGTATTAACTATTACAGATATCATCTACACATACACTACAAAGACTTATACATAAAAATGTATTTAAGTTTAACGTGTTTTTGTATTACTCACAAATAAAATATTTATTTAACAGCATATCGAACAACTAATGATACGTTATTATTATAACAACAACATGGATAGTAAAAACCTCCGTTATATTATACTCCCCATATTATTTATCATTGGAATAAAATCTTCACAAATCAATAATTTATTAATAATCCATTTTAGTAACGAAAAGCTTTATAATATAATAAGTAGATCAAAACACCGAAGTTCTACTAATTATACCCCATGTAAAGAATTACAATATACAGCTCACAACCCTAATTAATATATAGGAACAAATATTACCTACTCTTTACAAACCTCCCCATAAGTGGTTCTCAACCTTCTACTCCGTACCTAATAAATTACATAATAATTGAAGTATTCAATAAACAAATATAACAGAGTCACATCCTAATAATGTCAACAAAACTGCAATAAATAAACCTCCCAAGATATTCCCACAACTATGATACTTAATACCAATAATTCTGAGAGCATCCACGTTATCAAAGCTGATCATATTAATCCCAGTATAATAATAAATGAGAAATAGAGAGACTATTATTACAATTTGCTGCTGATCATTACATCGATATACGTTTTATTACCTAAAAATGCTTTCTAAATTCCCCTACCCTTACTTACTCCTCTTATTTCTAAGATAATATACAACAACATAATACCTCATAGTCTAATGTATAGGTTCCTATCATTTAAAGAAAAAACGTGAACTAAGATCACTTACCAAGAAGAAATGGATTAATTCCAAATCTGTTTTATTCCCTCCATATCTATCTGCTTACAATAAAATATAGATATGGCCTACATAAAGCAACATCCTATCATACTATAGTGTATACTGCCTTATTTTTAACAGTCTCTGATGACCTAAAAATACATATATCTGCTCTAAATTACTAGTTCATCAAAATAATATAATATTACCTGACCACTCAGTATATAAACTTCAAAATTTAATTGTGTTTTCTCAAGTAAATTTATTTCCATATTTCGAAAATGTCATAAACTATTACTCATTCGTAAAATACTATTACCCCTTAGTCACTTAACTTCCTTCTATTCAAAACATCCTCCGATATCGTAATACTACATAACCACATCAAAAGAACATCTTCACTATAGTAACCATGTAGGTGTATAGGTATAGTTACCTATGAGCCTATAGGATATAGTGTAGGTGTATAAATGTACACTACATGCTTTAATACGTACACTCTTACATTCCACTTCTCACTCCATTTCTTCATTACTTAAATGTATACAATGAGTCCCTTTCTTCAAGTATTATACCTCCTTAATTCAAACATTAACTCATAATTTCTATATTAAAAAAATATTTCCCGCGCTTTTAAATAACAATGATGTATTTGAAAGCTAAACATATAATACTTAAAGTTAGAATATAGACCGTATTTTATGAGGAGATTAATATTAAGGTTAACTAATATAGTTATTTTAGTACAATTTAAAAATATAATAAATTATGTTATTAGACTATTATTAGCATAATTTATATATTTCACTTTATAATTGGATATCGACTTTGTATGTTATAAAAACTTGGATATGATGATAAATATAATTCGTTTAGGAATTGATAAATATTAAAAATGAGAACAACATTACATACAAATGAATCACAATATATACCACAAGTACTTTGTGATGTAACCTTCAATACGGAAGATTTGTTATTAGTGGTGTAAGAGTTTAAATTATAAATTACTGTACCGGGAATTCTAAGAGATTATTGTCTAGATAACATAATAGTATAATTAAGTGAATTAAATTAATTATTAGATTCAATTAGGATAAATAAGTTATTATTTAATTTAGATTTAATATTATCAGATAGTATAGTAAATGCATATTAAGTTAATACGTTTATTTTGTATATTACATTGAATCCTCGACACAGAAGTATTTTTTAATATAATATTGTATTTTTATTTAATTATTTAAAATTTATTTTATTATTATTATTATGATTTTAATATGTAATATCTAATATATGTTTAATTATAGTTGTATACTTGTATAATTTTATATATATTTCGTATATTTATTTAAATTTAAATTATATTATTAAAAGGAGAACTTATTTTTTATTAATTTTATTTAAAAATATACAAAATCTCGTAATAATAATATTAATAATATTATGTTGATTGATATTATGTTAATATAATAATATTGGTATATTAATATATAATTATATAATTCTATAAATTATATAATTATATTTACAAATTGTACAATATAATGAGTGTATTGATTACATTAATTTAAAACATGATAATCTATAGATTTGTGTACACATAGGCCTTTAAATGACATTTGATCAATTACATAATTATATATAATTAATCTATATAGGTACATATATAATAATCATATAATTAATATAGTATTGTTATGTTATAAATGACAGTTCATTTATTTTCTTTAGAAACAGTAGATTCTTTAATTTCTTCTTTAAGTTTTGCGATGTAAGAATCCAGAGAAGTCAATTTAGAATTTAAATATTCACGTTTAAGTCCTAACATTTCAATTATAGAACTTTTAGGTGGTCCGAATGAATCATATTTATTATTAGTCATCCATTTATTACGTAACAAAAATGGAGGTATTCTTTTTCCGCAGAATGATGAATCATTATTTTCACTTTCGCAACCATCTTTTCCGTTATAATTAAAGAAATGAGATGGTTTACCATACTTATTACCATTATTAGAACAGTTATTGAGCCATGGTGGTAAATGTGAATGTGGTAAAGGTATGCGATCACTAGAACAACATCCGTTTGTATCGAATGCATGTCTGGCAGCCATATCAGCTCGTATTCTTTCACGAATAAATTTAGGAGGACCGCAGCTATATGAAGATTTGCAACAATTAGACATTATACATAGATTATATGTTCGCTTGATAAACATAATGTTATCTTTGAATAGTTGTATGTGCAACAGTAACTTTTATACTTGGTTAATGTTTAAACGTTTATAAAACGTTGTTTACGTCGTAAATACGTTTGATCATGAATCACCGAAATACGTTATCGAAACGTATAGAGTTGTCATTTAAATAGGGCATTTGTTGGCGGGCTTTATTATTTATAAAAATAGAATATTTATTTGTATTTGGAGCTGTTATATATAGGTATTATAATATAAGTTGCTCATATTTATATATACTATATATTCATTGTAAAAGATTAACACATCTAAACATAGTCCCCATGGCAAAGTGACAGTATAGTAGTAATAACATAGTATGTTTGTTTTAAATGTTAGAGAATGTATATGTATATATATATTAGTAGTATACTACTACTAGTATTATATATACTACTTGTAAACTTCAATACTGTAGTGTCTGTATAGTTAAGTTAAGTTAAATTAAGTTGAATTAAGTATACTTAATACATACTATAGTATGTAATTTGAGCAATCTTATGTTTGATATATATATATATATATATATTTATATATCTTATAATAACATATAAGTTATAAAATATGTATTAAGTAGAATATATTGTACACTGTACATTGTACAATGTACAAGTGAAATAATAAAATATCACCAGCATATAAGTTATATATATATATTATGATGTTGGTACTGTAAATATATTTAAATTACACAAAACATACAAATTACATAAAAACAATTACATTTATATTGTATAATGTATATATATATATATATATATATATATATATATTTATATTGTCTATAGGCAAACTATTTATTAATAATTCTTACAAATATAATATAACTAGAGTTTTATATGTTTATTTTATTCTATAAAACATGTGTTTATATAGTATGATACTGATGATGATGATGATGATGATGATTTTATTTAAACACTAATTCAATTATAAAATTATTATAGTGTGACAATAATATATAAAAACAATAAATAAATGTAACAATAAGTACAGACAAGTGTACAACGTATCTACAACGAATATATTTCAAGTTCAGATATCATGGACAAGAGGTACTTCTTTAGTTTATATTTGAATGTTTTTGTTGATGTACCTATTGGTGGTTTTGAGGGATGAAGGGAGTTGATTCCAAATGAGGCTGTCGCAAACAGAGTAGCGACGCTTCCCAAGTATTTTCCGGCGATAGGATGGTTCAGTCAGGACCGTATAGTTAGAGGATCGTAGGTGGCGTGGTGCAGTATGGAGAGAAAGTAGTCTATAAAGATAATCAGGTTGTTTAGTCAGTAGGGATGAATGTAGAATGGATATTAATTTAAGTTGAACTATTTTTTCTGCGGATGGCCAGTTCAGTTGTGCTCGTATGTATACATAGGTTATTAGATAATTGTCTCTATACTATAGTATATTTATAGAATTTTTATATAGTATATATATATATATATATATATGTATCATCAATGTAAAGAAAGTTTCTTTATATCGATAAAAGAAAAATAATTTCTTTATATCGATGGTATGTATACACACAGCACATACATATCCACACACACATACATACGTATGAATATATATATATATATATATATATATATATATATATATATATATATATTAGTACACGGCCTACATGGTATAGATTATATATATATATATATATAACGGTACATAGGTTATATATGATATGTAATATGATATTTATTACTTATTTAATATACGCCTACAATTGTCCTATTTAAATGACAACTCTATACGTTTCGATAACGTATTTCAATGATTCATGATAAAACGTATTTACGACGTAAACAACGTTTTATAAACGTTTACACATTAACCAAGTATAAAAGTTACTGTTGCACATACAACTATTCAAATATAACATTACGTTTATCAAGCGAACATATAACCTATAGATAATGTCTACCTGTTGCAAATCTTCATATAACTGCGGTCCCCCTGAATGTGTACGTGAAAGAATACGAGCTAATATGGCTGCCAGACATGCATTCGATACAAACGGATGTTGTTCAAATGATCGCATACCTTCACCACATTCACATTTACCACCATGGTTCAATAACTGTTCTAATAATGGTAATAAATATGGTAAACCATCTCATTTCTTTAATTATAACGGACAAGATTATTGCGAAAGAGAAAATAAAGATTCATCATTCTGCGGAAAAAGAACACCCCCATTTTGGTTACGTAATAAATGGATGACTAATAGTAACAATGATTCATTCGGACCACCTACAAGTTTTATAATTGAAATGTTAGGACTTAAACGCGAATATTTAAATTCTAAATTGACTTCTCTGGATTCTCACATCGCAAAACTTAAAGAGGAAATTAAAGAATCTACAGTTGTTAAAGAAAATTAAAAAAATTAGTGAATTATACTTTATTTATTTATTTATAATCTATTAATAATATATCAATGAATTATTAATATAGTTATATATGATATTTATATTAATATATATTATATAATTTATAATATATATAATTATATTTATATTTTATTTTATATTATAGTTATATATAATATTTATATAAATATATATTATATAATTTATAATATATATAATTATATTTGTATTTTATTTTTAAATTAACATAGTTTATTAACATAAATACCTTACTTAGTCTAATTAGTAGTCTCGTTATAATTATTAATAAATAATTTATATCGTCATATCATTATATATTATTATAAATGTATTAATATCTATATAATGTTATTAATATTATTATTATGCGTTTATGTTATTTAAAAATAAAACTAATGACAAATATTTTCTTATTTTAATTAAGTAATTTAAATATAAATAAAAATGGGAAGTATATAGGAAGTATATATATATATATATATATATATATATATATACAAATATAGTTTAAATATATATTAAATATGAAATATAAAAATCATAATAATATTATATATTACATATAAATAAATAAAAATATGATATTATATTTAAAATACTTATGTTTCAAGGGTTTAATTTAATATAAAAATGAAACATATTAACTGCCCTTACTATGATATCTGATAATATTCTGATGAAGTTGAATATTATAAATATAAACTTACTTGTCTTTCAACAAATTGCTAATAAATTGTATATTCTTAATTGCACAATTATATTATACACACCAGAATCTTTTAGAATAAAAATTAACGTTAAGTTCTCATTTTATCTTTTAAATTACACAATTATAAATGTCCATATTTATATATATAAATAAGTAACGTTACATCACATCATAAGTGTCCATTGTATTTATAAGTGTAGGTCTTATTTTTTCTTACAGCATATTCTTTCCTACCTCTATTTGATATTCTATTAAACGTTCCATCAATATACTTTCACAAATAAGATGACTATTCATCTATATATATCCAAATATGTGATGCAATATATTAAATTATCTAATAATATCATACATAGGCTTACATTTTTATTTTAACTGGAGATATAATTTATAAATTTATCGTTTTTAATAATTTTATTTTATAAATAACATTTTATATTTATTCTGTAAACTTTCAAATCAATCTCTATATAAACTATATAGTTATATATATATATATATATATATATATATATATATATATATATATATATATATATATATATATATATATATATATAATATATAATATATATATATTTCATCGTGTTTTAAAAAGAAAATTCGAAAATTCGAAAATTAGAAATTTCTAATAATTAAAGATGTTATATTTCTAACCAGGATCATATAACATATTTCATTGCTTTTATATAATCCATTATCAATTGAATTATAAAATACACTATTTATAAACTATTTTACTGAAACATGCCTTATACATAATTTGATAACACAATTATTCCTTGTTACAATGGTATTGTTTAGTTTTGAATACTCTCGAGGTTTTCTTAGAGAATCAATATCATTATTTTAAAAAATATTATTAGATTTATTTTAACTATCATTGATAACAAATTCATTTTGATTATCTTTCACATTTTCTACATTTGAACGACTGTTGTTGATTATCCTTTTTTAAATATTAATGTTGTTTATTATATTTACAATTGGATTAGCAATAGACCTACCTAAAACTTTTATAATAATATAATTATTATTATAAATGTTATAAATTCCCTACTACTTACCTTACCAGGTCGAGCTTGCTCTGCATTTCATGACTCGTTCTATCCAACCATCTCGATCTTTCATTGCATTTGACAGATCTTCCCTTTCGTATCCTGTATCACTTGATAGCTGATCGAACTGCCTATGTGGCTCAGTAGCTAAGGCGTGAGACACACAAGCAGTAGGACACGGGTTCGACCCTTATCCGGACCATTAATTAATTTTATAAAATGGGTCTTAAAATATTATTTAGAAGTGAACTTATATAATTTTGTATAAATAAATGATCGGCTCTCGTTACAACCATGGATGCCTTAACATAAGAGCGGCTTCGAAGTGACATTAGAGCCATATATGGTTATAAGTGAAAACTTCATCTAAGTTCCTGGATGGGATGAAAGGACTCCACCAAATAAAAATAACAAATAACAAATATAGGTATTTACAGGCATTTACCTCTTGATCTTTTTCCGTGATTTGGATACCAAAGTAATAGGTCACTGACCAATTCGTTCTTGCTTCTCCAACAGTTTCCGGCGAATATAATTCTATCCTCTTTGTAGCTGATATATTGGGTATACCGTTGTAGAGTGTTTCGTTCGTTAACATTTACCTCCAGGTTTAATGCAGCTCGTAGCATGCGAGTATATAAGCCATCTAGTTTTTTCTCCAGCGATGATGTTAGTGTCCAGGTGATGAACCCGTACTGATTCGACAGCGGCTCAAAGAAATTTAATTTTAATTTATCAGTAAGGTTAGATTTCCAGATGACATTCAAATTATTTAGGGCTTCCCATGCTTTTACTATTCGTATATTAACCTCATCTTCAGTAGAGCCTATAGGCTATACATATATGTAGTTCTAGCTAGGTATACCTATGTATTTGAAGTCTTCTACCCTTTTTATTGTCCTTCTCTGCTTTTTAAGGTGATACATTGTATTCCGTATCGGTTCTGATTGAGAGTAATATATTTAGTCTTATTTGTATTGATTTTCAGGCCAATGTAATTTGATTTCTCTTCAATTTTATGTAGCAATGTTATTGCGGTGTTTACGCTATCAGTTGTTATTGCTATATCGTCAGCGTAATCAATATCGGTTATGCAAATTACAGAGCTACGTCTACTTCTCCTTTGTGAGAGTGTAAAGTCAAGATTTTAGTTTATATCCAGTGATTTCTTTAATACTTATTCGAGGCAAATAGAAACGGAGCTAATGTATCATCTTGTAGTACCCAAGTCGTGATATTGAAAAAGGGGTGTGTCTAACGGGTGGTCTAATAAATAATTGTTGCTAGCACTTGCTGGCAACGAGTGCTAGCACCGAGTGCCGGCACTCGTTGCTCGCGGTGTGTACACCCCTTAACCATAGATTGTGTATTTTTGTATAGCATCATGATTGTGTTAGTGATTTATTCTGGAATTCCATATTTGATTAGAATATGATTCATCTCTTTGCGATATATAGAGTCAAAGGCTTTGGAGAAATCTATGAATAATAGAGTCAGCGGTAGATTTTTGGATTTAACTCCCTCTAGGATACATTGAACTGTTAGAATCTGTCCTGATGTCAACCTATTTGTTCGAAACACGTTTTGGTTTTTCCTTAATATAGGATTGACATGCGTACGGATTCTGTTTAGTATCATCAGATTAAATATCTTCGAAGCTATTGCTGTTAAAGTGATTCCCCTATAGTTCGTTGTTAAGGATAAATCTTCTTTTTTCGGAAATGGTAATAGGTCCTATGCATCCTTTTGTCCAGCTTTATATTGGTTTTTGCATATATACATTATTACACGAATCAAGTAGGAAGTCCTGAAATTCATTTATTTTCCATACTTCGACAGGTATTTCATCTAGTCCGGTAGCCTTGCCATTGTGTACATATTTTGTTGCTTTTAATAGTTCTTCCGGTTTGAATGGGCCTGTCTCTCTATGTCAACCATTTTTGGATTGGATTAAGATTAAGTATATCCGTTGCTGTTGGAGTTTGGTTGTTCTATTGTTGATCCAATAAGCTCGCTAAAGTGACTATGCCACTTATAGATGTGTTAAATGTTACTGTAACCTTTATTTTTCCCTTATTTGATTTATTTCGACCGCTTACTTCATTTAGGACCTACTGCTTTCCATGCTAACGCAGATTTTGTATTGCTACCTGCCTTATTAATTTTGTTTATCTTGTTTTTAATATATTGTGTCTGTTATTCTTCATAGGAATTTACAAGCATATTCTGAGCTTGTAAACAATTTATAATATTTTCGGTCATTAACTGGTTGTCTTTTAATCGTGCCGCTTGTTATAGAGATGCACGGTTTTCAAAAACGTCATGCGTTTCCTAGGGGTTGCGTTTCTTTTTTTTAGACTTTAAAGGGATCACTTTGCCAGAAATTTCTTTGCACGCTAATACAACATTTTTATATCTTGAGTTAGCAGATAATACTGTTGTTGTTGATTCGTCTTGAAGAGTTAGAACTGAATATCTATTTTTCACTTCAGTAATAAAAGTATTTTTTATTTTATCGTATTTTAAGGTCGACCAATCGTATAGCTTAGTTGTACTTACTTTTTTGTTATTATTTCTAAGACTCAGCTTTATGTTTGCTGATACTTTGGGATGATCCGAGGTTAAACTGATGAATGAATTAAATGCTACTGAGTTCTTTGCACTATTTTTCCACTTTGAGTTAATTATTATGAAATCAATTTATGATTTAAAGTTATTTGGCGTGAGTCTAGGTTTGATCTGATATTTTCGAGAATTGCGTATTTAAGCATATCAATTTATTTTCATGTAGACAATTTTTAAGCATATTGCCATTTCGATTTGTGGTCTCGTGAAAAGATAATTTTAAACCATCATCTTGACCGAGTTGTGCGTTAAAATCACCGGCGATTAAAAGTAGGTTATGGCTATACACATTTCTCGTTATTGCTGTGAGATCTGTATAGAAATCTTCTGTCTCTATTTCATCACTGATATTCGTTGGACTGTAATATGATATTATTGTAGTCTGTGGTTTACCATGTAATTGTATCGTCATTATCCGTGAAGTTATCTTCTCAACTCTTATTATTGTATTATAATATTTAAATCTCACAAGGATTCCAATGTCTCCTGTGGCAGCATTACGGTTGTTCCTCCATGCCGAGCAGATTATAAGTTTCCATTTGGCAAATGTATGTTCTTTTATTAGAGTATCTTCGTGAATGAACCTGTGTCCTTGTATACATACTACATTTTGACCTGTTATTACTGCTAAGTCTATTAATTCTGGTATTTTCCATATTTGATGCAATGTTTGAGTGTTTAATGTGCTTATCGTGGTCTTCGTTCAAGTCTTTAAAAGTTGGGACATTTTATTTATATTTTTATTTGCCTTATTCTCGGTGCTGACTTTTCGACTTCAACCTGAGATTATATTTCAGGACGTGCTACTTGTTCCGCGTGACGAGCTATACGGCATGGATATGTTGTAGATTTTGTTGTCATGTTTTGCTTTCGGTAGCTAGATAAAATATGCGGTCGCAACTCCATACACATTTGCGTAACCCTGACCTGGTGGCTAACATGTACTATACATCGTCAGGGGGCAACCTGGAATTTGTCCGGCACAGCTTATTGGTTATTCGCAGCAAACCATATATCTAATGGCCGTACCCCTATCCGCGACCTGGGGAGCCGATGGATTGGACTCCAATCATTGGAGTTATCATCACAGTATCAGTTAATCACTTATCGCTTCGGATAAAGATGAAGAAATTAGGGTCGAGTATCCTGAGGAAACTGAGCTCTCCACATATCCACTTATATGTTATACACACATTTATGGAAAAACAAAAACAAACGTTGTTAGGATATCCACATACTACGTTATGTAAATAATATAGACCTTTCAAATTCCAGGTACCTTTATTCAAGTTATATTCTATGAATAGGTTAGATATGTTAGATATGTTACCTATGTTAGATAATTTCCTTGACGGGTTCGCTTCGACATCGATAGGTAAAAAGCCTAGACCACAATCGGTCTCGCCATGACCACGATATCTTTAGGGGTGCGATTATACAATTACGCGTGAATTCTAATTATTATACGGAAGTAATTAACACTTTCCAGAAGCAATCATGTTATCCGGTCCTATCGTGTTCGCTGGTTCCGGGTCATTCGCTTTAGGACCTGTTCATTTTCATTCGAATATCCATCGATGTTATATAATATACATCTATAACTCGACGAATATTCAGCGCCACACTCAATATAATATCTGTCTTTATACAATTCATACCCACAATTATATCTCTTATTCATTACCGCGCGATCACCTATATATAATAGCTATACTTAATAATACAAACTCATCTATAACCACAATTACTTGAACCAGATTACATATCATATATATAAGTAATTATTATCATAACATTAATAATATGACAAATATAATACGAATAATGAGTTGTCATATTTTGTAATATTCATTAAGCTTGTGAATAACTTGTACCTCCATATTCAGTATAACTCGCTAACACTTCTATTATATCTTATATATATACAATTATAATATAATATATATATATCATCTATAGATGGATTTATATAGCAGGCAATATCGTTAAAATGGGGTTGGGCACAATTGTGCATTATACTATATCAGATAACACAATAAATGTCTTAAAATATGCATATTTATTATAACGTTATTATAAATCTTAGAGTTTATTTAGATAAATTCATATCCCAATTATGTTACTAAATAAACATAACTTCCTAATAAATTATTTATAAATGAAGAAGTAGTAAATTAGTTTACAAATAAATACAAATAAAAATAAATTATTTAAATGTGATGTAAATATAACAATCACTATATGATGGAATACGAACGTACGATGATAATCTATAAATATTAAAATTAGATTTATTTGTGAACAAACATTAAAAATGGCGAGGTATTCCCCACTCTATTCGCCTTTAAATATACTGGAATATAGTATAGGTATACTATAACTAATTGGTAAATTAAACATTTTAACGAACGATCCATTATTCTTAAATATATTCTAATTTCCATATATATAAAAATAAATATATGTTATTTAAATATTTTATAATTACGTAAAAAAAACCTAATAAAACTTAAACATAATACAGACATTATTCAAAAGTAATCCAGATATAATACAGTAGTAATGTCGAGTGATTCATAAAGTATTATAATATATATGATTATTATAATAACTAATAAAATATATATATTATAAAGTAAAATATAGAGGTATGTATGTTATGTTATGACAATCCTTATAAATAACAGAGATAAAGTACCACCTTTTACCCCCTAATTACATGCCTTCTATATTATATATATAATATAATATAATATATATATAATATAGAAGGCATGTAATTAGGGGGTACATGGTGGTACTTTATCTCTGTTATTTATAAGGATTGTCATAACATATAATATATTATATATAATAACATTAACTTTATTATTTTCTCTTGTAATACTATATGAATTACTATAATAATATCCTCCATGTAGGAAAGTACATATAGATCCTCAATATATTCTCTCAATTATTCATGTATATCCCATATTTTATGTCCTACAAGAAATTCTATTATTTTGCATTAAATATTTCAAGTAGATAACTTTCAATTTTATTTAAAAATAGACCCACTTTTTATTTCGTCACATTCCTCGTAAAACAGTTATAATACTAAGTATCCTACTAATATAATCAGAGTTCATTCTACTGTATATATCTATATATGTCATGGTGTAATGCAAGGTTCAGTCTTTGGTCCCATACTTTTTATGATATAACTAGTAACCCTTCTTATACCATTGCTTGATTAACCTATTTCATTCAACACTTACTCCGATGATATCCAGCTCAACCTAGCATGTGTAATAATGATCCACCTACACAGAAAGTATCTTTATCAATTATAACAACTATCCATATCTTGTTACGTATTACTTCATTTATATTAGATCCAATACAAATTGAAGCTATATTTATACATGTTATCTATACGTCTACAACGCAACCCTAATAATCCTAACAGCCCAAACCTCAACCTTCCATTTGTAATACTCAAACTATATAATATTCCTGCAATGTACTAAATATTCGTGTACTAGTAGATGTTTTACTCTGATTCAATATACATATTACGAAACTTATATAATATATCCATTAACAAACTTATACTCTCAGAGTATTTCGAAGAAGCATCACAATCTCTATTGCTATGGCATGTTGCAACACAATTATCTCTTCATATATGATCTCGTGTATGTATTACTGTGACTTTCTACCCTACTTAGTCTACCCCATTACGTATGTCTAAATACACACATCTATTAGCACATCTATCATATTGACAGATTCTCTAATACCAATATAAATCCATCTTAATTAAACTATAGTTTATAAAATATAGTGTATACACCGATTACCAATACGCCACTTCCAACTTTTACATCTGGATACATTTCACATACGTATAACTATGCATTACTTTCATCTAGCTATTTAGCATCCATCTTCTCTCTTCAAACTCAACTTAAAATTATAACGTGATATACTTATTTATGTTTACTAAAACTCCCATTAATATATAAAATCCACTCCACAAATATATGTTCTTGGGTAGTACCAGTTGCCTAAATGTAGGGAACTTATATATTAATAGCGAATTAGGTTCATTCATATCTCAAAAATACCAAAACGATGTCAACATTTAAGAAATCACTAAAAATATACATATGTTGGATAGCCCATAAGTTATGATCATACACCGAATGCTAATATGAATAGAATAATCCTTGAAAGATACAAAAGTAAGTAAATAAGTTAAGGTTTGTCTATTTAACTTAAATTAAAATAAATTATATTAAAGCCAAACGTATATATTTAATGCACTAGGATATATATTATTGTAATGATTATTATTATAGTAGTTCATATATTACACATTATATTATATTTCTACTTGGTATATATAGTATATTTATGAAAAGTTGTATATGATATCAAATAGAATTACTTAGTATGAGGTAATTATTGAAAACGAGAAGAACTAAAAATGAATCACAATATATACCCCAAATACTTTATGATGTGACCTTGAATACGGAATATTTACTATACTTGGGATAATAGTTTAAATGATAAATTACAGTTCATGGATACAAGAGATTCTAATATTGATAACATAATTGTAAAATTAAAAGAATTAAATTCATTAGAAGATTATAGGAGGACAATTAAGTTTATATTTTTATTATTCTATTTCATCATAATATGATTAACTATCATAGAAGGACAGTTAATACTTTTCAGTTTTATATATTATTGAATCTTAGTAACAGAAGTATTTTAAATATAATATTGTATTACTATAGTAATATATTAACTAGTAAATATATTTACTTAATATTTGTAATATATTTTATCATTATTTTTATATTTCATATCTAATATATATTTAAGCTATAATTTATAGTTGTATGTATTAAGCGGGTTTCACATTTAAGACTATATTTGTTTTATTTATATTATATATTTAAAATTATAACTTATTTTTCATTCATTTTATTTAAAAATATACAAAATCGCGCAATAATAATATTAATAATATTATATTTATATAATATGTATGGTATAATAATATGTAATTATATAAATATAACATTCATTTTATTTAAAAATATACAAAATCGCGCAATAATAATATTAATAATATTATATTTATATAATAGTTGTGGTATAATAATATGTAATTACATAAATATATAAATTATTTAATTATATTTATAAAGTATACGAATTAATGAATATATTCATTACATTAATATAAAGTATACTTTATTATTATATATAATAATCTACAAATATAATATCATTTGATAAATGAAATAGTTATATATATATAAATAATCTATATAGTCCTATATATAATAATCCTATAATTAATATAGTATTGTTATGTTATAAATGACAGTTTATTCGTTTTCTTTAGAAACTGTAGATCCTTTAATTTCTTCTTTAAGTTTTGCTATGTGAGAATCCAGAGAAGACAAATTTAGAATTTAAAAACTCACGTTTAAGTCCTAGCATTTCAATTATAACACTTTTAGATGGTCCGAATGAATCATTGTTATTATTAGTCATCCATTTATTACGTAACCAAAATGGAGGTGTTCTTTTTCCGCAGAATGATGAATCTTTATTTTCTCTTTTACGACCATATTTTCTGTTATAATTAAAGAAATGAGATGGTTTACCATACTTATTACCATTATTAGAACATTTATTGAGACATAATGGTAAATGTGAATGTGGTGAAGGTATGCAATCACTTGAATAATATCCGTTTGTATCGAATGCATGTCTGACAGCCATATCAGCTCGTATTCTTTCACGAACACATTCAGGGGGACCGCAGTTATATGCAGATTTGCAAGATGTATACATTATATATAGGTTATCTGTTCGCTTGATAAACGTAAAGTTATATTTGAATAGTTGTATGTGCACCAGTAACTTTTATACTTGGTTATTAATGGGGTTGTAAATACATTTGATCATGAATCATCGATATACGTTATCAAAACGTAAAATGTTGTCATTTAAATAGGTCATTTGTGGGACTTTATTATTTATAAAAATAGTATATGTATTTGTATTTGGAGTTATTATATATATATATATATAGATATTATAATATAAGTTTCTTATATTTATATATAATATAAATTAATTGAAAAAGATTAACAAATCTAAATATAGTTCCCATGGCTAGGTGGCATTATTGTAGTAGTTATAATGTTAATACTGTAGTCACTACAGTGTAGTGGATGTTAAGTTAAATTGAGTTAAGTTATAACTATAGGTATGTTTAATATAAGTTATAAATAGGTATTAAGTCTGATATATTGTACATGTGAAATAATAATAATATCATCAGCAAATAAATTATATATATATATATATATTTATATATATATATATATATATATATATATATATATATATATATATATATATATATACACACATATATACATATAATATATGTCACATATATATATATATATATATATATATATATATATATATATATTGATGCTGGTACTGTAAATATATTTAAATTGCACAAAACATAAAAATTACATTTATATTTTACATTTTTATCAATTACATTTAAATTACACATATATGTTTTGTGCAATTTATATATTTTATATATTATATATATATATATATATTTATATTGTTTATGTATATTTATACTTAGCTACATTATTTACTATTTACAAAATTGATTAATTATTAGTTTATTATAATACTATAACTGATATGTTTCAAGGGTTTAATTTAATATAAAAATTAAATCTATTAACTGCCCTTACTATGATATCTGATAATATTTTGATGAAATTGAATAATATAAATATAAACTTACTTTTCTTTCAACAACTCGCTAATAAATTGTATATTATTAATTGCACAATTATATTATACACACCAGAATCTTTTAGAATAAAAATTAACGTAAAGTTCTCATTTTATCTTTTAAATTACACAATTACAAATGTCCATGTTTATATATAAATATGTAACGTTACATCACATAATAAAGTGTACATTGTATTTATAAGTGTATGTCTTATTCTTTCCTACAGCATAACTCTATTTGATATTCTATTAAACGTTCCATCAATATACTTTCACAAATAAGATGAATATTCATCTATATATCCAAATATATGATGCAATATATTAAATTATCTGATAATATTATACATAGGCGTACATTTTTATTTTAACTGGAGATATAATTTATTAATTTATCGTTTTTAATAATTTTATTTAATAATTTTTTTTTGTTATATTTATTCTGTAAAATTTCAAATCAATCTCTATATAAACTATATAGTTATATATATATATATATATATATATATATATATATATATATTTCATTCGGACCACCTACAAGTTTTATACTTGAAATTTTAGGACTTAAACGTGAGTATTTAAATTCTAAATTGACTTCTCTGGATTCTCACATCGCAAAACTTAAAGAGGAAATTAAAGAATCTACAATTTCTAAAGAAAAGAAATAATCTGTCATTTATTTCATAATAATACTATATTAATTATTGGATTATTATATATGGAACTTTATATTTATATTATATAATTTGTATTTTATCATGTATATTTGTATATAAATCTATAGATTATCATAGATCAAAATTAATATTTAATTAAATTAAATTATTGTAATTAATACACTCGTTATATTGTATATTTGTAAATATAATTATATAATTTATATATTTATATAATTATATATTATTATAACACAATTATTATATAAACATAATATTAATATTATTATTACGTGGTATTGTATATTTTTAATAAAATTGATGAAAAATAAGTTCTTCTTTTAAATATATAATTTAAATAAAACAAATGTAGTCTTATATATAAAACTATACAATATAAATTAGATATTAAATATAAAAATTATAATAATAATGATCAATATTACAAATATGAATTAAATAATAATAATACAATATTGTATTCAAATTACTTCTGTTTAGTGCATTCAGTAATATATAAAACTGAAAAGTATTACCAGTGTTTACTATGATAGCTAATCATATTGTGGTGTAATAGAATAATACAACAATAAACTTAATTGCCTTCCTTTAATCTTCTAATGATTTTAATTCTTTTAATTTTACAATTATTTTATCACCCTTAGAATATCAGGAACTGTATTTGATCATTTTAACTCTTACACGAATGATAGTAAATATTCCGTATTCAAGGTCATATCATAAAGTACTTGGGGTATATATTGTGATTCATTCGTAGTTCTTCTCGTTTCGAATATTTACCTCATCCTTAAGGAATTCTAATTGATAGCATATACAACTTTTCATAAATATCCTATATATATATATATACCAAGTAGAATTGTAATTTTTGTATATTGTCTAACCAGTGAAATGGGGTCGCCTCTTCTTCGCCGACCTTCCACTCTTCCCAGCATAATTTGCAATTCCATCATATCTGATCTAACAACGTGTCCGAAAAAATATAAGGCAGCCTTGACAATTCTGGATTCGAGCGTTCTTTTAGGTAGTATTATGTCAATTATCTCAGTATTTCTCTTCCTATTTAAATAGGTAACTCCGAGCAGTTTCTTCCAGCACTATAATTCAAAAGTACCAATTGTTTTTCTATATGCCTTTTTGCTAGTCCATGTTTCTGCTCCATAAATGATAATTGGAAATACCAGTGTTTGAACAATCATTATTTGTATCGTTAGTCTAATGCCTCTGTCTTTGAATATACGTTTCAGACTTCCTATGGCACATTTTCCCATTGCCAGCCTTCATCGTAGCTCCTTATCGGAAACTCCATCATTTGTAATTAGATCTCCCAGGAAGATAAATTTACCAACGATTTCGATATCGTTATCATCTACTATTATATCGTCAAATTTACCTGTAGTCATCACCTTTGTTTTCTTGACAATTCCATATTTATGGAACATATATTACCGTAACGAATGTATATATATGGACTGGAGTTTATATATTGATGGGAGTTTTAGTAAACATAAATAAGTAGATCACGTGATAATAGTAGGTTGAAGAGAGAAGATGGATGCTAGGTAGTTAGATGAAGAGTAATGCATAGTTGTACGTATGTGACCTGTATTCTGATGTAAAGTTTGAATTGGCGTATTGGTAAGCCAATATTACCCGGTACATATTACAACCACCTGGCTTATATTACAAACTTAGCTTGCAATAAGGGCTAGGCATATTTTCGAAGATTCATAAAATTATTACAAACATTTAAATTGTAATGTCATAGACGTATATAATATATAAATCGTGATAAAATGTCATTAATTTCTCTTCATAAATAAAAAACTATTTGACAACATAACAAATGGCCCGTAGTAGACATATTTCCCATAATGAAAACTAATAGATTTCAAAATAAACATTTTTCAAAGGTCCTTATATGTATAACTCAATAATGTTTAATAATATTTTAAAAACTAACCTTACTTAAACTCTAAATCTAAAGAAAGTATTAAAATAATTCTGTATTAAACAGTATTTTAATAATCCATTTTTTTATAAATATGAATTATTATAATGTGGGTAATTATCTTTTTTAATCATTTAAAACATTTATACATTGCTATAAATAGTATTACAAAATTTAAATTACAATGAATGTTAAAAATAAAACATTAAATAATATTAACATTTATAAAAATTATTATTAATACAAACTATACATATGATTATAATATTGGACTACAGTATTCAAACAAAATCTAAAAAATATAATTTTATTTATTGTACAACCTATATTATTTTGTTGTATTTTTTTATATTACTCTCATGATATTATTCTATTACATGTATATGCATATTATATAATAATCAATTATTTATTATTATTATTATTATTATTATTAAATAGTTAATTGACTACAAAACATAATATGTTTATCGGCGTCATATAATATAATAATAATGAACGTAATAACAATTTGAAAATAAATAAATAAAAGAACAATAACAAGAACAATATATATATATATAAAAGAACGAGATAATTCAGTATAAATAAATACAATAGTTATATACTTTACGTTTAAATAAAGCTTCATATTCTGTTGATCTGATGTGCGCTGGTAATGCATTCCAACACTTCTGAGTTGCGACTGCAAATTCCGATTCGACATATACTATCGTAGTGATCGCTTGATGGAGCATCATATTTGAGCCAACACGACGAGGTCGGTAGTTAGTGCGTATAGTAATAACATTAGCGAGATATTCAGGGCTAGCTTGATTAATGGTTCGATGCATGATACAAAGGAGAATGAAATTGCCAACAAGACGGAACTTTAATCATCCATGGATGGGCGCAACCCTGCATGGATCGCTTGCAAGCGAATGCATCAGAGATGAAATGGAAACCATTGTTCGACGACCAATTTTGTAAAGTATTCTTACTGTACGACGCTGAATAGTTTCATGTATATGCATTAAATGAAGGGGAGAGTAGTAAATACGGAACAGCAGTACCGAAGTCTACTGAATACAAGAGCATGAATAAGGCACTTGGTTAAAGTACAAGTTAGTTTGTTACGCGTCTTTCTAATGTTGTACATATAGTAGTTAGCAGTACGTATACAATTTACTATTTGCGATGTGATATTAAAATTAGTGTCGAAAGTAATACCGAGTGTAGTTACTGATTGGAGGTTGGGAAGGGAGAGTAAAAATGGAAATGTTATATTTAAAGAGAAATGGGACTAGATAAAATAATATTATCAGATGTAGAAATATTTAGTGATAGTGAGTTATTAGAAAACCATCTAGTTAATTCAGTAATGCAGTTGTATACAACTATACAACACATTTATAAAAAGATAACTGAATGGATGCAGGACCAATGGGAGGCGGGAAGGACTTGTATATTTGGAAGTAATCAGCATAAAGATGATAATGTATGTGAGGATATTTAAGAAATATTGATTTCATAAGTAATATATAAATTATAAATAGAATGGGACCAAGGACATATCCTTGTGGAACACCATAATATTGAACAAAAAGTACAGATAACGAAGAATTAATTTTGACAGGCGAATATCTTACACATGAATTGAACCAGTTATAACTTATTATAACTATTATAATAACTTGACAGTTAATACCAATCTCACGTAGACAAAACGAAAGAATTTGAAGAATAAGAGAGTCAAAGGCACTGGATAAATCTAACAGAACAAGATAACAAGGACTTTTGGCATCAAGGGATAAAATAATATCAATAATAATGAGATTTAGGGCTATTTCAGTGCTACGGCGAGAGAGATAGGCGCTTTGAAAGCAATCAACATATTATTGGAAGTAATATACTGTATGTTTGTACCTATTAGCTGTGTTGAGAAAACTAGTTCCAAAATCTTTGACATTGATGAAAGTTGGGATATTGGTCTGAAGTTAGCTAAGTTGGAGTGTTCATATAAAGTCGATTTCTTTAGTCATGGTGTTATATACGAGTATTTCATCGACTGTGGTACAACGGAAGTTATAAGAGACACATTGATTATATATCTAATCAAAACAATGAGATAAGAAGAGATGGAGTGAAATAGGCATAATGAAACAGGATCTAATAGAGATTGAGATTTTAGTAATTTATGTAACAGTATTAATTTTTATTCATAATTATTAAGTATTAAAATATATGTCATATTTTAAGTACGCGTTAATTTGTCTCTTTCTTTAATATTTAACTTTGAATGCCTATTAACGTTTCACAACTTTTATTTTATTGTTTGTATTATTTTTATTTATATCTCATTTATTATTGTAATTGTATACAATATATATATATGTTAACATGGTTTCTAATTTTTACATTTTTATATGTACATAACCTTTTATTTAATGAGTTCATTGTTTGTTTATATTACCATGACTTTATTATTATTTTTATAATTATAAATATTTTATTTTTTTATTTAGAATTAAAATGATGATATAATATTGCACACAAATGAAAGTATCCAATTACCGACCACTAAATGACTATTTGTAATACATTATTAAATATTCAATATAAAAATGTTGTAAATATGGTATACCATATTTATATTATAATATTTATATTTTAATATATTATAATATAACGGAATAAATAATTTGGATATTTTAAATTTTTGATATAACTGTATTTGAAAGAATAAACAGGGTCGGTAATTGGATAAAAATAAAATACCCATGTTAGAAATAATTGTAATATTATAATATATAATACAATTAGCAGCTATAAATATATTTAATTAATATAAAATGTACGCGATTGACCTATTATGTAATGTATGTTTTAATATTAATATTATTTTTATATTTAACTTTTATATTTATTATATTAAAAATTGTATATTATTATTTTATATTTATTAATCAATAAAATAGATAAATTAAAATCGACTGAAATCACGAATCCTTATTTTATAACATATATAGGTAGGTATATGTACCTATATGGTATTAACAAATATTGTAACAACAAATATGATATTATCATATGTTAATATATGTAGAAATTATTTTCTAACATATTAGAAAATATTACACTATAGTGTATTAAATTATATATATATATATTAACATAAAGACAATCGTTAGTAACAATTTATTAGAATTAGTTTCAACTTATTTGTATTCCATGTTTAATTAGGTTATAATTAGGTTTAAATTGTTTAATTCATTTTTATTATTGTATTCCATGTTTTTTCAATACCTACAAAAGAATATATACACCTTAAATATATGTTTACAATTAAATAAATACATAGGTTAGTATACACATATTGGTACATTATTAATATATTATAAAATTGATAATTATTTAGATATAACATTACAACTATTGTTTATCTTAAAATATATTAAATATTAATTTAAACGACACATTTAAATTAGATTTACACCTCACCCTGAATACAAAATATCTAGTTGTACTACTAATATGTTTCCGAACAGATACCTTATAGCTTACATAATTCTACTATTATATATATATATATATATATATATATATATATATATATATATATATATATATATATATATATATATATCAAATAGAGATAGGTAAATGTTGAGAAGTTTATTGGACAATTATAACTACCATTACTATATGATGTGATGTTACATATTTATATATGAACATGGACATTTTCTATTGTGTAGTTTAAAAGATGAAACAAGACATTTACGTAATTGTTATTCTAAAAGAGTCTGGTGTGGATAAAAGAATTGTGCAATTAAGAATTCAACATTTATTAGCGGGTTGTTGATAGAGAAGTATGTTTATGTTTATATTATTCAATTTTATCAGAATAATATCAGATATATCATAGTAAGGGCAGTTAATAGGTTTCAGTTATATTAGATTAAACCATCGAAATATAAGTATTTTAAATATGATATCATATTTTTATTTATTTATTATTATTATGATTTTTATATTTCATATTTAATATATATTTAAACTATAATTATAATTTTATATATATATATATATATATATATATACTTCCCATTTTTATTTATATTTAAGTTACTTAATTAAAATAATAAATTATTTGTCATTAGTTTTATTTTAAAATAACATAAACGCATAATAATAATATTAATAAAATTATATAGATATTAATACGTTTATAATAATATATAATTATATGACGATATAAATTATTTATTTATAATTATAACGAGACTACTAATTAGATTAAGTAAGGTATTAGGTAAAAATATAATTTAAAAATAAAATATTAATATTATATGTAACTATATTAATAAGTCATTGATATATTATCAATAGTTTATAAATAAATAAATAAAGCATAATTCACTACTTTTTTTCATTTTCTTTAACCACTGTAGATTCTTTAATTTCCTCTTTAAGTTTTGCGATGTGAGAATCCATAGAAGATAATTTAGAATTTAAATATTCACGTTTAAGTCCTAACATTTCAAGTATAACACTTTTAGGTGGTCCGAATGAATCATTCGTATTATTAGTCATCCATTTATTACGTAACCAAAATGGAGGTGTTCTTTTTCCGCAGAATGATGAATCATTATTTTCTCTTTCGCAACAATCTTGTCCGTTATAATTAAAGAAATGAGATTGTTTACCATATTTATTACCATTATTAGAACAGTTATTGAGCCAAGGTGGTAAATGTGAATGTGGTAAAGGTATGCGATCATTTGAACAACATCCGTTTGTATCGAATGCATGTCTGGCAGCCATATCAGCTCGTATTCTTTCACGAACACATTCAGGGGGACCGCAGTTATATGAATATTTGCAACAGGTAGACATTATCTATATGTTATATGTTCGCTTGATAATCGTAAAGTTATCTTTGAATAGTTGTATGTGCAACAGTGACTTTTATACTTGGTTATTGTGTAAACGTTTATAAAACGTTGTTTACGTCGTAAATACGTTTGATCATGAATCATCGAAATACGTTATCGAAACGTATAGAGTTGTCATTTAAATAGGGCATTTATGGGCGGAGGGGTTTTATTATTTATAACAATAGAATATTTATTTTTATTTGGAGCAGTGCTATATTTATATATAGGTATTAATATAAGTTTCTTATATTTATATATAATATATATCATAGTAAAATATTAACACATCTAAATAGTCCCCATGTCAAGGTGGCAGTATAGTAGTAGTAATATAATATGTTTATTTAAATGTTTGATTATGTAATATATATATATATATATATATATATATATATATATTACTAATATAATATTAGTAGTATACTACTTGTAAACTGCAATACAATAGTGGCAGTTTAGTTAAGTTAAGTTAAGTTAAGTTGAGTTAAGTTATACGTAATTTGTAATAATCTTATTTTTGAAATATGTTATAAAATAGTTATTATAATTAAGTTTGATATGTTGTATATGTGAATTAATATAATATCACCAGCATATACATTATATATACTCAAACATATATATATATATATATATATATTAGTGTTCGAAATGAAACCAACTAATGGTGCTTCGAAGCTTCACTCAAAAAAAGTATATAGTTCAAAGTTCATTTGTAAAATAATGCAAGAGTTCAAACCTGCTTCATAAATAAATGGAATAGTTGGAACTTGCTTCAAAACTCTAAAAAGATGAGTGAAGCTTCAAAACCTTATTAATAATATTGTTATTGTTATTTTATTTAGTGGAGTCCTTACATCCCATCCAGAAACTTTTATGATATTTTTACTTATAACATATGGTTATATATGGCTATAATATACCTTCGAATCCACTCTCATGTTAAGGCATACATGAATTTAAAGAGAGCTGGTGATTTAATTTTACAAAATTATATAAGATCACTTTTGAATATTATTCTATTACCTATATTAATATTCCGAAGGGATTTACACTCGTATTCAATTTAACTTTAAAGCCATATTTTTCAAAGCTCTATTTTAAATAAAAATTATAAATATTGTTAATGATTTAAAATAAAACTAATATTATTAATAATTATATAAGTATTATTAGTATAATATAATACTCATTTAATAATTCATAGTATCTTTTCTATTGGTTCATAATATCTCCTAATACATTATTTATCTATGATAATATATAATTAATAAAGATATACAATTTTGCTTTTACATTTTTAAATTGACAATAAATATCAATGGTTCAGTAAAGGATTGTAATTAAATAATAGTTAAATATATATATATATATATATATATATATATATATATATTTCCTATTGGCATACTATTTATTAATACATTATAATGATTACAAATGTTATATAACTAAAGATTGATATGTTCATTTTATTCTATGAAAAATGTGTTTATATAGTGTGTGATGTTTTACAATAGATTATGTGTTTTATTGAACATTTGGAATACATATATATAATGATATATAATGTGTATATATGTAATATAATATTGATACTATATTTGAGTCACGCCCACTAATGTCTTATTTAAAATAAAACTCTATATAAATATAAGAAACTTATATTATAATATATATATATATATATATATATATATATTTATATATATATAAATATATCACTGCTCCAAATACAAATAAATATTCTATTATTATACATAATAAAGCCCGCACATAAATGTCCTATTTATAACACAACTCTATACGTTTCGATAACGTATTTCGGTGATTCATGATAAAACGTATTTACGACGTAAACAATGTTTTATAAACGTTTAAACATTAACCAAGTATAAAAGTTACTGTTGCACATACAACTATTCAAATATAACTTTACGTTTATCAAGCGAACATATAACCTATAGATAATGTCTACTTGTTGTAAATCTTCATATAAATGCGGTCCCCCTGAATGTGTTCGTGAAAGAATACTAGCTGATATGGCTGCCATACATGCATTCGATACAAACGGATGTTGTTCAAGTGATCGCATACCTTCACCATATTCACATTTACCACCATGGCTAAATGACTGTTCTAATAATGGTGATAAATATGGTAAACCATCTCATTTCTTTAATTATAACGGACAAGATTGTTGCGAAAGAGAAAATAATGATTCATCATTTTGCGTAAATAGAACACCTCCATTTTGGTTACGTAATAAATGGATGACTAATAATAACAATGATTCATTCGGACCACCTACAAGTGTTATACTTGAAATGTTAGGACTTAAACGTGAATATTTAAATTCTAAATTGACTTCTCTGGATTCTCACATCGCAAAACTTAAAGAGTAAATTAAAGAATCTACAATTTCTAAAGAAAAGAAATAATCTGTCATTTATTTCATAATAATTATTATATTATTAATACTATATTAATTATTGGATTATTATATATGGAACTATATAATTTATATTTATATAATATAATTTGTATTTTATCATTTATATTTGTATATAAATCTATAGATTATCATAGATCAAAATTAATATTTAATTAAATTAAATTATTGTAATTAATACACTCGTTATATTGTATATTTGTAAATATAATTATATAATTTATATATTTATATAATTATATATTAGTATAACACAATTATTATATAAACATAATATTAATATTATTATTACGTGATATTGTATATTTTTAATAAAATTAATGAAAAATAAGTTCTTCTTTTAAATATATAATTTAAATAAAACAAATGTAGTCTTATACATAAAACTATACAATATAAATTAGATATGAAATATAAAAATTATAATAATAATGATCAATATTACAAATATTAATTAAATAATAATAATACAATATTGTATTCAAATTACTTCTGTTTAGTGGAGTCAGTAATATATAAAACTGAAAAGTATTACCAGTCTTTACTATGATAGCTAATCATATTGTGGTGTAATAGAATAATACAAATATACACTTAATTGCCTTCCTTTAATCTGCTAATGATTTTAATTATTTTAATTTTACAATTATTTTATCCCCCTTAGAATCTAATAGAATATCAGTAATGTATTTGATCATTTCAACTCTTACACGAATAAAGTAAATCTTTTGTATTCAAGGTTACATCATAAAGTACTTGGGGTATATATTGTGATTCATTCGTAATTCTTCTCGTTTCGAATATTTACCTCATCCTTAAGGAATTCTATTTGATATAATATACAACTTTTCATAAATATCCTATATATACCAAGTAGAATTGTAATTTTTGTATATTGTCTAACCAAGTGAAATGTGGTCTGCCTCTTCCTCGCCGACCTTCCATTCTTCCCAGCATAATTTGCAATTCCATCATATCTGATCTAACAACGTGTCCGAAAAAATATAAGGCAGCCTTGACAATTCTGGATTCGAGCGTTCTTTTAGGTAGTATTATGTCAATTATCTCAGTATTTCTCTTCCTATTTAAATAGGTAACTCCGAGCAGTTTCTTCCAGCACTATTATTCAAAAGTACCAATTGTTTTTCTATCTGCCTTTTTGCTAGTCCAGGTTTCTGCTCCATAAATGATAATTGGAAATACCAGTGTTTGAACAATCATTATTTGTATCGTTAGTCTAATGCCTCTGTCTTTGAATATACGTTTCAGACATCCCATGGCACATTTTCCCATTGCCAGCCTTCATCGTAGCTCCTTATCGGAAACTCCATCATTTGTAATTAGATCTCCCAGGAAGATAAATTTACCAACGATTTCGATATTGTTATCATCTACTATTATATCGTCAAATTTACCTGTAGTTATCACCTTTGTTTTCTTGACAATTCCATATTTATGGAACATATATTACCGAAACGAATGTATATTTATGGACTGGAGTTTATATATTGATGGGAGTTTTAGTAAACATAAATAAGTAGATTACGTGATAATAGTAGGTTGAAGAGAGAAGATGGATGCTAGGTAGTTAGATGAAGAGTAATGCATTGTTGTACGTATGTGACCTGTATTCTGATGTAAAGTTGTCATTGGCGTGTTAGTAAGCCAATATTACCCGGCACATATTAAAACCACCTGGCTTATATTACAAACTTAGCTTGCAATAAGGGCTTGGCATATTTTCGAAGATTCATAAAATTATTACAAACATTTAAATTGTAATGTTATAGACGTATATAATATATAAATCGTGATAAAATGTCATTAATTTCTCTTCATAAATAAAAAACTATTTGACAACATAACAAATGGCCCGTAGTAGACATATTTCCCATAATGAAAACTAATAGATTTCAAAATAAACATTTTTCAAAGGTATATGTATAACTCAATAATGTTTAATAATATTTTAAAAACTAACCTTACTTAAACTCTAAATCTAAAGAAAGTATTAAAATAATTCTGTATTAAACATTATTTTAATAATCAATTTTTTTTATAAATATGAATTATTATAATGTGGGTAATTATCTTTTTTAATCATTTAAAACATTTATACATTGCTATAAATAGTATTACAAAATTTAAATTACAATGAATGTTAAAAATAAAACATTAAATAGTATTAACATTTATAAAAATTATTATTAATACAAACTATACATAGGATTATAATATTGGACTACAGTATTAAAACAAAATCTAAAAAATATAATTTTATTTATTGTATATTATTTTGTTGTCTTTTTTATATTACTCTCATGATATTATTCTATTACATGTATATAATAATCAATTATTTATTATTATTATTATTATTAAATAATTAATTGACTACAAAACATAATATGTTTATCGGCGTCATATAATATAATAATAATGAACGTAATAACAATTTGAAAATAAATAAATAAAAGAACAATAACAAGAACAATATATATATATAAAAGAACTAGATAATTCAGTATAAATAAATAAAATAGTTATATACTTTACGTTTAAGTAAAGCTTCATATTCTGTTGATCTGATGTGCGCTGGTAATGCATTCCAACACTTCTGAGTTGCGACTGCAAATTCCGATTCGACATATACTATCGTAGTGATCGATTGATGGAGCATAATATTTGAGGCTAGCTTGATTAATGGTTCGATGCATGATACAAAGGAGACTGAAATTGCCAACAAGACGGAACTTTAATCATCCATGGATGGGCGCAACCCTACATGGATCGCTTGCAAGCGAATGCATCAGAGATGAAATGGAAACCATTGTTCGACGACCAATATTGTAAAGTATTCTTACTGTACGACGCTGAATAGTTTCATGTATATGCATTAAATGAAGGGGAGAGTAGTAAATACGGAACAGCAGTACCGAAGTCTACTGAATACAAGAGCATGAATAAGACACTTGGTTAAAGTAAAAGTTAGTTTGTTACGCGTATTTCTAATGTTGTACAGATAGTAGTTAGCAGTACGTATAATATTTACTATTTGCGCTGTAACATTGAAATGAGTGTCGAAGGTAATACCGAGTGTAGTTACTGATTGGAGATTGGGAAGGGAGAGTAAAAATGGAAGTGTTATATTTAAAGAGAAATGGGACGAGATAAAATAATAGTATCAGATGTAGAAATATTTAGTGATAGTGAGTTATTAGAAAACCATCTAGTTAATTCAGTAATGCAGTTGTATACAACTATACAACACATTTATAAAAAGATAACTGAATGGATGCAGGACCAATGGGAGGCGGGAAGGACTTGTATATTTGGAAGTAATCAGCATAAAGATGATAGTGTATGTGAGGATATTTAAGAAATATTGATTTCATAAGTAATATATAAATTATAAATAGAATGGGACCAAGGACAGAGCCTTGTGGAATACCACAGGAGTGAACAAAAGGTACAGATAACGAAAAATTAATTTTGACAGGCGAATATTTTACACATGAATTGAACCAGTTATAACTTATTATAACTATTATAATAACTTTACAGTTAATACCAATCTCACGTAGACAAAACGAACGAATTTGAAGAATAAGAGAGTCAAAGGCTCACGATAAATTTAACAGAACAAGATAACAAGGACTTTTTGCATCAAGGGATAAAATAATATCAATAATAATGAGATTTAGGGCATTCTCAGTGCTACGGCGAGAGAGATAGGCGCTTTGAAAGCAATCAACATATTATTGGAAGTAATATACTGTATGTTTGTACCTATTAGCTGTGTTGAGAAAACTAGTTCCAAAATCTTTGAAATTGATGAAAGTTGGGATATTGGTCTGAAGTTAGCTAAGTTGGAGTGTTCATATAAAGTCGATTTCTTTAGTCATGGTGTTATATACGAGTATTTCATCGACTGTGGTACAACGGAAGTTATAAGAGACACATTGATTATATATCTAATCAAACCAATGAGATAAGAAGAGATGGATTGAAATAGGCATAATGAAACAGAATCTAATGGAGATTGAGATTTTAGTAATTTATGTAACAGTATTAAGTTTTATTTCTAATAATTAATTATTAAAATATATGTCATATTGTAAGTTCACGTTATTTGTCTCTTTCTTTAATATTTAACTTTGAATGCCTATTAACGTTTCACAACTTTTATTTTATTGTTTGTATTATTTTTATTTATATCTCATTTATTATTGTAATTGTATACAATATATATATATGTTAACATGGTTTCTAATTTTTACATTTTTATATGTACATAACCTTTTATTTAATGAGTTCATTGTTTGTTTATATTACCATGACTTTATTATTATTTTTATAATTATAAATATTTTATTTTTTATTTAGAATTAAAATGATGATATAATATTGCACATATAGAACTTTAAATTATTTTTTTAAATTACCGACCACTAAATGACTAATTGTAATAAATTATTAAATATTCAATATATAAATTTTGTAAATGTGGTATACCATATTTATATTATAATATTTATATTTTAATATATTATAATATAACAGCATAAATAATTTGGATATTTTAAATTTTTGATATAACTGTATTTGAAAGAATAAACAGGGTCGGTAATTGGATAAAAATAAAATACACATGTTAGAAATAATTGTAATATAATAATATATAATACAAATAGCAACTATAAATATATTACAAATTAATTACAAATGTACGCGATTGACCTATTATGTAATGTATGTTTTAATATTAATATTATTTTTATATTTAACTTTTATATTTATTATATTAAAATATTGTATATTATTATTTTATATTTATTAATCAATAAAATAGGTAAATTAAAATCGACTGAAATCATGAATTATTATTTTATACACACACAACTTACGACAAATTTTAAAGTAAAACACGGATCTATTTTGATTGTATATTATAAATAATATGGGTCAGTATTAAGGTACTTTAGGGGTTCGGTAGTAGGAAAATCATATGGGTTGCTATAAGTAAGATATCTTGGTTAATAATTATTAAAATTAAATTATTTGCATAATATTTATAAACATTTAATTGATGTATACTATTTTTCATATAATTATGTTTTCTTACAATAAATGAAATATTTACAATAATTTAAAATAGTTATTATTCAAATATTTTAAAATTAAACCTAGAATATTACATTTTATCAAATAATAATTATGTAATAGAATATTGTTATCGGCTCTCATTAAAACCATGGATGTTCTAACATGAAAGCAGCTTATAAGCTATATAGAGGGACAATAGAGCCATATATGGTTATAAGTGGAAACTTTATCTAAGTTCCTGGAAGGACTCCGCCAAATAGGAATATATCTACATATATATCTACAAATAACAATAAAGTATACATATATTATTTTATTTCATTATATACTCAACTATACTTCACTTCATGGCTAATCGAATTTTAATAACGGATTCTTTATTGAGATTTCATTTATTTTTATTTGATAAATATGAAACTGAATTCAATATAATGTTAACCAATGTAAAGTTTTTATGTTATTAATTGTTAATTATCAGCTGGAAACTATTTCAGATGGTAATATTATAATATTAATATGTAGAATATATATTATTCTAGAGAAATATAAAAATACATAGATACTGTTAATATGAACCTAAACATAAATGTATAATGAATTTTATATATATATATATATATATATATATATAAATTAACTGCCTGTGTAGCTCAGTGGCTAAGGCGTCAGACACACAATCAGTAGGACACGGGTTCGACCCTCGACCGGACCATTAATTAATTTTATAAAATGGGTCTTAAAATATTATTTAGAAGTGATCTTATATAATTGTGTATAAATAAATGATCGGCTCTCATTAAAACCATGGATGCCTTAACATGAGAGCGGCTTCAAAGGGACATTAGAGCCATATATGGTTATAAGTGAAAACTTCATCTAAGTTCCTGGGTGGGATGAATGGACTCCACCAAATAAAAATAACAATAACAATAACAATATATATATATATATATATATATATATATATATGTATATATATATATATGTATATATATGATATATATCATGCATTTATCTAAGAATTATTAGAATTATCTAAATATATTTAACCAAAATACATATTGTTTATTGAAATAAAATAAAATTATATAATGTAATTTAAAATTTATTTTTTATATTTCATATACAAAATTTGCACACAAAAAAAAACATTAATACGTATAAATCATATTATAATATGCTATATAAATCTTTTTATGAAAATATATTTTAAGGGCCTTAATTATTATTTAATATATAACTTGTTACTAGATAAAGCGTACGATTATTGTATATAAAGTTATATATATATAGACTGTGTCATCTAATAATTCAAGTGACGAGACGTTCTATTGCGATAGAGCGTAACCTCGGTTACGGATTTGCAGTTCTCGGTCCATCTGACAGACAACGCAAGGACCACAAAACATAGTTAGTATTATGTCACTGCAGATCGAGCCCTGTTTAGTGATGTGTAATATTGAACAAGCATGATAATGTTTATTTAAGGAAGACACAATATTTTATTATAATATATTCCCTATAGGGAACATAATATTATGATAAATGACAATTTATTTTATATAATGATGAAACATTATATTCTTAATAAAGTAAATCTATAATATTACTATAATATTAATTATGCTATAGCTTACTATATGTAGTTAATCTGTAGGGCAAAGTAACCGAATACGGATACTCTCGGTACACTCTCAGACACTAATAATCATACAAAAAATGTTTGATGAATAAAATATTCATAATTATATAAGTAGTCTAAATAAGTATTTTTAATTTTGTAAGTATTCAAAATAGTGCTGATATATCCAATAAACGGATTTTTTTATTAGTTTTTAAATTTATGAAAACAAATGTCAACTTAAAACCTTCTCAAGAATATACAAATGTATAGATATACAACATAATAATATATTATTAAAAACTAAAGCATTTTAAACATTATATACATAGTTTCTCTATTTGTTATCAAATATTACTTAAGTTATAAGCATATATCTAGAGGTCATATAAGTCCCTAATACGGACACTCTAGATGTCTTAATACGGACACCCTATGACCAATCAGCGCGCATCGTGTGAACGATTCTTATTTTCATAAAAATCGCGTGCGTTGTAATATTAATACCACCAATTAAGCTAAATCTAAAAATGTTATTATTTAGGCACTTAAATTGTATTTTTAATTAATAAAATAATAAAAATTAATAAATTAATTACTAATTAAATTACATTAAATTACTCATATAATTAATTATAAATAATGTAATTGTAATTTATCTGATTTGTTCATAAATAATATATAGTTTATCTAGTGGTATATAGTGTGTCCGTATTCGGACATGGGTACCGAATACGGATACCATCGTTATCTATTGAATAAAAAGATTAAATAAAATTGTAAAATCACAATAATAGTTATAATCAGATAATATTAATATATTGTAATTTTTGAATAAAAATATTGAGTCATACAATTTTAAGACCATGTATTGTTTAAGTTTTCGTATTTGGTTATTTAATTGAAACGTTTATTAGTTCTAAGTAGACATTATTTAAAATCAATACACATCATTTACATAACTATTACATAACTATTACATAACTATTACATAACTATTACATAACTATTACAATGTTATTATTGCATAACTATTGCATAACTATTGCATAATCAATATTAAAGACAATTTAATAATAATTAATGATAACATAATAACTAATAATAACAAATATATATCATGAATTATGTATTATGTAAGATATGTGTATACCGATGAGCAAATATCGTATTATAATAGAGATATTAATAACTAGTTGGTAATATTGTTGTATGCGAATAGTATGCATAACTAATTCATATCGTCAACAAAATAATATATTTATTATTAATTCTAAATTTTGAAAGCATTACAAATAAATATTGGATTACATTATTCGATACTTACATTCAGGAACTTACTGAATTCAGGTGTAATTTGTAGAGTTAGAAGTCAGATATATAATTAGAGGTCAGATATAGAGTTAGAGGTCAGATAAATGACATAGAATACTATGACAAGTGAAAGTTGATAATGTGTAATAAGTAGTAATGTCACCGTATTATAATTGTATACCGTAAAGTTAATGTTAAATAATAACGATGTGATATGTATAAGTATGATCAGGTATATCTAGGTATATCTAGGTCTATCTCTCCTGTCTCCTCTCTCTCGCTCCCTCTATATGTATACAGCATATGTGGCTCAGTCGGCTAAGGCATCAGACACACAAGCAGTAGGACATGGGTTCGAGCCTCGTCCGGATCATTAATTAATTTTATAAAATAGGTCTTCAAATAATATTTAGAAGTGAACTTATATAATTGTGTATAAATAAAGTATCGTATCTCGTTAAAGACATGGATGACTTAACATGAGAGCGGCTTCGAATGGATATTAGATCCATATAAGGTTATAAGTGACAACTTCATATAAGTTAACATAGAGACATATATATATATATAGACATATATATATCTCTATAGAGATAGAGACATATATATATATATATACATATATATATATATATATATATATATATATATATATATATATATATTGTCTCTATCTCTCTCTAAACTAACGGGCAGGTTATATTTCATCCTCATCTTAGTCCTCATGGCAGATATGTTCAGCATACCTACACAACAGCACTCGTCCATCATTGATGCCACGTTACAAGCATGACACATCGGTAGGAATAGACCAAATATACCTGTATCGTGGGAGAGGCTACCTCTTACAGTGTACATGTAGGTCGTACAGTGCACAACGTATAAACTGTCTGACGGTTGTTAATACTATTGTAGGTGCTTTCCAATAATCAGTAGTTTAGACATCTTTTTTTTTATTATTTTAGAATAAATTAAAATAAATCGAAGACATTCGAGAACAATAAAGGTGAATATAAATAACGATAACTTTGTAGTAAGTAAAAAAAGGTAGTTGAAAAATATAATTAATTGAAAAGATGTTCTTTCTTTTTTATAATATATAAAATTTAATATTTGAATTAATCCGCTACAAATGTGTTTCAATTAACTTTCATATCTAGATATATTATATTTAGTCGTTAATTTGTATTTCTTTATTCTTAACATTGTTCTTTTATAGTATAGGTAGCTATAGTATATGTAGATCTACATACTAACACGAAGAGAAATCATTGAAACAACTAAAGATGTCATCGTTCCAATCGCTAGGCTGGGTTTGGAGAGATACCATAACAACGGGTTACTGCACCACCACGGTATTCGTGTTAACCGGAGCAACCATGGCTTGGTCGTACACGGTGTTAGTCACGGTCTGGTGAGCATTCGGATAAGGGGGCGGGGCTACGCTTTCCGTCAACGGGTTGCCCATATTCGTAGGGATCTGTTGTGTAAACGATGAGTCAGCTATGTACGTATATACTACATGCGATATGTAATACTCTTCATACAGCAGTTAATGCTATACCATGGTTGACGTTATGTATAGGTGATGCAAACGATTAAACACGTAGACACGCTATTCATTAACCTATTTAAGCAAATATAATATCGAAATTATAAATATTTTCTAACGATATATCGATATAATTATACTTAGAAATTAATAAATTAGTTAAATAAATAAACAAAGTATAATACGAAATTAAAAATTAAAAGTGCTAGTTACGATTGAAAAGATTGTAAGTTAATATGTAATCATTGTTTATGTTATTAATACATGTATTAATAACATATATTATTGTAATTCGATGAACTACATACTAAGCCTGTTAAACTTCTAAATAACATGTTATATGCATGCTAATTAGTTAACAATAATATGTATATGTTGTATATATATGTTTTAAATTTATTATACTATTAAAATATAAAATTGATAATGTATACATTAGTATACTATTATTAAAAATTGTAAACATGATATTAATTATTACATTATTTGTTTGTTTCATACTAGTATTGGTTTATTATATTTTTGATATTTTCAGATTGTAATATGTTTAAAATGTTTCAATTAAATATTAAACTATATAAGTAATACTTTATTATTAGCACAGGTTACAAAGTTAAGAATAATTCGATATAGTTATAGCGAAATTGAATATGCCTCAACAATAAATTGCATTTCAATTTTCGATTATTATTCGTTTATTTTTACGGTAGCTGTAACACGTTTAACAATTTATAAATTATAAATTCAATAATTTATTTAAGTAAATATTTATAATTCAATAAATATATATCATAGATTATGAATATGAATAAATAATTATATAATTATAAATATTAATTAAGTAATATTAACAATATTATATAATGATAATAATAATAATGATATATTTGATATATATATAATATATATATATATATATATATATATATATATATATATATATATATATATATATGTGTGTGTGTGTGTGTGTTTTACATAAAATCTAATCTCGGGTTTATTGTTTACATTATATATTATGAATCATATTAAATAACAAAAGATAGTCTATTGTATATTATAATATTATGAAAGGATCTAAAATAAAGAGTATTTTCATAAATACATGTATGCATAGTGAATTCATTATAGACACAGCACAGCTGTATCGGCAATGCATTGTCTGTATACATTAGTATCTATAGTAAACATGCGTACATGCATACATACATGCGTACCATCGATATAAAGAAAGTTTCTTTATATCGATGATGTGTACATACATGCGTACATACATGCGTATTACACTTACGCACACTCAGGTGTTGGTCGATGCCAATATAACCACAACGGTAATAGATATGAACATATTTTACATTAACGAACCGTGTGTTATGTTAATGTGACCTAATATTTTAAGAAAATTGTTATAAAAATATAATATATTGAATAATAATATCGATTATGTAAAAAGTTCATTTTTAGCTATATTATTGTAAAACATAGCGGTAAGTTAATGATAAATGATACCTACACCTACACCTACACCTACACCTACACCTACACCTATACCTCTTTCCAGACCCGAGCTGTTCTAATCGCGCAGCTCCGCAGCGGTCACTGCCGCAAACTTGCAGCCTACAGAAGCGTCGTGGATGCAAACTCCCCGCCAACCTGCCCTCATTGCGAAGCGGATCCTGAAACACTCGAGCACTGGATTCAGGAGTGCCCGGCAACGGTCGTGAAACGTATACGTGTGTTTGGGGGGGCGGCACCCCATCTATCAGTCTTGGTTTCAAACCCAAGGGCTGTTCTGGCGTTCGCACATGGACTTTGGTCCATGTGACGCCATCCTGCCGCCAACAACAACAACAACAACAACAACACCTAACAACACTTCCATGTGTATAGTTGCCATAGTGTATGTGTACAGCTATTACATCACATCTAAATTGTATATTATATAATAATGCATATTAGAGAATGAATTACAGGGTAACAGGGTGTTACCTACAACTAACTAAATACAATATTATTTATTAAACACTGTTTTTTCTAGACTCTATAGATAAAGTAGTGAACATATTAAACATATCTATATTCTATATTCTAGATTCTATAGATCCTATAGGTACTAGACTATTGTTTATATATTCATTGGATAACATTATGTAATGAATTAACCTATAGGTGATAGCTATTATAGTTATAGCTATTAACCTATATATACACATATTATAGGTAGTTAATCTCAATATATTAAGTATCGTTTGTTATTAAACTGATACATCATATAACAAGGGACATATACACTAAATAATTAGCCTTATTAGTAATAGTATAGTAAATAGCATAACATAAATATCTGAAAATGATATACTTATAGAAAACATGTTACATTTTATATCAACATATATATAATTTTTTCTAAATTAATATAAAAGTCTGAGTACAGATAAAGTGAGTTTTTTCAATATCAATTGTCAACATATTTGCACTTACCCATAATATTATTTCATTAATTGTTAACTGTAATTTACTTTAAAGTTGGCTGAACAATCACTAAATATATATATATATATATATATATATATATATATGTGTGTGTGTATGTATGTGTATGCGTGCGTATGTTCGTGTGTGTATACGCACCTACCTTATCATTACGTTATTAGTTATAAGTATAACCATCGGTTTAATATAAGTCCGAGCACCTATATAATACCTTTATGATCAAGTATTATTGTGTACATATAATTACTACAAATAAAGCTTACTAGCATTATCATGTAACGTGAATACACGTGAATACACGTGAATTCAGACTTATTTTACATTGACCTTTCACCTGTACACTAATAGCAAGGACATGTCCTTGCTAATACGATTGAGTCCGTATCAGTAGTGTTCGTAAATACACAATACCTACGTATACCTATCTATATAATCACAGATATCAAGTGTAACTTCCTAATATAGTGGCACAATAATAGGAAGTTACTATTGTAAGTTACTATTGTAAGTTACTATTGTAAGTTACTATTGTAAGTTACTAATGTAAGTTACTAATGTAAGTTACTAATGTAAGTTACTATTGTAAGTTACTAATGTAAGTTACTAATGTAAGTTACTAATGTAAGTTACTATTGTAAGTTACTAATGTAAGTTACTAATGTAAGTTACTATTGTAAGTTACTATTGTAAGTTACTAATGTAAGTTACTAATGTAAGTTACTAATGTAAGTTACTATTGTAAGTTACTAATGTAAGTTACTATTGTAAGTTACTAATGTAAGTTACTAATGTAAGTTACTATTGTAAGTTACTATTGTAAGTTACTAATGTAAGTTACTATTGTAAGTTACTAATGTAAGTTACTAATGAAAGTTACTAATGTAAGTTACTATTGTAAGTTACTATTGTAAGTTACTAATGTAAGTTACTATTGTAAGTTACTAATGTAAGTTACTAATGTAAGTTACTATTGTAAGTTACTATTGTAAGTTACTAATGTAAGTTACTAATGTAAGTTACTAATGTAAGTTACTATTGTAAGTTACTAATGTAAGTTACTAATGTAAGTTACTATTGTAAGTTACTATTGTAAGTTACTAATGTAAGTTACTATTGTAAGTTACTAATGTAAGTTACTAATGTAAGTTACTATTGTAAGTTA
>OZ025240.1:42809473-42856973 GCA_964019155.1 Osedax fenrisi | reverse complement strand
GTTTATATTATGTAAGTATACATACAAATTAAAAATATTTAACTAATAGAAAACAAATATTATATATAATATTCACCTAGGGGAAAGTAACCGAATACGGACAGTGCCCGAATACGGACACTCTCGTTATCTCAGAAACCATAAATCCTACAAAAAAATGTTTAATGAATAAAATATTCATAATTATAAAATTAGTCTAAAAAAGTATTTTTTATTTTTGAATTATACAAAATATTGATAATATATCCAATAAACTGATTTTTTTATTACGTTTTTAAATTTATGAAAAAAAATCTCATCTTAAAACCTTCTCAAGAATATAAAAATGTATCGATAAAATATGACACTATACTATTAAAAACTAAAGCATTCTAAAATTGTATTTTAAATTTCTATATTTTTAATTAAATATTAATTAAATTATAAGCATATATTTAGAGGTTATATAAGTTCCTAATACGGACACTCTAAATGTCTTAATACGGACACCCTATAACCAATCAGCGCACAGCGTATGAACAATTCTGATTTTCATAAAAATCGCGTGGGTTATAATATTAATACCACCAATAAAGCTAAATCTAACAAAATTATTATTTATATACTTAAATTGTATTATTAATTAAAAAATAATAAAAATAAATTAATTATTAACTAATTAAATCACAATATATTTTTTATAAAATTAATTTAAAATAACGTAATTATAATTTGTATGATTGATTCATCAATAATATATAGTTTATCTAGTGGTATATAGGGTGTCCGTATTATAACACAGGGTGTCCGTATTCGGACATGGGCACCGAATACGGACACCCCCATTATCTATGAAATTAAAAGATTAAATACAATTTTAAAATCACAATAATATCTATAATTATATAATATTGATATATTGTAATTTTTGAATAAAAATAATGAGTCATAAAATGTTAAGACCATTTATTGTTAAAGTGTCTGTATTAGGTTACTTTTCCCTATGGGTGATACACGCACGCATTAACCCACTATGTAGCTCAGCATGCATGGACACATAGTCCGTAGGAAGCGCTTCAAACAGGTGCCTTTGTGAGCGGGTATATAATATACAATGTACAATGTACAATGTACAATGTACAATGTACAATGTACAATGTACAATGTATATGGGGAAACTGCCGTACCTATAATTTCTTACCTCATCAATTCTTGAATATATACCCGCACAAAATATCAGATTATAATATTGAATATTTTAAATCATATATATATATATTGTTATTTTTATTTGGTGGAGTCCTTTCATCCCATCCAGGAACTTAGATGAAGTTTTCACTTATAACCATATATGGCTCTAATGTCCCTTCGAAGCCGCTCTCATGTTAAGGCATCCATAGTTTTAACGAGAGTCGATCATTTATTTATACACAATTATATAAGATCACTTCTAAATAATATTTTAAGACCCATTTTATAAAATTAATTAATGGTCCGGACGAGGTTCGAACCCGTGTCCTACTGATTGTGTATCTGACGCCTTAGCCACTAAGCCACACAGGTATTTATATATATATATAAATTTATATCTATATAAAGTATATATTCTATACATTATATCTAATTTACATATTTATATTTTGTAAATATAGTTTAATGTACCATGCATGGTGAGCAGTTTCAAATATATTAGAGCTTTGGTTATAAGTAAAAATGTTATCTAAGTTCCTGGCTGGGATGAAAGGAATCGCTAAAATAAAAATAACCATAATATACGAATAAGTTATATGATACAAATCATGCACACGCATATATATATATATATATATATATATATATATATATATATATATATATATATATATTAATATATTAGTATATTAACATAGTGGAAAAATATATAATATCCTAAATTATATTTAAATATTATACAATATTAATTTGATATATTATATCATATTAAAATATATACTATTCTATTATAATTACCCTAGCCTTGGTTAAACTCTTTTAAATCTTAATGTTTGAATACTATTAACGTTTTGTATATACTTATTTATAATTGCATAACATACATATATAATTAAATGACATAAATTACTAATCTTATATAGCATCGAACAGTGTGCGTGTGTATTTGTGGAGGGTGTTTAGACTATAGTATAGCCCCCAATAGTCTATAGACGGTATACGAAGCTATAAATAGAATTATATTAATAATTACATATATAATTATGATTATAATCAATGTTTAAAAGTATAGATAATGTTTGAATATATCATATAATGTATCGTGATGAAATATCGTCTGCCTTGAATGATTAACTCACTACAACCTATATAGGCAGGAAACCATGACAGGGGTAAGGGAACACGCGAAGGTATACCTTCAAAATAGACATCGGTCTGTTCAGGTTGTTGTCAGCATGATTACAACTATACTCTTATAAGAGTATAGTTGTTCTATTTTGAAACCATTTGGATAACGAAGAAAGAAAGCGATAGAGAATGACACTAAATGTAAAAGAATGACATTACATGTAATGCAAGTAATGCATTACTCCAATAAACTATATCTATCCATCATAATGTCACTCACTGGTTAAATTATATATGACTATATATGTCTTCCAGTCTATAGACTTGACGGTGTATATTTTATTAATTATGTTCTGATCAATCAATCTCATCCATACATAGCATAGTGTTATTTAAACTCCATTGTTAATAACAGTTTCAAGAATACTATTGTTTGTATTACGCGCAAATATTTTAGAATATATACAGGATATCTATATATAGATCTAGATATCGACGGTTATGAATTTTAAATACGATTTAAATATTTATAAAAATACGTATTAATAATATTCATGTAATATTTAGTATCGGTGATACTGTCACCATGGCAACATAGATTCTATAAATAGAATACGTTTATTTACATCCGGATCGAAGCGAAAGTGAATACCAACGTTCCCCTTTCACATCGCGCAGCACGGTTTACCACTACGCTATAGTATCTATAAATAGAATATCGACGATAGCCCGGCTCAAAGATGCGCGCTGGATTGCTGACTTTGTTGGCCATGCATTTCTCGATCGTGTCGGTCTGCCACTACGTGCAACTGATAGGAGGCTACATATTCTACAGAGTTCCGGTGAACGCTGCGAACCGTACCGAGAACCACCTGGCGGCGAACCGAGTAAACAAGTTAGCCGACCACGTGCCCGGTTCGTACTACGAATACCTGAAGGTCGCCGAGTCGATCTTGAAAGAGGCGGCGCTGCTGGAGGTCGAACACGCGGCCGTCGTGCACGAGGTGGTGGGCGATAATGAGGCGATGTTGTCGCGCGAGGTGGCGTTACCGGACATCGTCGACTACGAATACGCGAACCTGCGCATGAAGGAGAAAATAGCCGAGATAGACGGTAAGATCGACGAGGTTCTAGAAGCCAGGGAGATAGTCGAGATAAAGATGCGACAGAGCGAGGCTAAACCCGTGACATATAGCACCATGCAACTATTCCGGACACTTAGCAAGGTTATATGTTCTATATTGTATTCTGGAATATATATATATAGGTATATATATATATATATATATATATGTATGTTATGTTTGTGTGTGGGTATTCACCATTTTAGATTTTATTCACAACATTTTAAATTATAATTATGTTTTTTAAACAATTTAACTAATTAAAATTATATATATATATATATAACATAAATACATATACATAAAATAATATACGTATATATTGTATGTATATATTATATTGATATAGATTTAATTAGTTCAATTATTTAAAAAATATAATTATAATTTAAGGGTGCGTTTATTGTAACATACCAAAGTACCAACGTCCAATCTGTATTTATTTACATGTAAATGCAGATGGTATGATGTACCAGATATGTTGGTACTACATTTTCGACTTATCATCCCAACGTACCAACATCCCAAAGTAACAACGTCCCAACTTACCAACGTACCATCTGAAATTATCGCAATTATACATGTAGGGGAAAGTCCCCGATTACCGACCCCCTCCTAATACCGACCCCCTCTCGTATCTCGGTAACTATAAGAGATATCAAAAAATAATGTTTAACACGAACTGTTAGTAATTTAATGATAAATATGAATAAGTATTTTGTTTTTAAAAATATGTAATCCTAAAATTGTTATTTGATAAAATGTAATATTCTGTTTTTACTTTTTAAATATTTGAATAATAACTTTTTTTAAATCATTGTAAATACTTTATTAATTAAAAGAAAACTTAATACTGCACATAATATTGTAGATCAATAAAATATTTATAAATATTATAAAAATAATTTAATTTGAATAACTATTAACTAATATATCTTAATAATAGCAACCTATATGATTTTCCTATTACCGACCCCCTACATTACCATAATACCGACCCCATGTGATTTATAATATCCAATCAAAATAGATCCATATTTTACTTTAAAATATGTCGTAAGTTGTTTGTGTATCATTGATATAGATTTAGGATTCAAAATTCCAGTTGATTAAATACATTATGATTAATAAATAAATATTAAATAATAATATACACTATTTTAATATAAAGTTTAAATTTAAATTTAATATTACTATTTAAACATAAATTCAATACAAAATAAATTGCGTGAATGTTATAATTAATTGTATTTATGTATATATACTATTTATATTGGATATTATAATACTACAATTATATATAACGATTATTTGTGGGGGTCGGTAATAGGATAAGGGGGTCTGTATTAGGTGCATATATCCGATTACCGACCCCCCTGTTTATTCTTGTAAATATAATTATATCAAAAATTTAAAATAGCCACATTATTCATTGCTATAATATTACCCTAATTAAATAATTTCAAATAAATATATTTAATATTGAATAAGTTATTACAAATAATCATTTAGGGGTCGGTAATCGGGGACTTTCCCCTAATGAGTACACATTGTATACCGTATACATTGTATAACGTATAACGTATACGTTGATACGTTGGTATATCTAAGAAAAAAGCATCCATATAATATACTATCATTCCAGTGTGTAGATGGGACGTTGGTACGTTAGGATGTTGTTTTTTTTGTAACATACCAATATTTAAAGCTTCTACAAAACCCTGGTGTAAACCTAAATCTGATAAAAAATCTGATATATATATATAATGAGAGAGATAGAGAGCAACAACACATAAATTATATATTTATATTCGCCTATAATTGTAGAAAAATCAAATAAACATTCTGTACGTGATTCTATTCTCGTCGACGTTCGTATTGGTCGTCTACGTGTACATTCTGAGGTGCGACAGTCTCAACACCGACAATTACTTGCGTACGATGCGCCTTCTAATGGCCGCCACGGTGCTCAGCAATAAGAAACTCCTATTGACCTTCGACCTCCTCAACGAGGCGGCCGTTCTTAACATGGAAAGCATGAAAGAAACGAAGAACGAAAACTACGACATGATGTCGGTACTGACGTGTCGACTAAGGACGCGCACCACGTGTCTACGTTACCATGGTGATGACCTTGATGACCTTGATGACCGTGATTACCTTGACAGGGGAGACATCCGGCGGACAGTCGTTAGTACTTGGATTAATATATATATATATATATATATTATATTTATTAAATTATTAAATTTTAGTCTAGTAAAAATTGAATTCCGGAGGTGCTTTAACAAATAGAGAATTTCTTTTAAGTGTGAACACCAAACCCAACAATGCCAGACAAATACATAGTATTATATTGTGTTGTATTGTGTATAGTATATATATATATATATATATATTATGTAAGTATATATACAGAGTATATAATTGTAAATTAAAAAATGTGTCATATTCTATATATATATATAATAACTATAACTGTCCAATAATGTATTTAATAACAATGCATAGTTAACTATAGTATTATAGTATACTATATGTATTTACCTATTTGTATACATTATATAATTTTAATAAATTTAATTTCCTGCTCACAATAATGTTTTATTTATTTATAAAAGTATACACGATAATTATGAATAGTATTGGGTTGCAAATTGCAGTAGTGATGTAAATGATGCTCAAATATAACGCATCGACTCATCCTGCATCTTACTTAGTATCAACTCTGCTCGGGCTCGTTTTGTTAGAGTATCGGCTCGGCTCGGCATCGTTTGGCTAGAGTCTCAGCTCGGCTCGGTCTCTTTTTTTCCGAAAATGATAGTCTCGGCTCGGCATCAATAACCAAATGGTTCGGTCGGCATCCACGAGCTCGGCATCATTTACATCAATAGTTGCAATCATTCTTACACGTGACCCCTGGCGTCAGAGGTGAGGGATACCTTTATTTGTTACCATCAGACTTTCGATATTAATGATATTGAATTATTTTTATTTATAATTATTATATTATTAAAAAAAAATATTCTAATAAATGATTATAATTATTATTATACCTATATTTCGAATAAATACGCAATATATACATAAATTAAATATACTATATTAATGAGATTAAGTACACTATATTTATATATAAATGTAGTAGGTAGTTAATAGTATAATATAGTATTGCCTAGTAATACTAGCACTGTAGTGCTCGATACAAATATCGCTATTGAGCTATATAGATAATCTGTATTGTTAATTATATAATTAAATCACAATTTCAACAAACTATATATATATATATAGTTAATAACATTATTTACTAGAAAATGTATACATTTTCCTATAGGAATAAAAACGTATGAGTGTTTACAGATTCTATCTCACGTTACCCAATAATTTACCCCTTTTACTGTTACCACTAAATAATTCAATATATTCGAATGTGATGATCATATTTTCTAATATAATTACATTTATTAGAATCAATATTTTTATATATATATATATATATGATTTTTATAATATATAGATATAATTTATAATATTTATATAATAGGGTATATATTCTAAGAATATAATGTCAGCGGTTTACCGTTATACCTAAGCGTTATACCTACTGTCTATTTAGAGAGAGAGAGTATACAACTGTCGTCGGTGTATTGTGATCAGTCTAGCTGTCTAGCTAACCACTGGCAAGTTACGCTCACTACTGACACACACGACACAGCAGATACCAACACGTGACTACAGTACGTCACGTGGTAGGGGGGGCGTGTTAAAGCTATAAATAGATGGATGACGTCATGTATCCGCTATAAAAATCCGGTTGAACATTTTTAATGTAAAACGTATAAACATACACAAAGATGTATAAGTTATCAGCCCAACTCTCTATTACGAACCGCCACCTTGCAACTACCCATTCTACAACCATCGTAACGTTAATCTTATATTTTCTATTTGTATATACTATACTATATATATATTATATTGTTATTTTTTTTATTTTTTTTTATTTGATGGAGTCCTTTCATCCCATCCAGGAAAACTATATAGTATATATATATATATATATATATATATATACTATAGTACATCATATAAACATTTGATGATATATTTTAATAAGTCAATATAGTAAATGTACAATAGCTACAGTTATTATCACTGATGATGTATTCTTCTAAAATGATTGTTCACAAAACTGTTCTAATACCTGTAAATGTATGTACTATATTTTATTTACTATGCAACAACTATTCATCGCTATATTTGAATTTTCAGTTGTTATATAATATTATTCAATATTTTTACTATTTCTGACAGTTCTATATGTAATATATTATGATTAACCCAGCTAGTGATATAGCCTAGATTCCTTTATTCATTTCGATCATGTAATCAGTGCAATACATTCTTATGTATTCCTCGTTCACGTGTTTCGTTACAATATAAGTTTATAATGATCTTTCAATAATATTACAATACTATTGAATGATTTTATTGCGATAACAGTATAAAAGTGATTATTATTGGCGTAAAATCTATTTCACATAAATTAATGTAATAAATTCTTTATTTTTGTTAATCAATATATTTTTCAACTCTATAGAATGATATATCATTCTAGGAGGAATTGAAATTTTATTTAAAAAAAGATAAATATTAGCTTGATATATAGCTCGATTTATTTTGTACGGAAAATGCTTATCTAAAATAATTAAATACCAGTTATATACCCCTTATAAATAATGTATCGAACAAGTAATTAAAATTTATTATTTCTCACAGCAACATTTTATAAATATTTGTATTACTAAATTAGTAAATTATCCATAACAAATAATAAAATCTACATCTTAAATACCATGTATACATGATAGATATGTACATTTATAATACCTACAGCAAAACACAAATATCTATATTAAAGGACCGCGATTGTATATAATATTTAAGCATATAACATGTAGGGGAGAGAACGGAGTAGTGGTCGATATTTATATGCCTCAGCATACTTATTATATATCTATAAATACTAAATTTAAGATCTTCTTTTTTTTTAATAAGCTATAAATCATATAAATCTAGAATACTATGATTTCACTTTTACATATCACTGAATAATATTAACGATTTATTAGGCATTAAAAAAGGCATCAAAATAAGGCAAATGAGGAGAAGTGCCGCTAGTATCAGGTTATGCAATAAGTTAATTAAAATGACCACTACTCCGTTCTCGGCCACTACCCCGTTCCATCCCCTATATGATAATTATTATACTATATAGAATAATTATTCGCATCTCTCTATTTTAGGATACTGAATATAAATTTTTAAACTGAGTAAATAATTCCTCTACTCTATTTGAATAATATATATATATATATTCATAAACTTTATAAAATATGATTGCTAAAAATTATTTATAATGTGTCTGACGTATATTTAGCTACCTAAATTAGTTTATCTATACATTAACAGTTGTGTTAAATACATATTATTAGTTTATAACTTATGAATATTTGGAAAACTTAAGAAAACCTATGTTGTGTTTCACGTCAATATAATATTTATTAATTAAGGTTACTCAGTTTAATCTGCTACTATTATTATTACTTATATATTCTTTATATCCATCTCTACTCCTACATTATAGCTACCATATTCAACTACTCCATTTTTATATTTCATTATAATTATATGATTTATTTCTATAAATATATTTAATTATCTAAAATTATACGATAACCTATAGATTAATTATATAAACATATATTTATAATCATTACTTTTTAATATTTTTAGTTCATTAAAATCTGTATTTTTCGAACAAATAAGACAACATTTTAAAACAGTCTACAGCCATTTATCCTCTCATTAGTGAAAATACTTTGTCCTACAAATATAATTTATTACAATTGCATTTTCGAACCTAAGAAAGATTATCTTATTAATTAAAATAATTTATGGGTTACATTTTATATCTTTCAATATATTGAAGTAGTCTAAATACAACTGTAGATGTAAAGTATATGTATATATATATATATATATATATATATATATATATATACTTACAATATTAGTGTAAATGAAACGAGAGATATTGAATACTCTATAGAGTATTCAATACCTATAGGTAAATACGCAGTTTACATTGAAACATTGTTGTGTATAACAGTTATATTATTAATAAATATACATTATGCTATAGCATCATTATTTTGTATCTATTATTTATGATATTTCATTCGACTATTTACTAAAATATAACGTATATAACGAAAAATATATCGTATTCTATAGTTGTACAACATGTTGCATTCCTATCTCCCAGTATGATATATACACCGCAATAAATTAACTTCTACTATTTTTATAACATGACATTTATACAAAACAACAATTATAGGTGAACATTATATGTGACATTATAAATATTAACAATTATATGTATCATGAATTCAAATTTGTAACATCAATATATATATATATATATATATGTTATGATTTTTTATTTAGCAATATACTTTAGCATTATTAAGTTTAGGGAAATTATAATAATTTACGATACGAATACGTGAATTCAGAATTTCTAGTTCTAAATTTCGAATTTATAAACAGATAAACAAGTTTCACTAAAATGTGTATCTCTTTCTAATTTCCTTGAGCTTTTATTTGTCAAACGATCTATCTCCGAGTGTTGCTGTTACCTTCCTCTTGTCTTTAGATCTCTATCTAACTGACACACAACGCAGCTACGGCAGAATGCTGACATGCATACATCATCTAATACGGACCCCTGTAGGTTTATAAGTTATATATCAATATCAATGTGTTACCATTAATTAAATACTAACTATCATCAAGTAATATTTATAACCTCGTAATATATATATATATATATATATATTTGTTTTTTTTTATTTTGGTGGATTCCTTTCATCCTATCCAGAAATTTTAATTAAGTTTTCACTTATAACCATATGATTCTAATGTCCCTTCGAAGTCGCTCTCGTGTTAAAGCATCAATTGTTTTAACGAGATCTGATCATTTATGTATAAACAATTATATAAGATCATTTCTAAATACTATGTTAAGACCTATTTTAATTGTCCAGACTAGGCTTGAGCACGTGTCCTACTGCTTGTATATATGACGCATTAGATAACTGAGCCACTCAGTATACTGCATATATGCAGTTCAGGCAGTAAATATATATATATATATATATATATATATATATAATGTAAAATTAAACTAACCGGAATGTTATGAGTCATTCTATATTTAGTTCTCAATGCAGGCAAATTAAACATTCCCACAATGCAACATTCATCTAAACGACTGGAAACATCACATAAATGACAAGGTCCTAAGAAAAAGCCGAAACAACCTAATAATATTAATAATATATATATATATATATATATATATATATATATGTATATATATGCTGTTTAAACGATATTCCATCTTGTTAGTATACATTATAGTATACATTATAGTTATATATATATATATATATATATATTATTACAACAGATTTTCCAAATTTAATATATTATACCCTATAGGGATATATCTACATAATTAATAAAAACCCCTGCCGCTGTTGGAGGTATTATCACTACTATAGTATCTATTCTATAGAATATATTTAGGTGTGACTCGGTTTTCATACAACGATAACTTCATTGTTATAGTAAACTACATGCAATATAATATTAGATTTTACACACATCATTTAAACCAAGATATCCTATTTCATTATTATAAATAATAATTTAAAACCATTTTATAATTTAAAATAGAATATATATATATATATATGTATATATATGCAGTATAAAGTATATATATATATATATATATATATATATATATATATATATATATATATGTATATACTCTATAGAGTAGTAGTAGTAGTAGCACATTTTTTCTAAGAAAAAATATACCACCTTGAGAAATCGCCTAATTCGATTTAATATAAGAAACATGAACGACTCGATGACCTACATAGGTTATTACGTTGTGTAAATATGTTTTGTTAATTTTAATTCGTATCAACCTATAGGAGTGTATAGGTGTGTATAGGTGTGTAGGTGTGTGTATGTATATATATATATATATATATATATATATATATATATATATATATATTCTATTTTAAATTATAAAATGGTTTTAAATTATTATTTATAATAATGAAATAGGATATCTTGGTTTAAATGATGTGTGTAAAATCTAATATTATATTGCATGTAGTTTACTATAACAATGAAGTTATCGTTGTATGAAAACCGAGTCACACCTAAATATATTCTATAGAATAGATACTATAGTAGTGATAATACCTCCAACAGCGGCAGGGGTTTTTATTAATTATGTAGATATATCCCTATAGGGTATAATATATTAAATTTGGAAAATCTGTTGTAATAATATATATATATATATATAACTATAATGTATACTATAATGTATACTAACAAGATGGAATATCGTTTAAACAGCCCATTGCATCACTATCCCATTGTCCTTGTGCAAATGCCTTAGGTTGTATTATCACAGGTATAGTGATATGTGTCTCGTTACTATGGGCAACGGGGTAGTCTGTACTTTGGTCGTATTTAGCGGTGTACTTAGGGGGAGCCGTCGCTACTATTTCTCCCGTTGGAAGGTTCTGTCCTGCCGACTTTTCCATGATGTCCTCTTAATTAATACATACTTTAATACATAAATATATATTATAAAATTATTAAAATTAAGCATAAAGATTAAAGTAGTACTAGTAAAATTATATACATTATAATAGTTACAAATATTATATAAAAATAATTTTATTAGTTATATTTATATGTATACTATACATATAAATCATGTATCACACAAGTTGTGTATCTATGTGTTGGTATGTACGACGTACATTGTACGATAATGTACGTGTATTTGTATATTAAGTTCATATTATTAACTAACATCATATGATGAATTATCTTTGAATGAATGCCATAAATGAGACGATAATAGCATATCTACGATGTTATATTAATATGATTGATACGGTTGAGTGATCATACACCATTAAATACCCAGCTCTTTATGAGTCACGATAATAATTGTAAAAAAAAACAATGACGTTTTTGTAATTTACTGCTTAAATTGCTTAGATTGCGATTAACAGATTCATATTCATAATAATAGCTTTAGGTAATAAATATAATAACATCATTAATAAGTCATTTATTATAAATAAATAATAATATGTAATAATTATTATAATAATGTATACTTATATAGTTAATACACCTATAACTAATTGATACATTATTTTTCCATAGACTATAACACACGCACCTATCGAACATATATACATATATGTATACACATCGATGACAGTGCAGGTATAACATTATAATTAGATTGATTATTAATTCATTATACACGAATACATCATACATATAGAGGAAAGTAACCTAATACGACACTTTAACAATAAATGGTCTTAACATTTTATGACTCGATATTTGTATTCAAAACTTATAATGTATTAATATTATATGATTATAGATATTATTGTAATTTTAAAATGTTATTGAATCTTGTTATCCAATAGATAACGGGCATGAGTATCGAATACGGACACCCTGTGTTATAATACGGAAAAAAAATATACCACCATATAAACTTTATATTATTGATGAACCAATCAGATAATTACGATTCCATTATTTATAATTAATTTTATGAATAATTTAATTTAATTTAATTTGTAGTTTATTTATTTTTAGTATTTTATTAATTAAAATATCTAAAAATAACATTTTTAGATTTAGCTTCATTGGGGGTATTAATATTATAACCCACTCGATTTTTATGAAAATCAGACTAGTTCATATTATTGGTTATATGGTGTCCGTATTAAGACACCTAGAGTGTCCGTATTATGGACTTATATGATCTCTAGATATATACTTATAACTTAATTAATATTTTATAACAAATATATAATGTTTAGAATATTTAATTTTTTAATAATATAGTGTTATATTTTATATCGATAAATTTGTATATTCTTGAGAAGGTTTTAAGTTGAATTTTTTTTCATAAATTTAAAAACGTAATAAAAAATCAGTTTATTGGATATATTAGAACTATTTTTAATAATTAAAAAATAAAAAATACTATTTAGACTATTTATATAATTATGAATATTTTATTCAATAAACATTTTTTGATAGGATTTATGGTTTCTGAGATATCGAGAGTGTCCGTATTCGGGCACTGTCCGTATTCGGTTACTTTCCCCCTATTGATATTTATGGAAAATATCATATAATATTACTTTGTTACTTATATATAACGCAGAGTATATATCATTCAGATAAATTATTTGAAAATGTATTAATTATTATAAAAACTTTAATTATATTGACTACTGACTATTGACTTAATAAATATGAAATATGCGTTGATTATTCAACATATGTGATATCATATTATTACATAACACACAAGTAGGTTATGTTAATCATATGCTAACACTAATTTAACACAATCCTTAACCTATCCAATACCACGTATACCCTATAATCTCTCATATCATGTCACAACACATGTGTATATCTGTTAAGAATTCATTAGGTTATTGTTATAGTTTTATAGTTTTATAGTTTTATTGTTATATATTCAAATGTAGTTGTATAAAATATTCATAGTTAATATATATATATATATTTATAACTCAGAAAGGTGTTTTTGAAACATCAATTAAGCAAACATGTTAAATTGAGCTTATGACCTCTTCATCATAGTTAGTGATCCTAAATCCAAAACTGAGATAAATGGTATAAAATATCTATAATAAATAAACAAAATAAAAATTTATAAATTATAAACAATAGAATGTTGTGATAAAAACAAATAAAAGTAGAGAATAAGATAATAAACTAAAGATACAAGATACATTTATAAAAGCTAAGTAAAATAATAAAACGCTTTAAAAACAGTTGAAGAATTTCGATAAAATTCTTCCCGAACCATCTATTGATTCTTTAATACTGGCGGTCTTCAATGTTTTCCAGGTATTTGAAGGAAAATTCATTTATGTCTTGCAAACACTCAGATACCCAGCCTGGTAGCGGAAATTCCACGAATGTTCTGCTCCGTTGCTTTCCCAGCGCAAGTCGCATGCTTTTGACAACATTATCAGGAGTGGATCAGATATCATCGATCTATTTCAATTGCTTTACTTATGATAAGTTCATAAGTAAGATTACAAATAATTGGTGATAAACAATCGCCCTGCCTTACTCCAGAAGATGGTTGAACCATAAAATATGTGTATTCACATATTGTATTAGTATACATGTCCTATAATATGGTCGAGGTATGAGCAAGCAAAGGAAGTGATTCAAATAACGTATTTAATGTCGAGTGTAGTAACGAAGCAAACGCGTTAGCCAAATCAAGCCATAGAATATGTAGATTATTGTGATTTTCTTCGCTTCTGTAATGGCTGTTTCAAGTAGGAAAGTATGTTCTTGTATCCCTTTCAATCCGGATAAAAATCCTTTTTTATCCGGAGAGGATATCCATTATTTTGACACTGCAACCTTTATTATTCGGTTGGATAGTATCCCAGAGTATATCTTATACATAGTAGGAAGTAGGCTGATGGGACGGAAATTAGAAGGTAAGTCAGTTCTGCATTTCTTATGTATAATAATAGTATTGCTGATTTACCAACACGCAGGTATTCCAATTCTGTGTACAGCTTTGCATATTGTTTCAAGTAATAGAGATTTTTTGTCCAGTAGTTTAAGGTGTAAATACTCAATCTTGTCGTTTCCGGGAGAGGTATTTTTAACCTTCTTAAGATTTTTCATTATTTCTGATTTCGAAGGAGCAGCGGATAACGTATTAATTGTGTCAGTATCAAGCATATTCATGTGGATATGTGTATATGGCTGAGAGCTGGAAGAATTATCTTGAGGATTTGCAAATTATTTCAAATTAAAAAATGTATCGACCCAGTATAAATGTAGTTGTATACTACACTGTTAGAAATAAATGGTATAACATTGATTAAAAAATGGTATAACCCCGTGGCGTCCTGATATACCATTTACGGTATAACTAAAAAAAAACAAATGTTATACTATATAATTTGTGATCTTATACCATTTAAATTAAGCTAGCTTATAGCTATATGGTATAACTAAAAAAAACAAATGTTATACCATATAATATGTGATCTTATACCATTTAACGTACTGGTATGGTATAACTCGTATTTCCATATGTTATACCATATATTTCATCATGTTATACCCTTATTTTTAACAGTGTATATACATAGTTAATATATATATATATATATATATATATATATATATATATAATAGTAATTTATTCATCATGTTTAAAATAAATTAATATAAATAATATGTATTAAGATGTATAAAATGTATAAGATAAATAATAGTCTTGCTGATTTACCAACACGCAGGTATTCCAATTCTGTGTACAGCTTTGCATATTGTTTCAAGTAATAGAGATTTTTTGTCCAGTAGTTTAAGGTGTAAATACTCAATCTTGTCGTTTCCGGGAGAGGTATTTTTAACCTTCTTAAGATTTTTCATTATTTCTGATTTCGAAGGAGCAGCGGATAACGTATTAATTTAGATAGTTTAATTTACATAGTTGAACATATATAAAAAATTAAGTAAGAAATAAGAGCAAATAAAGAAGAAATCATACATCTATTCAGAATTTAATAAATATAATTATAAATATATATATATATATATATATAATATTTAAGTTTGGTTAATTATACTATATGTAATTATGTCATGAGAGAAGTAACATAGGAACATTGGTACATTCAATTAATATACCATAGAGGATATAGAAGGAATTTCAAAGAAAACATAATCCAATGTATAAATGAATATATTATAATATTTTCATAAAATCAAAATAAAATGTATTGTTTGTATTACTATGTCTACTAATTAGATACAATTCTCATTTAAAACGACTTATAGATGCAGTTTATATTAAATGTTAATCTTGTTAGTATGGAAGCACTATTTTATTGATAATAACTTTTTCGGCTAAAAAAATCTTATATATGTGAAAGATTCGATAAACGTAAAATTCTTATTTCATATGAATTGCAACTGAAGATAGCGACTTTTCACCTTAGAAGAACAATATAGATATTATACCAGAGTAATGAGAACTATAATTTTTGGAACTAATAAGTAGAGATGAATGTGTACTACGAAATAAATGTTATACATCATTAAATGTAGTATATACTGTTTAAATTATTTAAGATGCAATTACGTTTTAATTCACATTTTAACGCATGCGGGATAATAATATACCAAATAAGATAAGAATATACCAAATTAACAAACAATTATAAACAGGTAATTGTCAATTACTAATTGATATATTTCTGTAACTTTTCATGGTAATTAATTATAATAGAATAGACAAGAATGTCAAAGAAATAAATTATTATGAGATTACCTATGGGTGAGTTTCAAGATTAGAGCAGGGTAATAATGACATACTCAATAGTATTACACTAGCATGTGCTGGGAAATCATTAAGTTGAGTATAAGAATATTATAAATTAGCTCCTTTAATATTTTGAAGACTATGAATCAGTATTTTCTTCAATATTATATTCACCAATACTTATCAAATTATCTATCGATATTTAATAAGTGATTCATCAAGGATAACAATTCTGATAACAATTGTTTACCAACTTAAGTTAGTAAATAATGATGATGGTGGACGATAAATAAAAATAATTGAATAATATTGAATTATTACTAAATTAATTTAATTAATATAATATGAGAGCTGCAGAAAATAGAGAGGGATGGAAAAAAATTGTGATGAAATCTACTGCGCCCCTACGGCATCCAAATGCTATGGGATAGGTAAAAGGTAAACAAAAATATAATATGAAATCATAACTAAAGATTTCACATGAATAGTACGTGGAATAGTTGAAGATGGTGGGTAATTTAACTTCAGAAGAATAAAATAGAGCTACAATCTTCCATGATAACATCATGTTTACTTGAATAATATAAAACTTAGTTTGAGTTAATTGTTAAGTAATGGAAGAGTAATTATATGTCAGCCATTATATGTCAGCCATTATATGTCAGCCATTATATGTCAGCCCTCCCATAGTGATATCAACAATTTAAATTTTAGAATCAATAATATCTTAATGTATAATGTCAGTATTATTACAAACAGACCATGAATTGCATATATAATAAGTTAAAACACTATATTATGTCATAACGGTATACAGTTTTGAAATATAATATATATATATATATATTTATATATACTGGTATATATCTACTAGTATGTGAATCTATAGATTATCTATATATGCCTATAGGCTGTCTGACGATTTAGTTTCGTTTGAGGATATGTTGTCATCAAGATATTTCGAATTTGTTAATAGAATAACATGTGATTCCATTCATTAAATAATAGTATTAAATAATTATTAAATTGCATATAAGAAGGTATAACTGAATTACAAATCTAATTTATTTAATTATTGTATTTAATATAATCAATGGTAGTAATTCATGTTATCGGTCTTATGATTAATAACAGTTTATAATCTGATATTAATTTCAATTTCAATGCATGATAAATATAAATTCGTTTCTTTTAATAGTTAATTTATAACAATATTCATGAATGAAAATATATATAACAATGGTCTGCATCAAAAATAGGATGAAATTCTGTCAATTGATTCTAGACTTATTTTTGACACTGATCTCAAATATGAAAACCGTTTTTCTCAATCACGTCTAGTTTTTTTTTATTCACCTTTCAAATATTTTCCAAAAAGTGAGATTTCTAGAAAAAAAATATTTTTATAATTTTTAAAACCTTAATTATTAGTAAAATATTTTATAAAATCATATAAATATGCCTGAATATATTTTATATATATATATTCAAGTATACATTATATATTTAAAATATTATAAAATATGTTTACAAGTTGTATACAAAAATGATTTTTAAACTATGTACCCCACAAATATTTGATTATTTTCAAAAAAAATTAATAGGTCAATATTTAATGACAAACATTATAGAATACATATGTGATATATTTTTCTAGATAGATTGTTAACGCTCCTTTCAGATATGTTTTTAGTTTTTACATATCGGGTTTAGTTTTCTTTTTGTTTTCAATTTAAAATATTTTTTTTTGATTTTTTTCTCAATTTTGTTAAGTTATTAATTTATGCTATTTAATGTATTTAAAAGTACTCAATTTATAACTATAATATATTATTAACCATATATTATACTTATTTATATATTATATATTATTATTTTATAAATATAAATGAATATATTTATTTATGAATAAAATAAAAAATTAAGTTTCTGGTAAAAAATAATTAAGTTTATTTAATATATCAAGTAAATTCCTATAAAAATGGTTAATAATATAATATAGTTATAAATTGAGTACTTTTAAATACATTAAATAGTATAAATTAATAACTTAAAAAAATTGAGAAAAAAATCAAAAAAAAATATTTAAAATTGAAAAAAAAAAAGAAAACTAAACCCGATATGTAAAAACTAAAAACATATCTGAAAGGAGCGTAGACTAGACGTGATTGAGAAAAACGGTTTTCACATTTGAGATCAGTGTCAAAAATAAGTCTAGAATCAATTGACAGAATGTCATCCTATTGAAAAAAGTTAAAAAATGCAGGCCAGTGTAATCTATGTATATAATCAATACCTAATAAATTATATCCAAATATCCTATAGTATGAACCTAAGATAAAACATCCATTTTTGCAAGATAATAAACATAGGAATTCTAAATAAAAATAAATATATCTGTAATAGGATAAAAATTGATATTAAAAAGGATACATAATAATCTATTGTAATTTGTAATTCGTATGTGTAATATATATATATGTGTATTAGAGTAATTAAAAGTGTATACGATAATTTAATAGAATTAATATAGTTATTGATTATTTCATATATATATATATATATATATATATATATATATATATATATATATATATATATATATATATATATATATATATATAGGTATATACATATATATGTATGTTTAATATTTTAAAAGATTATTTAGGCGAATTCCCCGGTATAACCTATACATAGTTTGAAACGTGGAGTTGAAATAATCAAGCATTCTGATTGGCTAAGAATGAAAAATAAGCATATATCTAATATATATATGTTATATTTATTAATTTAACATCATATTTGTGATTGTTCCATAAAATGATGATTCTAATTTGTCCTTAAATCCACATTATTTTATATATATATTTTATATACATATTACATTATATATATATATATATATAAATTAAGGTAGCATATAATAACGCTTATCGTATAGTGATGAAATATAAGCGTCGAAATAGCGCGTCATTGATGTTTTTATATGATAATGTTAATAATTTAACAATTAAACTACGTAAATCATATAATTCACTTTATCAACGTATACGAAATTCTCGTAATTCGTTAATTGTTCAACTTTATTATTATAATGTCTTGTGCCCTTCGCAACTATTTACCTTATGGTATAAATCTGTATTTAGATAATATTTTAGATTTCGTTTTCGTTTAATTGTTGTTAGTTTTAATTATTGTATACTCCATATATGGACCTCTGTTATGCATGTCTGATTCAAATTAAATAAATAAATAAATATATAAACCTACTAGTAATCTATGAATTTATTCTCTATTACAAATAAACTTACAACGACATGATACCTGGATACTATAGTATAGCTATACATTTCAGATACTATCATTTATACTTAATTAATAAATACATACGTTATCATTTCACATTATATTGGATATCATTATCATGTATTTACAAACGTACAGTTTAAGTCGTATACACATATACATATTTATAATAAAAGTTAACCGCATTTTCATATATGTAAAAATATCTAATACATTATAAAATAAACTTATATACATATATATATATATATATATATATATATATATATATATATATCATGCATATATACCAACAAAATACCACTGTATGTATACATTACGTAAGTACTACTTCATATTATGAAGTTCATACCTCGTAAATAATAAGTAGGATATCTATACGGTACAAATATATGTGCTATTCTATACATAATATGTATTTTATTATTGTTTATATTTTTGATATATATATATTAAATTAAATTAGATTCCTATTTTATATATAATAAAGTATACAATATTAATAAAATAGTAATATGATGGAAATATATATTTTTATTATTTAAATTTAAAATATTGAATTATATTTATCGTTATATTAATAGTTATAACCAAATATATTTCGATTAATTAAATTATTCTAAATTACTCTATGATTATATATGAAGTATTCATTATAAATGTCCATGGAATTATAATTAATATCGATAGTGTACTACATATTATTCTTCAGCATATCTCTCCGAGTGTTGCTGTTATCTTCCTCTCGTCTTCAGATCTCTATCTAACTGACACACAACGCAGCTGTGGCAGAATGCTGACATGCATACATCGTCTAATACTGACCCCTGTAGGTATAGTTTTCATGTAGTAATAGCAAAGCATAGCGGTGTATTCAATAATTACTATTATCATATAATATTTACTTGCTTGTAAAATATATAGCATATCAATATTGTATTGTTATATGCAACACGTATATTAATATATATATATATATATATTTATTTTATTTTTATTTTTAAAATGGTTTATTGACTACAAAATCACGTGGTGGTTATATGCGTCATAGAAGGAAACAAAAATAAAATAAATAAATGTACAATAAAAATGAAGGAAAAGGGAGGATAGCTACCTAGAGTACCTAGGGTACCTAGGTCACAATGTTAATAGGTGCGTGGATATTTTACATTTAAATAGTGACAGTGATTTAAAACACATAATTTCATATGGTAGAGCATTCCAGTATTTTGAGCTATAACAGAGAAAGCAGATTCAGAGTTAGCAGAGATAGTCGAGCGTTGCACAATAATCATCGTGTGACATTTCCTGCTAGCTCGACTAATGGTCTGAATACTGATCGTATCTGCTAGGTACTCGAGAGATCTAAGATAGATCACCTTGTGGGTGATGCATAGTAGTCTGTACCTGCAGAGATACCTAAATTTGATATCATTAGGGCCGATATTGTTACTATTGAAGATAACTTCAGTTTATAAAGGGAGCGTATCGTTGTATAATCTCAAGTTTAAGCATAAGCTTTAGGCGTAGATTACATAAAAGTGAGCAGCACTATATAAGTCTACTGAAGACTAGTGAGTATGTTAGACTTTTAGTCATTGAAAAGGTCAGTTTATTGCGTGATTTTCTAATGTTATAAAGAAAATAGTTGGCATTAAGAATCGTTATAGATATGTGGTCAGAGTAATCTAGGTGGGAGTTGATGGTGAAACCAAGAGTTGTTGTGAAGTAGGAAAGGATAGAAGAAAGGGGTGAGTGGTGATTAGGGGGTAGGTAGGTCAGGAGAGAATATATATATATATATATATATGATAGTAAAATTAAACTAACCGGGATGTTATGAGTCATTCTATATTTAGTTCTCAATGCAGGCATATTAAATATTCCCACAATGCAACATTCATCTAAACGACTGGAAACATCACATGCATGGCATGGTTCTAGGAAAAATCCAAAACAACCTAATAATAATAATATATATATATATATATATATATATATATATATATATTAGTAGTAGTAGTAGTAGTAGTAGTAGTAGTAGTAGTAGTAGTAGTAGTAGTAGTAGTAGTAGTAGTAGTAGTAGTAGTAGTAGTAGTAGTAGTAGTAGTAGTAGTAGTAGTAGTAGTAGTAGTAGTAGTAGTAGTAGTAGTAGTAGTAGTAGTAGTAGTAGTAGTAGTAGTAGTAGTAGTAGTAGTAGTAGTAGTAGTAGTAGTAGTAGTAGTAGTAGTAGTAGTAGTAGTAGTAGTAGTAGTAGTAGTAGTAGTAGTAGTAGTAGTAGTAGTAGTAGTAGTAGTAGTAGTAGTAGTAGTAGTAGTAGTAGTAGTAGTAGTAGTAGTAGTAGCAGTAGTAGTAGTAGTAGCAGTAGTAGTAGTAGTAATAGTAGTAGTAGTAGTAGTAGTAGTAGTAGTAGTAGTAGTAGTAGTAGTAGTAGTAGTAGTAGTAGTAGTAGTAGTAGTAGTAGTAGTAGTAGTAGTAGTAGTAGTAGTAGTAGTAGTAGTAGTAGTAGTAGTAGTAGTAGTAGTAGTAGTAGTAGTAGTAGTAGTAGTAGTAGTAGTAGTAGTAGTAGTAGTAGTAGTAGTAGTAGTAGTAGTAGTAGTAGTAGTAGTAGTAGTAGTAGTAGTAGTAGTAGTAGTAGTAGTAGTAGTAGTAGTAGTAGTAGTAGTAGTAGTAGTAGTAGTAGTAGTAGTAGTAGTAGTAGTAGTAGTAGTAGTAGTAGTAGTAGTAGTAGTAGTAGTAGTAGTAGTAGTAGTAGTAGTAGTAGTAGTAGTAGTAGTAGTAGTAGTAGTAGTAGTAGTAGTAGTAGTAGTAGTAGTAGTAGTAGTAGTAGTAGTAGTAGTAGTAGTAGTAGTAGTAGTAGTAGTAGTAGTAGTAGTAGTAGTAGTAGTAGTAGTAGTAGTAGTAGTAGTAGTAGTAGTAGTAGTAGTAGTAGTAGTAGTAGTAGTAGTAGTAGTAGTAGTAGTAGTAGTAGTAGTAGTAGTAGTAGCAGCAGCAGCAGTAGTAGTAGTAGTAGTAGTAGTAGTAGTAGTAGTAGTAGTAGTAGTAGTAGTAGTAGTAGTAGTAGTAGTAGTAGTAGTAGTAGTAGTAGTAGTAGTAGTAGTAGTAGTAGTAGTAGTAGTAGTAGTAGTAGTAGTAGTAGTAGTAGTAGTAGTAGTAGTAGTAGTAGTAGTAGTAGTAGTAGTAGTAGTAGTAGTAGTAGTAGTAGTAGTAGTAGTAGTAGTAGTAGTAGTAGTAGTAGCAGCAGCAGCAGCAGTAGTAGTAGTAGTAGTAGTAGTAGTAGTAGTAGTAGTAGTAGTAGTAGTAGTAGTAGTAGTAGTAGTAGTAGTAGTAGTAGTAGACAAATATTCAAAGAAATTGCGAAGCAAAGATATAACACTCCCTATTTACGCAATTAATATACAGGTATTCCACTATAGTATACTTAGCATTTGTATCGAAATCACTGAAATAGATTTATGTTTGTCACGATTTTCATACGACATTGTTTTCATTGGTACATTAAATTACATACAATATACCTTAGATTTTACCTTTCACATAGATGTGTATAGCATTTAAAACCAACAAGTTGTATTTCTTTGTTATATGTTTGTATAGAATACTTTTTATCATCATATAAATAATTTTTTTAAACATATTATTTTACATTTTAAAGGTTTACATTATAATTTACATTGTAAAAATACATTTTTACCCTATATAGGTGGCGCTGTCATTTTTTGTGTGCAAAATTGAATTACACTATGTCGCGTAAGTTTTATATCTTTCATTACAAAATCGTTGGTATATATATAGTATGCATACTAACAAGATGGAATATCGTTTAAACAGCTCATCGCATCACTATCCCAGCGTCCTTGTGCGAATTGTTGAGGTTGTATTATCACAGGTATAGTGATGTGTGTCTCGTTATTATGGGATGTCGGGTAGCTCTGATCGTATCCGGCAGTATAAGTAGGAGGAGCCGTTACTACTTGTTCTTTTGAGGTTATGTCCTTACTTACCGGAGTGTCCATTGCGTCCTTTATAAATAAGTGTTAACATTATAGAGTGATATCTTTTATAAGTATGAGCATTAAATATAAAGATTATATACTAATATATTTAAGTACATTATATTAGTTAATAATAATATATGTCATATTGTTATATAACTATGAGTTATTAAATATATTGTATAGGTTATATTATTATTAATAATATTTCCAAATAAGTATCAACATTAATATATATATATATATATATATATATATATATATATATATTAGATATACGATCAGATGTATATATATACATAACCACGATTATATATATATATACATTTATAAAAGGTAAAAGTTATATGATATATTTAAAATATATCGTACATATTACTAACATCGATATAAAGAAAGTTTCTTTATATCAATAATTACAACTTACACTTAAGTCTATGACATGATTCAATGTATCATAAATATCATATATTCTTAATAATTTACAATTGTCATTTTTATATAGTCTTCATGAAGAATATATACATCGAGTAAGTGACCTAATACGGATACTTTAACAATAAATGGTCTTAATATTTTATTTCTCAATATTTGTTTACAAAAATTACAATATATTTATATTATATGATTATAGCTATTATTGTGATTTTAACATTTAATTAAATATGTTTATTCAATAGATAACTGGGGTGTCCGACGGACACTGTCCGTATTCGCTACCTATAGGTATATGTGCTCGAATACGGACATCATGTGTTGTAATACGGACAGTATCAGTACTAATAAGGACACCCTATACACCACTAGGATAAACTATATATTATTGACAATTACGCTGATTGGTTATAGGATGTCCGTATACGGTATACTGCATTAAGAGGGTCCGTATTAGGGACTTATATGACCTTAAAGATATACGCTTATAACTTAATTATAGGTGATATAAAATATAGAAATTATGTATATAATGTTTAGAATGCTTTATTTAATAATATATAGTTGTATTTTATAGTGATACATTATTATATGCTTAAGAATATTTTTAGTTGAATTATTTTTTCTTAATTTTAAATTTATAAACGTAATACAAATATCAGGAGTATTGTATATATCAGAACTATATTGAATAATTAATAAATTAAAAATAAATATTTAGACTATTTATATAATTATGAATATATTATTCATTACTATTTTTTGTAGAATTTATAGTTTCTGAGATACCGAGAGTGTCCCTATTATAGCGTTGTCCGTATTAGGATACTTTCCACTATTAATTATTTAATTATATAAACTATAAATTCAATTAAACTTTTACATAAATATTTGAAAATATATATTCTAGAATATATTAAAATGGTGGTCGATCTATTGTATATCTTATTCCGATGCGAGGTAATGTGGAATACGTAGTCACACTAATATAATACATCAATAATGTTCAGGTCAATTAATCATCGTACAGCTAGTAAATACACATATGTATTACTTTATAATTATGAATATTGTACTCTATAAGTTATGTATAAAGTAACCACTTAATAAGTTTATTGTTTAGATATAAATAATCTATGGTTACAGGTTAATGGTATGTTACATACTATTTCTGTATAATATATTAATTTATAATGGAATGAGACTAATTGTATTTACCTCAAATGAGAAAATAATCGTCTAACTAAATCAACTGCAAATATTATTAATTTACTAATCAATATGCTTAGTATATCAAAAATAGAAATAAACATTAACAAATTTTATATTTTATAGAATATATAATTAAAAATACAGTTATATAATTTTATATTATAATACTTATATATATATAACTGGTAGGTATATAATTATATATATATATATATATATATGAATTGAACAATTAGAGATTATATAGGTATACATGTATACATTATGACCGGATATATACATGTATACATTATGACCGGATACAACCTGCCTATACATAATACTTTCAACTTTTAATGGATGAATTAGTGAAATTATCATATTATATTATGGTATATACAGGGAGGTCCCTGCCATATAGCATACATGTTTAATAAAAATACTAGTTATATTTATTAAACGTTAATATAAAAAGTCAATATTCTATTTAAAAGTATATATTTAAATATACGAATAATATATTGACACTTAAAAAATCTTATAGTTTCGCTAAATAAAAAATACATATAAGATATGCCTTTATATAATTTATACGCATGCGTATTGTACTGTCTGCAGACAGTAAATAGAAACTACTGGAGATTACATGCTCATACATTGTCTGTATGTTCGACACAAGTATTTTAACGTTATTGTTAGACCTATTAACTCATCAATAAATGTAGGTAGACGTAATATAAATAATATAATAGTATATCCATAAATGAGGTGCTATTTTGATATTTTAATTAATGATTTTAATTTTGAATACAACAATGTTACTATATTAACTATTTAATATACAGTATAATAACATATAGGTTAACGTGTGGGCTAACTTGTGAAAGTAGTATACTAACCTATAGGTATATATATATATATATATATATATATATATATATAGTAATATTAACTGTATACAGCTGTACCTACTAGGTATAGCTGTCGTACTGTTATACTCGTCTATAAACAAGTTTACATTTAGAGCAACCTATCTTTAGATTTGTTAACTACATAACCAGGTATAACTATGGTTACCTGCAGGTATAACCCGGGGTAAAACAATCGTCACAGACACGTGACTAATGACTTATTAATTACTTTTGTATTTTATTTAATTTATAAGTCAAACAATATATAAATATGTGAGTGCGCGCGTGTATATTCAGATTTATATATTCAAATATGAACTAACGTTAAAGAAAAGTTGTTTTTAAATTAATTCCACAAATGATATAATATGACTAGCATCTGTACCTACCATGTAATATTTACACTAATGATACGGTTGAGTGATCTCAAATCTTTAAATACACATAACTTTATGAGTCATAATCATCAGTATACTAATTAAACAAACAATAAAGTTCTATATTAAAATATACTCTATACTAATGTTAAAATCGTATAGTTAGACGATCGCAGATTCAATCGTTATTTACATTTAATAATAATGTCTATTACATAATAGCAGTATCTTTAAAATATTAAAGTATAACGTAATGATATAATACTTAATATGTGAATATTTAATATTACTTTAAATATATATATATATATATGTATATATATATATATATATATATATATATATAATGTTAACTACTTTAACTACTTATTCTACTTAGCTGCGTTATCTACTTATAAGCTATAGCTACGTTATCTACTTTGCCTATTTTATCTATAATATACTTTAACTTCATTAAGTATGTTTTCATTGAGCAATCATAGTAATCAATAAATCTGATATAAATATTATTGTTATTGTTATTTTTATTTGGTGGAGACCTTTCATCCCATCCAGGAACTTAGATGAAGTTTTCACTTATAACCATATATGGCTGTAATTTCCCTTCGAAGCCGCTCTCATGTTAAGGCATCTATAGTTTTAACGAGAGCAGATCATTTATGTATACACAATTATATAAGATCACTTCTAAATAATAGTGTAAGAACTATGTTAATGGTCCGGACGAGGCTAGAACCCGCATCTTCTGCTTGTGTGTCTGACGACTTAGAAACTGAGCAACACAGACAATTATATATATATATATATATATATATATATATATATATACTACCCGTTTTGGTCCGGTGTATGTGCGGATAGTTGAGAATTATGAGTTATTATTAGAAAATTACATGATCTAGGTGTATTTTAGAAATAAGAAATATGTTATTTATTTGATTTAAATTAATGATGTTATAAAAAAGAAATATTGAGAAAATGATATAATATAAATAATAAATATAATAATAGTAAATTAATAATAAAAAAAATAATATACATTATAACTTTTTTGATTAATAACCAACAATATTACGAAATACTTCATGATAACAACGTTTGGTGTAATCTTATTAAGCTATTAATGGTCAGCGAGGTCATGTACATTACGTTATAGCGTATAGCGTATACTATAGTGTATGCAAGAGTTGTCATGAAGTTTTCGTCTGAATTGATAATTTCCACTATTTCTTGTGGCAATTCAGGAAACTTGTGAACACAAACTTTACTATTATTACAACAAACCGTTGTATTTACCATTGGAAAAAGCATAGCCCCACACTGACGACACAGCCTATCCATCGCGCCCAGCTATTGTTGATTTACGATAGGCTATCACGGTCACCCGAACAGTAAGAAATTTAAATATCTCGAATTATTTTTATCTGTTTAGTAAATCAGTATTAGTGAAAAATGAAAAATTTTAAATAATATGTAGTTTATTTATATTCATGTAAATGTAATCTAAAATGGAAAATTAAATCTCCCTCACTGGTTTGAGCACAATAAATAATGTACAGACCCGTTCTATTTTTTTTCTCCCTCGATATATTGTTGCGGATAATTGTCGAATATATTAATCGTATACGACGTTCATAAACTGTTTTAATTATAGAACGGTGACCTAATCTTCTACTTTATGTATCTGATACTCTCGGCAGAACTCTGAGCAACTCAGGTTCACGTTGGTCATCGTGTGACCTTTCGACCAATATATTATCGATATCCATGTAGGTATGAACCCAACTATGAAATATTATATATATTTTATTATTTATAAAGATATATTTTAAAATTACGTAGAGATGTGCAATGATAGTGTGATAGTAGGTATATTAGCTGCGACAATACACGCATATAACTATACGAGTTATGGCTGTTTTAGGCCAAGACTACGGAAATAACACTTTATTAGGATTTAAATAAAGTTAAAATGAGATAATTGTATATAACATTATAATACTACATTACATAATAATTATTAATAATATAGTATTCACATATATTTGTTACTAAATTATTAACTTTAATAATGTTACAATTTTTAATAATAGTTTGAGTAATATTAGTAATAATATTTTTACAAAAATATTATATAATTTATAATATAAATATTGGCTGTTTTAGATTATTTTACAATTTACGGCTGTTTTATATCATAGCCATGGAAATGACACTTGATTAGGATTTAAATAAATAAGATAAATAAACTTTTAATAAACTGTTAATGGAAATAATTACTTTATCAACAAAGATTCACTTTATTATACAATATATTTACATTAAATAATATAATATAATATCTATAGATAACGGATCAAATTAACTTTACGATCAACGGACAAATTCGGCGCATAGTTTCACTAATTTTAAATATTTGATGCTTGTACTAAATTCTAATAAAAAAATATGACGAGCCAGTAGATTCAGAATGAATTTTTAAATTCATACCAAAGAAAAATTCAAATAATATTGATGAAAAATATTCAGAAAGCAGGTAAGTAAAATATATGTATATATTATAGAGTATAATTTAAATATATATATATATATATATATATATAAATTTAGGAATTTTTAGTATATTGTGAGATGGGACGCTAGATTTAAGTCGAGTGGAGCAAATGAGTATTCGATATGTAGATAATGATCTTGAAATTCATAACATTTTCTTGGGCTTATATAGCATTTCTGAAACATCCGCAGAAAATATATATAATATGCTTAAAGATACCATGATTAGATATCAGCTGGGTCTTAATAATTGTCGAGTGAAATCATATAGAAAGTCCACCCTCTTTCTCTGATACTCACTTGTCTTAATTTAATTTACCCACTTCTTCTGTTGTCCTTTCTCTCATGTCTTGTTTGAAATCCATTTCCCCACTTGACCCTATTCCTCTTAATTTACTTCGTATATTAGCTCCCTATCTAATTGATATAATTCGTGTATCATTATCTTCATCCATTGTACCACAATCGATGAAGTATGCTTACATCACTCCGATATTAAAGAAACATAATCTCGATTCTTCCATAATATCCAACTATCGTCCTGTTTCGCAATTATCATCAATTTCTAAGACTATGTAATGCATAGTTGCGCGTCAGCTTATTGATTATATCATATCGAACTCTATTGTTGATTTTTTTCAGAGTGCATACCTTCCCAATCGTAGTACAGAAACTGCCCTAAATATTGTGTTTAATGATATTATACTATCTATGGATAATAAGGCTTCTTGTTATTTGGTTCTTCTTGATCTGTCTATTGTCTTTGATACGTTAAATCATAGGATTCTTACTTATCGTCTACGTGAAATAGGTATTCATGGACAGGTTCACAACTGGTTGATGTAATTTGTATCTAATAGAATATCTTCGGTAATGATCAAGTCATCTTTATCGGCTCCATTTGATCACACTCATGGCGTTCCTCAAGGATCAGTACTGGGTCCGATTCTTTTTATTTTGTATATTCTTCCCATTAATTTGATTTTTTTTAAATACCCATATATTCGTTATCACCTCTTTGCTGATGACTTACAAATGTATACCTTTTTTCCACCTGGTTCTGATATTTACATAATTCAACTTTCTATTGCTAACTGTATTAATGATTTAATCTCTTGGTTTTCCTGTAATTCACTTTCATTAAATATTACTAAAACTGATAGCATTATACTTTCTAGATCTCTTTCTTCAATTACTATCACTCATCCATTCCTTATCTCACTATCTATAGGAAATATATCTCAAACACCATCACTACTTTAGGTTTTACTATAAATAATGCATTAGATTACTCAGTACATATATCAAACACTGTCCGCACTGCTAATTATTTCCTGTATAATATAGGCAAGGCTCGCTCTAAGCTAACATTTAATTTAACTAAATCATTATTACATTCATTAGTTTGTAATGGACTTAGATATTGTAATTCGCTTTTCATTAACATTCCGCAAAAATTGATGAAAAAATTCGATTCATACAACGTAGAGCTGTTCGCATATTATTTAAGCTAAAGCGTAGTGATTTAACCATATCTATACATTCCATAATGGCGACTCTCGGGTGGTTGCAGTTTCGAGATTTATGCAAGTTTCGACTTATTTGCATTACTCACAAGGCTATATATATGGGAGTTCCGTCTTACCTATCGAAGGGACTCGTAATTCGAATAACTACTCGTCCGAGTCGCAAATGTGAGCTGATGAAACTCTCTTTACCGATTGTCTCATCTATTTATGCAGATGCTGCTTTCACGGTTGCTGATCCGAAGTACTGGAACAGTCTTCCCGATGAATTACGCACCATGTCATGTTTTATTACTTTTAAATGTCGACTACATACATATATGGTATCATTATAATGTCTTCTTTTTAAATGTATTATTATTTGTGTAACTATTTATTTGTTTTATTATTTCAACTTGACGCACATACACGTCCATCGTTTTCTGAGTCAATAAACCTTTCTATTATAATAATAATAATAATTATTATTATATGATGGTGCTTCAAATATGACAAATATATTACATACATATTTTAAAAACATATATATATATATAAAATATAAAAATATAAAATATAAAATATATTTTATAATAAATTGTATGAATGTTTAATGGAGTACAAGCTCAAATGTTAAATTTCTATCCATTAGATTTCTATACACACTGCGGTGCTTATAGGATCAATTTAATTTCTCAGTCAAAAAAATGAAAAATTCATAAATAAATTTAAATGATAAATTAATAATTCGCGATATGCAATTGGTAAACAATATAGGAAATATATTCAATAACACAATAAAGTTCAGAAATATGTTTAACAAAATTAGCAATTCAAATACCGTCATTCGCCCCATATGCCCATTATGTCAAATAAAATAGATAATAATAAAATACTCGATCTAAAAATATCTTGATAAATATGAATTGATCTTAGAATCATTATGTGAATTCGAATATGTAAAAAGTACTTCTAGCGAACAACAAATTCTTTGTAGATATTTAAAGATACAATGATTAATGGAAATACGATTTGAATCTAACAGTTATAGGGGAAATTAATCGAATACGGACAGTGCCCGAATACGTACACTCTTGGTATCTCAGAAACCATACATCCTACAAAAAAAAATGTTTAATGAATACAATATTCATAATTATATAAATAATCTACAAAAGTATTAAAAATATTGCAGATATATCCAATAAACTGATTTTTTATTACGTTTTTAAATTTATGAAAAAAAATTTCAAATTAAAACCTTCTCAAGAATATACAAATGTATCGATATAAAATATAACACTATATTATTAAAAAAATAAAGCATTCTAAACATATTATATATATATATATATAATTTCTATATTTGTTATCAAATATGCATTAAGTTATAAGCATAGATATAGAATTCATATCAGTACCTAATACGGACACTCTAGTGATCTTAATACGGATACCCTATAACCAACCAGCGCGCAGCGTATGAACTATTCTGATTAACATACAAATCGCGTCAGTTATAATAGTAATACCACCATAAAGTTAATCTAAAATGTTTATTATTTAGATACTTAAATTGTATTATTAATTAAAAAATAATAACAATAAATAAATTATTAACTATTAAATTAGAATAAATTATTCATACAATTAATTATAAATAATGTAATTGTAATTTGTCTGATTGATTCATCTATAATATATAGTTTATCTAGTGGTATATAGGGTGTGCGACGTACATTGTACGTATTATAACACAGGGTGTCCGTATTCGGACATGGGTACCGAATACGGACACCCCCGTTATCTATGGAATTAAAAGATTAAGTACAATTTTAAAATCACAATAATATCTATAATCATATAATATTAATATATAGTAATTTTTGAATAGAAATAATGAGTCATACAATATTAAGACCATGTATTGTTAAAGTGTCCGTATTAGGTTACTTTCCCCTACTTGACATTTTAACAATACTCAATAATTATTGAGTACTTAAGTTAGTCCACATATTTATGAAAACTGTTGCAACTATGGAAAATACATTAATTATTATTCAAACTGCTAAAGAAGAACTATGATATAATATAGAAAATTATGATAATGTATTGAATGATGTTATATTACGTATTTCTGATTTAAATTTAGATGCCATATCAAAACCAAGAGAAATTATACGACCTAAAAGGTACAAAATATAATATATAAATAATATTTAATTTACAACAATATAATATATGTATTACTAAATTTAGATATGCTTTATACAACAATGATCTTACTGGTTCAATTGACATGGGTACATAGGTACATGGGTACATGGGTACATATCCTATTTATATTTAAGGTAAATTATAATTATCGAAACTAATACTAAAATAATATTCATATATTATATATTATCATTATAATGTCCTATAGGACTAAACAGTATGCCTTGTATGATCTAGTCATATCTGAATCAACAATTCGTTGTAATAATAATGATAATTACTTTTTATCTTATGAAAATTTGAAGAAAAAAAACTTTACTTTCTTTTGACTTTATAGACACAGAAGAGGTTAGATTATCGAATAATTTACTTAGATTATGTATGTAACTTATAATTTATATTTAGATATTGAAATATAAGTAACTGGATATCACCGATTTAAAATCGGAATTGTCAATGTTAAAAAGGAATCAATTTACAAATTTGGAAGAGATTAGAGAATATTGTATCGATGAAAAAAATCCTATCAAATTATTTTCATCATGCACAACTCCTTTGAAACTTATTTTAGTTAGGCCAACTAGTTATGTGGCATGTGAAAGAAGTTTTTTAAACTTAAGGAAATTGAAGACATGGTTACGGTCGAAGATGGGTCAAGAAAGATTGAATGCAATAATTATAGCAAATGTACATGATGATATTCTCGATATAATTAATATTGATACTATTATGGACGAATTTATTGAAGTAAATAATTATAGAAAATGTCATTTTTATAAATAAATTGTATTCTTCGTAACATTTTTTATTTATATATATGCTCACATTCTTTATTCATGTATTTTTGAATCTTTTTTAATGTCATATGGTAATTCCTCGTTATCTGTACATATAGATAGAGCTTATTTATTATAGTATGCAAACATTATTATTTATCTTATTACCATAATATGGATTGTTTAATATCTTATTTACTATACTTTAATCAGGTTCTCACTCGAACAAATATTGCAATTACTTTCCATCATTCTCACTCCATCATCAGTGTTCTTAATTCGTCTTCTTCTTCACAATTGTAGTTGTTCTTTAATATGTCTATGAATTTGTTATGTTATTTCCTCTTTTTCGTATGCTGTTCTTTGGCTTCCATAACATTAAGTTGTGCGCTAGTTCGTCGATGTGCCTCCTGCAGTGCCCTGTCAGTCGCAGTCTTCTTTGTTTTATTATTTCAAATATCTTTGACATTCCCCTGTATAGTTGTATATTAGTGACCTTATATTTCCATGGTATATTTGTGTACATTCTTAGAAGACTATACATTGTACAGTTTACAACAACCATATATTTTCTTACGCATAAGGGAGTCAATTGTCCAGAATTCTCTACCGTATAATAATATAGGTTTGATTGATTTTAATACGATATTATTTCATAATCCGAAAAAATACATATGTAAATATAATATGTATTATAAATTATTAATAATTGTAAATAGTGTGTATTATTAATATATTGTATTATATTTAAATAATAAGTCCATTTAATTAAATGCATTTATTGAATGCATCATATGATATAGTGAATTAATATATAATTTATTTATATAAATACATTGATTGGATACAAATATATACTCATTGTACGATTTACAATGTACGTTGAGTCAAAGTATGTGGTTTAATTATATGATCTTAATTGATTAAATTATATTAGGGTCAAAATAATAATTGTTATTTAAAAACTACGTGGTCTTGCAATACCTTGGAAAACATTAACAAATAATTATCAATACAATATCATATAAATGTAATAATACAATACTAACATGTTGTTAATATTCTTATAAATAAATATAATAATATTAGAGTATCGTATATGCAATGATTGGCACCGATCCTTTTTCTGGATCGGTAATCCCGATCACGATCCTCTATTTATTCTCTTAATCTATCCTTTTCCCAATCCCGATTCTCCATTCTTTACCCGATCCTTTGACGATCCTGATCCCGATCCTCTCTTTCTTACCCGATATCGATCCCGATCCGGATCGGATCGCCGTTCAATAATCGTGATCCTGCCCATCACTGCCTATAGCACCCATATACCTATATATATACTCCATATACCTATAGGAATAATAATATATTATTATACATACTGCATATTATTATACTATCTACCTATTATAGTATACTATCTACAGTTATATTTCTAAATATAATATATATAGGAAACGTTATAATTTAATATATTTACTTAATAATTTGAAGTTAAACTTGATTCAATTGATATGAATAAATATTAGTCATAAACATATGTGGGTTATTTCTTATGAATCAGATTCATAAATAGGGTCAGATTCATAAATAGGGTCAGATGTATTCCTTATGATTATTTGAATATGAAATATATTACATTTATATTCTAGATGTATTATAGTCAGTAATATAGTAATACATTATGAGTATCCATTGTTCGTGTTATTGCCATTTTTGTGTTATTTAGTATGCATATACACGGTGTTCAATATCTTAAGTTTTTCAAAAGTATACTAGGCAAATAACTAATGTAGGTTAATAACATGTATAGCTTTAATAACATAACATGTATATATATATATATATATATATTTATATATATATATATATATTCTTCATGTTCTATTTTTATAATTCTAAAAATATAAATTTACTAATATTTACTTTGCTTATTACATAATATATATATATACACATATCTTTATTTATATGTTTTCGTGTTGTTCAACATTATTAAAAAGGAGATCTTACGAGATCACGCGAGAGATTAAATGCGGGCGTTCGCCATACCTAGAAGATGGGAAAGTAAACTTAGACATCACGTGACTATACTAAATAGACCTACAGCGTTATACACACACACGCACGCACACACGCACACACCGAATACAACAACAGACCTACGACCTGAGAAATAAATCTATTCGCTTACCAACATTCTTAAGAATCTCCATCAGGTATGGCAGCGTCTAAATTGTTATTTATTCATTGTACACGTGCGGCTTGAGGTATCGAGCCTATAGGCTTATTCTAGGCGCGTATTCCTATAAGTGCGGCCATTTTAAATACTGTATTCCATACTCGCACACAAGCACACACACACACGCGCGCACGCATGCATACACGTGAGTACACGGTTCTGTAAACCGTGCATTCAGCGCTAATTGTATCGTATTAGTAATTGATAAAACATATTGTAATTTATCGCACAAATATGTACAAATATACACAATATGTTCATTATATATATATATATATATATATATATATGTACGTGTGTATATGTGTACGTATGTGTATGTGTACGTGTGTGTATATGCACCTATATGTATGTATGTTTAGGTGTATATAATCATACACATATATTATGTTCGAGTGTATGTAATATTTATGTTGTATAATCATGTATATTTAATATATTACAGTTATAATTAATATATATATGTATATATATATATATATATATATATAATTGGTATCTATCATAATAGCTTATCATAATAGCTGATTTACTATACAATCTAAATAAAAACAACATTAAAGGCTATTGAACCTATTTGTATTAAAATAATGATTATATAATATTTATTTTATTTCCACAAACAAATATATGATGCGTATATATCGATGATAGCAAATAAACATACACAACTATGCGTATATCACAGCTTACACGCATCCATCCATACACACATACACACACATATACAGTGTATACTATACACACAGACACACACACACATACATACACACAAATAAACCTTACTACTATACCGAACACCTTTACACGTAAGAGTATGACTAACGCATATGCAATGTTACTAGTCTATATTAGTATGGCTTAGTATATACTTCATAACATAAATAGATTATTATAATGTATATATATATTATATAAATATATATATATATAAATAATATACAGAATACCCTTTAATATTTATTATAATAACAAATAACTTACTGGGTAACAAAATAAAGTTATTTATAGTTTTTTAAGAAATAAAACAACTACCCTGATTTATCATTTGTTAAAACTGTCAATATTTGTCATTAATTATGTCATTAATTACTGTAAAATAAAATATAAACACGGTATTTAGTAATAAGTTATCAACTAGTATATGTGTATTAGTATATGTATATGTAGTATAGGATATAATAGTATAATATGTTAATAATTATAGGTGAAATATTATTTATTATTAAATTAAATAATTAGAAATTAACCTAAATGTAAGATCATTATTATTTGTGTATGCCCATATATAGCCATATGTATATGTATGTATTTTTAAATAATATATTTGTATATATATATATATATATATATATATACATATATGTATACATACATAAATAGACATGTAGTTATGTCCTTTTCGGGGTGTCATTGCTCAATATGAACATCCCGCTGTGTGGCGCTGTACGATAGCAAGGACACTTGTCCTTAATAATAGTATCACCTTTCACATTCCTAATACGTTCAGAAACTATAGTAGTAGTAGTAGTAACCATAGCAACTCGTATACAATTAAATAATGATAGCTTTGTTACATCGTACACTATACACAATGTGTCCCGTATACTGTGTGGCAATTGTAATCTTATATTAGTGGTATGTTGTAATGTGTTCAACATTAAACAGTTATTGACTACGGTATACACATTTACACGCTTTAATTTAATGTAATCTCTGATTCATATACTAAATATATAGAAATATATATATATTTATATAAATGAATACTTATTTGATATATTTGACTAATATTCGTCTATACTAAAACGTGATATATATATATATAATTTCTAATATTATAATTTTATAAAAATAATTTCTCTTTGGTAAACACTAATGTATGTTCGGCCAATAACAGCTGTTATGACATCTAGATGACTAATGGCCGACCATATTTACATTGTCGTACATTGTGATATATACTTTAGTATCGCCTAGACATATTGTAATATTCTTGATGGTTGTTATATGATTTTGTACAGTTTTTGTACAAACTAACATATATTTATATAAATAAATACTATAGTATATATATATATATATGCAAATATTTTTCCCGATGATCTTTTCTATAAGGGTTAACAAAACACTTTTTTTAATTTTCAATTTATATTAGTTATTTATTTATACCCATATTTTATTTTAGTTATTTTTAATATTCATATTTATAATCTTATATATTTTGTAGGTATTCCAATTAATTTTAATAATATTATATGTTATGTTATTTTTTGTAAAATATCAACAACAACATCAATACTAATAATAATACTAAACAATATAGTTGTATACTATATTGTATATGATAATAACAGCAGCGCCAACAACAACAACAACAACAATACAAGCTACAATAACAATAACACAATGAAGAGCAACAATAACTTATAATAATAGATACCTACTAATACTAATAATAATAATGATGATGTTGATGCTGATGATGATGCTGATGATGATGATGATGATTCTAATGATGATGTTGATAATGATGATGATGATGATGTTGATGATAATTATGATGATGGTGATGATGATGCTGATGATGATTATGATGATGGTGACGATGATGATGATGTTGTTGATAATGATGATGATGATGGTGATGATAAAGATGTTGATGATGATTTTGATGATGGTTATTATGATGATGATGATTATGCTATTGGTGATAAAGATGATGATGATGATGTTGATGATGTCGATTATGATAATAATACTACCATGGATGATATTACCAATAACTCATATAGGTAACATAAAGTTGGCAGGATATATGTGTACAGTAGGTGGACACCCCATTGTTTACTTACCTTACATATGTGCACATTCTCCTTAACTAAACATAGACAATCATATATAACAATTAATTAATTATATTACTACTATAGTATTTTATAAAATAATTGTTTTTTTAGGTAACCAAAATAAATCAGATTTAAAATATGTTACCAATATATATAGGTAAATTATATTAAATTATATATATATATATATATATATATATATATATATTAATATATTACTAGATATAATTTATATATATATATATATAATTATATATATATATATAATAAACTCAATAAACTCTATAGAGTTAACTATTCATGTTTAAATCCCTATTAAGTATTTAGTATTATTAAATTGTCGGCTTGCTTTTAAAAATCATTATTATAATACTTATAAGTTAAGCTAACACAAGTCTGTATAATAAATATTGTTGTATATAATAAATATATATATATATATATATGTATATTTTAAAATATTAATTATCTAATATTTATTACGAAATATAATTTTTTTTGCTCCAACATATAATTTTATAATAATGATCCCTTTCGATTGGTTGAAGTATTTTCATGCATGCATGCATGCACGATTAATATTATTTAGGGAATATCCGGGAATATTTGTTATTATTAAACAAACAAACCGACGATAAGTTATTGACTATGTATAGTAGTAAACGAAGCATTAAGCATTCCGCTGTTTACAAAATGCCTAGAATAATATCACATCTACGGAATGCGCTCCGGGTACAGCGCACCGCACCGCACCGACCCAGACCGCACCGACTATAGATATAACGCACGCGCTCGTCGGTGCGTTATCTAAACCCGGTTCCGCTCGCAAACACACACACACTTTTGCACCATATTTGTAATCCAGCGATCCTATTGGTCGACGACCACAACGCGATTATATAATAAGATCATTATATCCGTGTTGCCATTGTTCCCGTGTATCATTTCCAATAAATTAATCCAACATGTCAGAAGCACAAGGAGGTAATCCTGTAGATATTCACCACTTTCACCCTGTCCATACATCGTGTATCGGCTATTTATATTATAACTACTTTTTACCTTTATATAGTAATATCTATAATAGCTATAATAGTGACACTATTATAATATTGTCACTATTATATCAATTATTAGCCACTACTATATTAATAAAAAGTAGTTATAATATAAATAACTATTATAATAGTAACATATGTTACATAATATTATATAAACGGTATTAATATATACCATCCCTAGTTGTAATGCATTACATAACCTTAAGATTATCATAATAGTGTAGTGTGTTTCGTACGACGACTATATTATCGTGTGTGTTACCCATAATGCATCTTGACTACTATCACTCGATGCAGCGCTTCACGGCGTCTGTAGATAAAGTCCATAGATAACGTCTTAGACGATCTATTTATAGATAACGTAGCTTTATAATAAGAGCTTTGTTTAGCATTGTACTTTCCGCAAAACTATCGTGTACCCGTGTATTATATTACAATAACATTGGTAAGCGTGTACGACATAATACACATGTTATACATACATAACACAATGATGTAACACCTCTGTAACACCTCTTTAACACCTGCCTTAGTAAACATGAACATGCGTGCGAAGAAAGCCGGTATCGCCTACCAGATCCAGAAGAAGATGGAAGATGTTAGTATGAACATGTCCTTATACATGTCCCTATACATGTCCCTATACATTTCCCTATACATGTCCCCCTATAGGTAACCATAGGTAACCATACGATATTTTATTACTTGTTTCAAATGATACGTATAATATATGTATTTCTTATTTACAATGTATACATTGTTTATAAGCAATATTATTGGCTGAGACAAACGGCTCAACTTAACGTATATTTAATTGTTATATGTAACGTAATGTGTATATAATAATACATAGTAGGTGTATTACTATTAACTACTAATAGGTAGTTATGTATAATAGCTAGTAGTTATCTAGTTAACTATAGTTATGAATAGCAGACATACACACACATACGTATCAGTATAATATAGTCATTTATCATGTATACACTTTATCGTATTGGAATTGCATTCAACTTATTTTTAACTAAAAGAAGATGTAGCTATGTGTGTGTGTATTACCAATGTGTGATATTCAGATGACGCACGTATGACTCACGAGTTATGGGTCATACACGCGTACATAAGTAGCCTATATAGGTACAACCTGTATGTGATTGTATGTAATGAGTATTCACTTCTCCTAATCCTATAGGCTACAATACCTGTACCATGTAGTTATGTGTGTCCACCATGTATTGTGATATGTTTCATTGTTTGAGGTATGCAGGTAGACGTGGTATTCAGAATTCATAATGTAATAGTTCGTAATGTAATAATGACTTTTATTCGTGTATGTGTAATCATTCAATATGTGATAGACTTACACATTTATATTAGAGTATTATATATTTTATATTAATATATATATATATATATATATATATTATGTATTGCACGTACACTTTACACAGCAGTACCTATATATATATATATATATATATATATATATAGATATACGAACACTGTACACATATAATAGGTATACAATGTAGCCTATAGGTAATGCTCACACGAGTTAGCATTATGATAATATTCTAGGAATACAGAATTCACTTTATATTATATAATAATATATACATATACATATATGTATGTATGCGTATTCAATACATAAATATAGTTTAATTAACATACTTTGTACAGAATGTATCGATGATAGTATACTATATGATATGTTGTTATGTTGTTATGTAATACCACGTGATTAAAAGCTAATATGTAATTCTACATATATGCGTATACGGTATAACTAACTCGTGTCCTATGTAATATTCGTTATATAGAGAGATATATCTTAACATGTACGAGATTATGCATAACATTACTGTTATAATACTTCTATAGTTTAATTAAAGATAAGTGTAATTGAATGAGATAAGTAATATGATTGTATTCACTTTACTTATAATTCATACAACTAATGAAACACATAATAATCCACATTCAATACAGTATATATATATTAGTTACATACAAGTTACCTATCACTATGGTATGGAATAAAACCGTATATAATGAATAGGTAATCAAAATAACACACGGATGTAGCGAACATGTTTTTCTTCATTAATCAATGGAATGTTATATTCTATATTTAGATGATATTTAGCATACGATGATGGTTGGTTTAACGTAGACTTGTATTAATCTTAGAATACCTCTTCTATTATCAAGGGTTACGACAAAGAAGAGGAACTCGGAACCCCCCAAAGAGTTGTCGAATGGATTGTCGAAGTTCTCGGTGCCGATCATGCTAATTGCGTTAGTATTATTACGTAATTATCGTTATGTAACTATTGCGTAACTGTTGAATATATATATATATAATTGTGTATAAATAATGATCGGCTCTCGTTAAAACCATGGATGCATTAACATGAGATCGGCTTCGAAGGGACATTAGAGCCATATATGATTATAAGTGAAAAACTGCATCTAAGTTCCTAGATGGGATGAAAGGACTCCACCAAATAAAATAACAATATATATATAATAATAAAATGGTCTAGCTTATAACACACATATAATTGAAACCGAGTTTTAATTATGATATTTTAGTAAATGTAAAATGAAACCTACTTTTAATGTATTGCACGAAGTATATAACATGCTTGGTATCATCTGTATAATTAATAAAGTAAAGTAATGTTGAGTACATTTAAGTAACTCATTAATATATATATATATATATATATATATATATATATATATTAATGAGTTATATTAGTTTTGTTGATATAACGAACACAGAATTATACTTATTATATAATATCGCAGTTTATCTATTCCCGGTAAACTTATTATCTGACATCTGTTTTAAATAAGTAATATAGAATAATGCTGTATATTTGATGATGTATACTTTTATATATATATATATATATGAAATTTCTATAATATGTATTTTATGTTGCGTATTTTTTTTACATCTTGATTCTTTTAACGGCATTTTCATACGTAACATATTATGCAATAAATAATGCCGGCGAATTCTGGTGAGTGTCTATAAATAGATTATAACAACTCGCCATTATGCTGGTTATCGTTAGCCAACTATTTCACGGATACAATAGGGGCGGGGAGTGATGGGGGGAGCTTGTTATGCAACTATTATAGGGGTTTCAGGCAGATCGCGATTTTATTCTAGATGAAAGATTATCTATTGAATCGACTCGTGGAGATATGGAGGCTTCTCGAAATGAACGCATATTTAACACGTGACTCATGCATTCTGGGGGTATGGCGTGAGTTTCTGTACACGTGTGTGTGTGTGTGGGTATATTGGGTATACGTCAAACGGTAAGCATACCATAGTAATAGTATTGTAATAGAGGAGGGCACAATTACCATATATGTATTATAGATTTGTTTTAATTGCATAGCCATATGCGTATGTTACTATTTGTATCTAGATATTTGTATGCATGATTATTTATGATTATATATATGTATATATATATACATTATATATATATATATTCAATGTAGTTCCTTCGTATAGGAAGCCCTATAGAATCCCCATACATAATACTATAACATTATATATAATCCATTCTGTTTTGGTCAGTTAGCCAGTTGTATATCTTGCATACAATGCTTCATTAGTTTACTTATAGGAAAGGAGCTGGCATTATCTATAGGTGTACATATCTCTATAGGTAGATGTGCATATGTCAATAGGAAGGTATAAATGTACACTGTACATATGTGTGTATTCATATTAACTGTGTGGATACGAGATGGCATCATCACTTAGGTATTACGCAATGCACACATACCAGTTGTCTACTGTTATTGTTGTAGTTAGTATGACGTAATCACTGGTCTAAAGCATCATTTACTATCAACTTTATATTGATATTTTTATACAAATAAGTGCGGCCATTTATTAATGTACATGTTAAATTAAGCACTTTATAGTAAATAAATAAACTAACTGGACATTGGGTCAATATTATTACAGAGAATTTAATTATAAGCAATATTTACATATGTGTAGTTAACTTAATTACTATTATAACATAAACAATAGAAGTCAGCAGACTATATAATGCATGTTATGTAAGTGGTCAACACACATACACACTCACATATACACACACACACGCACACACACTCATACCCACATATAACCCCACTCCTATACACCAATACCCATACCAAAAGCCATACCCACACTCACACCCCACATACAACCCCACACACAACCCCTGCATATACTAAAGGTTATTTGATTAACAGGCTGACTTCAAATGGAGAACTATTCACTTCTACCTTAAAGATGGAGTCGTAATCAACAAGTTAGCGAACATGAGCTACATATGTCAGTAGTTATCGCATACATATGTCAGTAGTTATCGCATACATATGTCAGTAGTCATCGCATACATATGTCAGTAGTCATCGCATACATATGCCAGTACTGGCTCGCATACATATGTCAGTAGTCATCACATACATATGTCAGTAGTCATCACATACATATGCCAGTACTGGCTCGCATACATATGTCAGTAGTCATCACATACATATGTCAGTAGTCATCGCATACATATATGTCAGTAGTCATCACATACATATGTCAGTAGTCATCACATACATATATGTCAGTAGTCATCACATACATATATGTCAGTACTGGCTCGCATACATATATACATATACATAATACACATATTTCAGTAGTCATCATATATATATGTCAGTAGTCATCGCATACATATGCCAGTACTGGCTCGCATACATATGTCAGTAGTCATCACATACATATGTCAGTAGTCATCACATACATATGCCAGTACTGGCTCGCATACATATGTCAGTAGTCATCACATACATATGTCAGTAGTCATCGCATACATATATGTCAGTAGTCATCACATACATATGTCAGTAGTCATCACATACATATATGTCAGTAGTCATCACATACATATATGTCAGTACTGGCTCGCATACATATATACATATACATAATACACATATTTCAGTAGTCATCATATATATATGTCAGTAGTCATCGCATACATATGCCAGTACTGGCTCGCATACATATGTCAGTAGTCATCACATACATATGTCAGTAGTCATCACATACATATGCCAGTACTGGCTCGCATACATATGTCAGTAGTCATCACATACATATGCCAGTACTGGCTCGCATACATATGTCAGTAGTCATCGCATACATATGTCAGTAGTCATCGCATACATATATGTCAGTAGTCATCACATACATATGTCAGTAGTCATCACATACATATATGTCAGTAGTCATCACATACATATATGTCAGTACTGGCTCGCATACATATATACATATACATAATACACATATTTCAGTAGTCATCATATATATATGTCAGTAGTCATCGCATACATATGTCAGTAGTCATCACATACATATATATTCTATATCAGTATCGATGTTGGTCATCGCTTAGATATGCTAGGAATGCAGGATACGTAATTATTATTATGTATGTAAATCGTAAATATATGTTAAATATATATATATATATATATATATGTTTGTGTGTATGTTGTATACTGGCGTGCACGTATATACACGAACACACACGCACGAACACACACACGCATACGCACACATAATAAATCACTACTACACATTGACTAGGTTGATAAACAAGCTCAGAGCGGCCGCCGGTTTAAATACAGTTAGATTCTCTAAGAATGCGCAGACTCCCTTCGTTGCCATGGAGAATATCGAAACTTTCAATAAGGTCAGTATCACTACTACAAGGTTATCGCTGCTGTAGTGTATAAAGATAGTTATAGAGGACGGGTATGTTGATAACGTATTAGTGTATGGAGACACAATATAGCTTGTATTATAAGCATAAGGTTATTATACCTTTTCAAAATACTAAAGGTATGTAAATGTATTATACCTTAGTATATTTACTAATATGTAAATGCATATATGCATGCATATGTATGTTCATATATAGATGCACACAGAATATGGGTAATATAGAATTAAATTAATAATTATTATGTAATAACATTGATTGTCTTAATTTTTAAATTAAATTATGTATTAGTCTTAATAATATTCTTAATATGTATAAACTTATAATATTTATATGTCATCATTGTATATAATTTGATAGTTTTAGTAATTGGTGAATTTTACATAAATTAAAGTTTTAAATAAAAATCTAAATAATTTTGAATATATAAGAACACTGTTGTAAAGGGAATTTTAAGAAAGAAGGAATTTCTCGGAATATAATATATATATGTACAATTTTACCTCTCAATATCTCACAATTTAATAGATCGAAGACATTTTATGAGATATAAAATTATTCTTACATGTATAGGTTAAAAATTAAACTATTATTTTTTTAAAGTCTGAGTTAGATGGGTTTCTGGGATATTAAGAGATGACTGTATATATATATATATATATATTTTAGTAATGAATCTAATAATGTCATATAATATATTACTAATGTAAAATATTAGCAATCTTATGTCTATATATTTTTCAATATTATGAATATATATATAATAAATTGTATATAGAATATATCATATAACAATATATTTAGTTACAAGTACAACAGATCACAATGACCACCACTGCTAACCCTCTATTGTACTACTATTACCACTATTGTATAGGCTGCTGGACAATACGGTCTGTTAGACAGTGACCTCTTCCAGTCATGTGACCTGTACGAAGGAAACCGTGGCCCACTTTTAAATGTCATCAATTGTATGCATCGTCTAGGAACCAAGGTTATGTGAAGGGCATTACTAATGGCTATCTAAATAAAACTCATGAGTCATCTTCTTCATTATTTATAACGTATTGATTACATTTTATTATAAATTTGAAAAAATAATATCATAGATAATGAATTCCTAATTTTATTACAGTATTCATAAAAAGTTTACACTATATGAACCATTTTAAAATCTATTTAAATACATATTATTTTACTTTTAAATAGATAATTATAAATTATTATAATTTATATATAACAGTAATATACATCTGACTGTTAGGATATATGACTCATTACAATGTAACCCTAATAAATGAACA
>OZ025240.1:42649246-42809273 GCA_964019155.1 Osedax fenrisi | reverse complement strand
CAGAAATGAGCGCGACACGTATTGTCTACATAGGGTACGCATCGTACGGGGTACCGACCATTATGAATTGCTGTCTTTCTCTACTGAACATGAAGAAATCGCCACTGTAGACGTCGAACCAGAATGCATTAAGCTTTATCTTGTTGGTCTTAATGTTATCAGACAGGAAGTCGTACTGCGATATCTTCTCCATCTGTATCAGGGTGTTTACCTGCGGCGAATCAGCCTCATTATAACGTCACAAGTATAGTAATATAGGTTTATAATGTAATACACATATTTATAATTTATATTTATATATTTTTTAATATATAGTTCATTCACTAAATTAAAACACATAAATTATAATATATATATATATATATAAAATAAAAAAGGTTTTCAAATAATATTTAAATAACCTGTGAAAATTTATCGACATCTTGTAATATATTTTCTTTATCTATTATTGCACTAAATGCCTCCTTATCCAATCCAATCTGATGATTTCATTTAATAATATTAATTATTTACGGTAATTTTAATAATTATTTATACATTGCTGTATACAAATTTCAGACATTTTTGTAAACTTCTAAATAATGTTTTAAATTACAAATACATATTATTGAATATATTGATCACAGGATAACTATTACAATGAGAATACAATTTATTACATATTTATTTATATATTTAAATTTTTTTATATCAAATATATTATTTTTGTTTATAAGAAAGTTTATCTTATATAAAAATAATATTTTCACTTCCATATAGGAGATTTAATATATTTTATTAATAACAAGCTATCTCTCTATTCACAATATTGCATGAAGACACGAGAAAGTGTTAGATTAGTAAAGGTTCCCGATATATGCATTATTTATATAGATGATATTATTGTATTATAATCATTATTTATATAACATATGAAATGTTCTCCTCTATAGACTCCCACTATGCATGAGAGATTAGCTAAGAGATATACCATAATGTAATATAACTACTAGATGTATGTGATATATACAACATTAATAAGAGCACAATATATCTAATAATTAAAACGTAATATTTTATAAGTTTTATGAGATTGAGTCAGTCTAAATCCTATGACTCTTTCTGTAAATCCTCCCGCACTAATGTTAAACCTTCGAATTGACTAAATACATACTCTCCCAATAACTACTCCTTTCTACTCCTCAATGCGAGATCAATCAGGAATAAAGTAGATTTAATCACTCAATTAATCATTGACTCTAATTGCTCCATATCGGCTATCACCGAGACTTGGCTTACAAATGATGACTCTGCTTTAGCATCTCAATTAACTCCCAATGGCTTCACATTACTACTCGCTAACAGACCCACACCTAACCGTGGTGGTGGTCTTGCCCTGTTGTTCTCCACTGAGCTCAAACTTATTTCCTCTTCCACCCCTAATTTCTCCTCTTGTGAAATGCTGATATGTGACATTCAGTTCCCCTCCCTATTTACCATTGTGTTTATAATCATCTATCGCCCACCATCATCCAGCATTCGGTCTTTCCTTAATGATCTCTCTACCATTTTAGAATCCATGTCTTCTTACAACACAATTATTCTTGGTGACTTTAATATTCAAGTGAATACTGATAATCATGCTTCCCTTTCTCTTAAGAAACTTATTTTTGAGCACTCCTTAACACAACACATTCATTTCCCAACTATATCTAATGGTAACATCATTGATCTTGTTTTATCTCCATCTGACTCCAATTTAATTTCCTCTCCCACCCAAAGCACTCTAATCTCTGATCACTTCGCTATCCTATTTGATTTACAGTTATCAGTAGTGCACAATACTCGACCTCTAAGATACTTTCGAAACATCTCTTCTATAAATCAACCCTTGTTTGTTAACTCCGTGTTTGATCATATGAATAATATTACATCCGCTCTCTGATCCTGACACTCTCTTTGACGCCTTCAACACGGCGCTATCTAATTCTCTTGACTTTTATGCTCCCTCAACTACTCTTACCCACCGTAATCATCCCAAATCCCCCTGGTTCAACACTGAACTCACCAATATGAGAAAGTCACTTCGTCGTCTACAGTCCATTTATGCTTCTACTAAAATGAACTCAGACCTGTGTTCCTTTAAAGTATGTCGCTCATTATACAGGAAAAAACTCCTATCCACTAAATCATCATACTTTACTAACTTGCTTTGTAAATATGGCACCTCATCTAAGCAAGCCTACAACCTATCATTCACCTTAGTAGGTAAATCAAAACCCAGGCACCTTCCTGACCAACCGGATACAGTCCTCTGCTCCTCCTTTGCTAATTTCTTCCAGAATAAAGTATCGAACATCATAGCTGCTCTCCCCAATGTGAATGTTGATATCCTCACTCTCAACTCATATTCACTAGCTTCCCATAATCACTGGTCCTCCTTCACTCTCCCTACTCGTCCATATGTGCTCTCTCTAATGGCATCCCTAAAATCCAATTCCCCACTCGACCCTATTCCCCTTACTTTACTTCGTACCCTTTCGCCATTGCTAATTGAACCCATAACAATGATCATTCATGCGTCCCTTATTACATCGATCGTACCAAAGTCTATGAAACACTCATATATCACCCCAATTATAAAAAAAACTACCCTTAGCCACTCGAACCTGTCGAGCTATCGACCCATCTCCCAGCTTTCATCAATCTCTAAGACCTTAGAGCGAATTGTATCTGCTCAACTTATTCACTATATCACTACCAATTCAATTATTGATAAGTTTCAAAGTGCTTACTTACCCCATCGGAGCACTGAATCAGCACTGAATCGTATCATTAATGATCTACTAATATCCCTTGACAACAAAGCCCCGTGCTACCTTGTGTTACTTGACCTATCCAGTGCCTTTGACACTCTAAACCATGACATTCTTTCTTTACGACTCAATGAAATCGGTATTCATGGTCAAGTACACAGCTGGTTTATGTCATTCCTTTCCTTAAGGTCCTCTTCAGTGAAAATCAACTCATCCTTCTCTACCCCGTTTATCAGCACTCATGATGTTCCACAAGGCTCCGTGCTTGGTCCTTTACTTTTTATTATTTATATTTTACCCATACAATCCATATTTCGTAAATATCCTTACATCCACTACCATCTCTTTGCAGATGATCTACAAATTTATACTTCTTTTCCCATTTCCTGTGACTCCAACTCAATTCAACTGTCTATTTTTAACTGCCTCACAGAACTTACTGACTGGTTCTCCCATAATTCCCTATCACTTAACATGACCAAAACTGACACCATAATTATCTCCAGACCTACCTACCCCCTAATCATCACCCACCCCTTTCTACTAGCCCTCCCTACATCACAATCCATAACAACTCTTGGTTTCACCATCAACTCCCACCTAGATTACTCTGACAACATATCTATAATGATTCGCAATGCCAACTATTTTCTTTACAATATTAGAAAATCACGTAATAAATTGACTTTTTCAATGACTAAAAGTCTAATACACTCGCTAGTCTTCAGTACTCATATACTGCTGCTCACTTTTATGCAATCTACCCTTAAAGCTTATGCTTAAACTTGAGAAGATACAACGACGTGCTATACGCACCCTATATAAACTGAAGTTCTCTTCAATAGTATCAATATCGACTCTAATGCGATCACTCGGCTGGCTTAAGTTTAGATATCTCTGCAGGTACAGACTACTATGCATCACCCATAAGGTGATACATCTTAGATCTCCCGAGTACCTAGCTGACTTGATCAGTATGCATACCCTTAGTCGAGCTAGCAGGAAATGTCACACGATGAAAATTGTGCAACGCTCGACTATCTCTGCTCACTCTGAATCTGCTTTCTCTGTGGTAGCTCCAAAATACTGGAATTCTCTACCATATGACATTAGGTGTTTGAAATCCTTGTCACTATTTAAATGTAAACTCTCCACGCACCTATTAATTTTGTAACCTACCCTCCCTTTTCCTTTATTTGTATTGTACTTTATTTATTTTATTTTTGTTTCCTTCTCATGACGCCCATAACCACCACGTGATTTTGTAGTCAATAAAATATTTTAAAATAAAAAATAAAAATAAAAATAAGTAAAATATTTAGGATTATATAGGATTTTATATATAATAAATTAATTGTTTTTGAATAATACTAATAAAATAAACTCTAATTATTATTTTTTTAAATAATCTAAATTAAAAATATGATAATAACATTTATATATTAGGATTTCAAATTAAAGTATTTATACTTGGAATATGTGCAAAATAACTCAGCTATAATATTTAATCAAAGATGTGATTTCTACTTTCAAAGTATGGTAACTTTTATTAGAGGAATTCCCAATTTTCTATGTGAATATATTCTTTTTAGGGATTTTCGTGAATATATTCTTTATTTTCTCATTAATTGAATAATATTATAAAATAAAATTATTACAGGTATTTCACTTGATTTATCCTATTTCATAATGATCTCCAATAAGCTGATACTGAATCTATTGTAAACTAGACATTGTGGTCAAAGATTTTCCGAAGGAAAGATATAACACTTACGCGAAATCGTGTAATTCGAATTTGTATACAAAATACCCTGGTGCCACCTATAGCGGGTTACTTTTAGGAACTATGAGTTGTTTATAATGTAAATTCGTATTTAACTATACACTTTTAAAATGTTAAATAATATGCTTTAAATTAATATTTATATGATGAAAACTAAGTGTTCATTACTAATATATAACAAACAAATATGATATTTATGTTTTAAATGCTATAAGTATATATTTAGTAAGTAAAAGTTAATTTATATTGCATGTAATTTAATAGAGCAATGAAAACATTGTTGTATGCAAACAGAGCCGAACCTAAATATATTTCAGTGATTTCGATACTACTGCTAGCAGCGGTTGGGGATATTACTAAATTATGTTGCATGCATAGTGTTATATCTTTGCTTCGCAAAATCTTTGTTGTAGTTATATTTAATATTTATAAAGTATCATTTAAAAGATTTAAAAGATTAATTATTACAGGGATCTTGGAACCATCATATGTAAAAAGTCGAATAAAACCATACCAACAAATGAATATTGGCTATGCTTTATATTATAGATATAATATGTACTTTAAATATAATTTTTAATATACTATATTATTTGTTTATAGATTATTGTAATATTATAATATATACTTTATTACAAAATTGGATACAAAATTAATTAATATTATTACAGAAAGTATACTGTTAATATAAGTTATATTTATATATATATATATATATTTATTTGAATTATTTCATTATTCATATATACATAACAAATATAAAAATGTAATATTAATATATAATATTCCTACGTTAAATATTGATATATTACAAAAATTAACATTTATTTAAAATACAAGAATAAGTTTTAATAATGACATTTTTTAATAACTCTTTTTTACAAAGCTATTTAACAAATTCATTAACAAAATATTATAAAATATATTTAAAAGGATATATTAATTATGAATTACAAATTTTTTCTTTAGTCAAATTGTATACATTTATTAATACTATTATCAAAGCCCAATATACAGCAGGTAATAACTGTCAATCATTTTATTCATGGTCTATTGATTTATTTAAGTCGAATTTGAATTGGTCATATTTATAATTTTCTTTGTTATTTACATACAATTTATTTAAATATTTCATATAATATACAATTACACATATATACAATTACATATATAATTACTTAATCTAGAGATTAATTTAGTTCATTTAAAGTTTAATATTTATAATCATTATTAGATATAATAATTACTCTTAGATTCATATAATGCTAAATACTTAAAATAATGTATTATAATATAAATATTTTAATATTAATTTAGAATTATTATCAAATTAAACATTCGAATACACAATTTATATAAATGTTATGTATATTTGTATAAATAAATATATAATAATATATATATATATATATATTATCCCATATTTCCTATACACTTGGGTGAAGTGACATATTACAATTTACATAGGATTAATAGACCACCATGTATTGGGCTTTGCTATTACTCTATCTAATTATTTGGATCGGATTAAATATAATGGATTTTCTTAAAAATAAAATAATAATTATGAACTTAACTTAAATAACTGAATATGGTATTAAATGGAAAATATTGAACAAAGTTAGTTGATTTTTGCACGTTTAACAAAATGATGGTTAGTTAGTCAATAATATATGTAAAGCATAAGTACAATAGTTTATATGATATATGATTAATTATTAATTAACAAATTTGAATATCAAACAATATTATATGTATAAAAATAATGATTTATAAATTATTAAAGTTCATAGATCTATAAGTAATTCAAAAATTAAACATCAGAACAATTTGTATACCTCTATAAAGCTGTTGAAATCCTCTGCTGTATAAATATTTAATAAATGTTAATCGCAGGCTATGCGTGAAGTCTGGTGATCTAGTATACATTTATAACATTATATATATATATATATATATATATATATATAATATTATTACCAACAATAAACTTCCTTAACCTGCCACACTTTGAAATATGTAATTTAACTAAATAATATATCAATAATATTTTTGAGAATCATTAAAAAATAATTATAATAATTATAAAGAACTATATAGTACTATAATTAATATAATAGATACCAATAGGTAATATATTATTGATAGGTAATATATATATATATATATATTAATAAGATATTATTTAACATTTTAAATTTACAGAAAATGTAGGATATTAAAAATATACATTTTTTTTATAAATTTTTTAAAATTGATGAATAATGATGTATATTTTATATATTGACAATATTTTTTTTAATTTAAAATAAAAAAATAATTTATATTATTAAAAATGTTAAAAATAAATGTAGGTATTATATATTATTGAAAAAGTAATATATAATATTGATGTACATTTATAAAATAAATATATCAGTTATATTAATTTAGTATATTAATTTAAAGTGAGCAGAAATATTAAAATAAATATAAACACAATTTGTACATAAAAAGAATTATATATTATTCAAAATATATATTTTATATTATAAAGTACTTGAAATATATTGTAATATTGATATAACATTATTCCTTTTTTAATTATTAAAAATGTAATAGAATAATTATGCATTCACTTAGATAGATTATAACATTACAAATATTTATGTATTAGATATTATTAATATTATTAATTATTGCTTTATTATTTAAATAATATTAAAAATGATACAGAACTAATTTATAAAATAATAAGTTTAGGAAGGTATATGCAATATAATAATGATGATGAGATTACTTAATGTATGCACTAAAGTCAATTTTATAATACATTTCTATGTTTAAAATTCATTTCACAGACAAATATTTTACATATAAAAATATAGTTTGATAATTTATTAATTTTACTATTAATAAAAGGTTTCGCAGTTTCACAGTTTCGAATAGTTAATTTACCTTAAAATATAATTACATGATATGAATATTTTCATCGTTTAACATTGCTTAGAATTATTTTTAAAATTTGAACCAAATTATTCAAGTTTATATTTCAAATATCTATATACATAGTTTAAAGTTTATATCTAATATTTGATTCAAATGGATTTGAATAACACAAAAATAGAACATGTTGAAATTTAAATTCGCTTCGAATAGAAATAGAACCCTTTGACTATTCAAAGATAATTTTTCATAATGCATTATAATATTCTATAATATATTATTAGCTTCGAATTATTCGAGGTAAATTACCTATTCTAGGAAGTGTGAAACCCCTTTAAAGGTATATTTACTACATCCACCATCACCAGCATTTACATGTAAATAGATAGTTGAGTGTATTATCTTATTTTGAAGTAGCAGTAGGCTAATTGCCAACATTTTTTTTGTATTATATGTTTTTATTATATCTATAATTCTTAAATTATTATATTTAATTTCTTAATAAATATAAATATAATTTTTATCCCTAATAGTATGTTGAAAAAAGATAATAATTTATACAGATTTTCATCAATATATGCATTATTTAGAGTAATTATATGATCAGAATACCCCTTGGATATAAATTGTTTATTTATATATATATATATATATATATATATATATATATATAATATATATATATATACTAAAAACATTAGAATAAAATATACTGTGAATATATAAACATTTTGTAATACAAATAGGTAAAGAAAAATAATTATTCTGTATAAAATGAATTTGAAAATTACTAATTTTAAATTACTATTAGGCATATATATAAAATATCGTTTTTGGGTAACTTATAATCAATATAATCATTTGCAAAAGTCATGTTATAAATAACATATATCTGGATGATATTTAATAATTTATTTCATAATTTGTAGTTATATAGATTTCCTTAAAATATAATATAATATATAAATAGGAGATTCAATTTTTAAAATACGTTTAATTATATATAATGGATTAATATTTAATATAGTATATCAAGTAAATGACATCTGCTCAATATATCTGTAATATGTTATACTACGAAATAGATTTAAAGTATTTATTATTATATTTCAATGATTTCAATCTTTGAATCAAGATATCTGATATTTATTTACAAAATAAAAATGTATTCATATTTATAAATTTGTATTTATTTATAAATATTCTATTAAAAATACGAATTTATTTATAAATTTGGTTTGAATTGAAAGATGTTTTTTATATATTATTTATGTCAACATACAAAAGATTATAATGTGTATTACATTATATTATGATTTTAAAATAAACTTATTGAAATAATTAATTTAAAAACAAGATATCATTGATTTGTACATAACATTGAAATACTCCTGGACTATAATACGATAAAATCACTCTTTGGTAAAATAAAATAAAAATTAAACAAATAAGTATAATTGATGTTCTTATTACATAATATGTTATTTTTATAATGATAATTAATGGAGATATTTGGCTTATAACATTATATTCTTATATCATTGATTTAATATATATTAGAATTATAATTATAATAGTAAAATATTGAAATAAACTAAACATATACTGATTAATGTATAAACTATAGTATACTAGAATAAACTAGAATTTACTATATTATACTAGAATGAACTATAATTTACTATATTATACTAGAATGAACTAGAATTTACTATACTATACTAGAATGAACTAGAATTTACTATATTATACTAAAATGAACTAGAATTTACTATATTGTACTAGAATGAACTAGAATTTACTATATTATACTAAAATGAACTAGAATTAACTATATTGTACTAGAATAAACTAGAATTTACTATATTATACTATAATGAACTAGAATTTACTATATTATACTAGAATAAACTAGAATTTACTATATTATACTAGAATTAACTTGACTTTACTATATTATACTAGAATTAACTTGAATTTACTATATTATACTAGAATTAACTTGAATTTACTATATTATACTAGAATTAACTTGAATTTACTATATTATACTAGAATTAACTTGAATTTACTATATTATACTAGAACTTTCACCATTTAAACTAAGTAATATTGTAATTATGTAGTGCACCTAGAACTGATAGGGTGGGGGGGGGAGAGTGGGGTGAGGGTGGGGAAGAGACCTGAATAGGACCGTAGGGGTGTTCCGAGTGGTTGACCAGACGATCGTAAGCCTTCACAGTGTCCCGACCGTGCAGCAGAAGCCATCGTCTCATAGGATCAGTGGGCTCTGAACAGCCTTCAACGCTGGGGTCAAGGTCATCGGGGTTCAAGGTCGGTTTAACGGTGGTGTACGTGGACGGTGCGTCTTTAACTAGGTGCTTGTTTGCAAACAAAACTCCCATGGCCTGTACGTATGTGATATTGGTGAACAACACAGGGATATCAGTCATATTGTTATAATATATTATATAGATATATATATATATATATATATATATATTTCATACATACATGCACAAATAATTATTATAATTTATATCTATTTATATAAATATTATATTAATTGAAATAAAATAAATTGATAATAGGATAATTTTGATAAATTGTAATTTATTTTATTATGATTATTAATATTAAAGAGTTATTATATTATATTAATTTAATGTTTGTGACACATATACTAGACAGTAAAAATGTATCACTAAACATAGAGTACTTCAGGTCATGTTGTTTACAAATCTATTTATAGAATTGCAAGTCATTATTGGATAGATAAAATATAGAGTATATTAATTTGACCTTATAAGGACATGTATATATAAATATATAATAGCAGTAGCAGTAGCAGTAGCAGTAGTAGTAGTAGTAGTAGTAGTAGTAGTAGTAGTAGTAGTAGTAGTAGTAGTAGTAGTAGTAGTAGTAGTAGTAGTAGTAGTAGTAGTAGTAGTAGTAGTAGTAGTAGTAGTAGTAGTAGTAGTAGTAGTAGTAGTAGTAGTAGTAGTAGTAGTAGTAGTAGTAGTAGTAGTAGTAGTAGTAGTAGTAGTAGTAGTAGTAGTAGTAGTAGTAGTAGTAGTAGTAGTAGTAGTAGTAGTAGTAGTAGTAGTAGTAGTAGTAGTAGTAGTAGTAGTAGTAGTAGTAGTAGTAGTAGTAGTAGTAGTAGTAGTAGTAGTAGTAGTAGTAGTAGTAGTAGTAGTAGTAGTAGTAGTAGTAGTAGTAGTAGTAGTAGTAGTAGTAGTAGTAGTAGTAGTAGTAGTAGTAGTAGTAGTAGTAGTAGTAGTAGTAGTAGTAGTAGTAGTAGTAGTAGTAGTAGTAGTAGTAGTAGTAGTAGTAGTAGTAGTAGTAGTAGTAGTAGTAGTAGTAGTAGTAGTAGTAGTAGTAGTAGTAGTAGTAGTAGTAGTAGTAGTAGTAGTAGTAGTAGTAGTAGTAGTAGTAGTAGTAGTAGTAGTAGTAGTAGTAGTAGTAGTAGTAGTAGTAGTAGTAGTAGTAGTAGTAGTAGTAGTAGTAGTAGTAGTAGTAGTAGTAGTAGTAGTAGTAGTAGTAGTAGTAGTAGTAGTAGTAGTAGTAGTAGTAGTAGTAGTAGTAGTAGTAGTAGTAGTAGTAGTAGTAGTAGTAGTAGTAGTAGTAGTAGTAGTAGTAGTAGTAGTAGTAGTAGTAGTAGTAGTAGTAGTAGTAGTAGTAGTAGTAGTAGTAGTAGTAGTAGTAGTAGTAGTAGTAGTAGTAGTAGTAGTAGTAGTAGTAGTAGTAGTAGTAGCAATAGTAGTAGCAGTAGCAGTAATAGTAGCAGTAGCAGTAGAAGTAGCAGGAGCAGTAGCAGTAGTAGTAGTAGTATGGGATGGCAATTTGACTAAGACCTTACAATCAGAATGACCACACACAACAATATGTCTTATCTTGTTCTGAAGACAGCCTAATTGTAGAGCTGCAGCCTCCGTGGAAACAATCGAATTATCGGGAGCTATGTTACCTAATAAGTATGATCTATTACATAATATGTATACCAACAGTTATATGGATATATTTAAATTAAATCATATATATATATATATATATATATATATATATATGTTAGATATTATATGTTAATAATGTACATGATATATTGATCATATGTGTAATACTATGTGTAATATTAGCACATTCATCACATTTGCAGACATTGCAATTCGTTTATTTATATTATAAATATACATGTTCTACTTATAAACATATATGTTTTATATAATTTCCTTTAAAATGAATATATATATATCTCCATATGTGTTACATATTATGCAATATTATGCAATATGAATTATATAATTATCTATTAGTTAAGATGATTAAATCAAAGAAAATAGCAACTCACAAAAATAATAACGATTATAGATTTACAATATTAAATACTGTCTAAATAAGTCATGAACCCGGTATTGTACCCGCGCACATACACGCGCACATACCCGCGCACATACACACGTACACAGACGGGCGCACCTTTACTAACCAGCATTTCTAACTAGCAACATGTCGCCTACTTGTGACTGTAGTAGTCGTGTCAGCATCACTCTACTGTCCACACAGCTTATCATCACTGCTTTAGGCTAATGGGGGCGGCGGGGGGCGGGGGGGTTACTATAGCGGTGGTAGTGAGGGGTGAACGGGGCATTAACGTAGTGGTGGTAGTGATGGGGTTACTGTAATGGTGATAGTGAGGGGTGAATGGGGGTTACTATAACTGTTGGTCAGGAGAAGTGGTTACTATATCAATGGTGGGGATAAGGGGAGGGAAGGGGTTACTAAATTACTATAATGGTCGCTAGGGGATTTGTTACTATATGCTTATGGTAATGGTGGTGATGAGGGGGTTACTATATGATTAGGTTAATGGTGGTAGTGAAGGGGTTACTATATGATTAGGTTAATGGTGGTAGTGAAGGGGTTACTATATGCTTAGGGTAATGGTGGTAGTGAGGGGGTTACTATATGATTAGGATAATGGTGGTAGTGAGGGGGTTACTATATGCTTAGGGTAATGGTGGTGGTGAGGGGGTTACTATATATAACCCTGTAGTCATGGTTATGACCTAAAGTAGGCTAGAGGTTATAGAGAGTCATTAAGTAGGGGTATAGCTACGTTTGAATGTAATCATAGATGTATCAGTTTATCACTTATATCTAGCTTGTAAATACTGAATGTAGGTATTTACCAAGGTCATATTGATAATATTAAATAATACTGGTATATATGTCATAAATAACTTGATGAATGACAACATATTTTGAAGATATATATATATATATATATATAAACAATTAATTATAATTTATATATTGAATTCAATGATTTACCTGTAATTATAATTTAAGATAATTATATTAAGGGTTTAAGATAAAATCTATTATTCTGATTCAGTGAATGACCTAATGATATCTTGTGACATAAGTGAGCGAGTGTGACGGATAGATACACAACTTTAGGTACACACGTACCTGAGGGTTATCTTTGATGCGTTGAAAGTCTTTCACCATGGACGGTTGTATGGAAGCCCTGTAGCGCAGCACCCCTCTCAGTAGTTTGTCTAGTCCCGGCATCGCTGTAGGCGGGGGTTAAGCGGGGGTTAGGGGTGCGAGTGCGATGCGTCTACCTTAGCGCTGCAGCCTCGCTATGCAACGTAATGCGTGCAGGTGATTCGTGGAGGTGATTCATCGACGATGCTTGTAATGATAATAGTTAGAGATTAGAACTTGATGAGTAATACTATTGGTAAATGTTGGAGAATAATAATCGATTAAAGAAAGTTTGAAGTGAGGAGAGAATATTGATGGAATAGAGAGGCAAGAGGAGAGAATAGAGATGGAATACGGAGGCAAGATAATGAGGATGCAAATGAAGGGAGGATGGGCTGGCATGGGATGGACGGAGGAACAAGGTACATACTATAAGCTATATGTACTGATAAGCATCTAATGCTTACTAATGGAGCATTGTTTAACTAATGGAACAAGGTGAGATGATGTAATATATTGTTAATAGTATTTAGATCATGTGATATGTTGGATATTAATTGCTGTCATGCGATGATAAGGTATATTACCATGTATATTAGTAGTAGTATATAAGGCATCATAAGGTATTCCTAACGAAACGCCTAACATACTATCTGCATACATAAATAACAAGATTACACATTACATAATTCCTCAGATTTATTTTACTATTGACGTCAGTAGTGTAATTATTCGTAACATAATTATTTAGAGAAATTGAAATTAATATTTAACCTTGAATTTCAATATATTTATAGACTATATGTATTATAATTTATAAACTATAGTATTAGATTATATTATATAATATTTATACTAATGAAAATATACACAAAGTAACGATCAAAAGCTAATTATAATCTAGTAATCTAATCAACTAGACATGCGAGTGTATGTTCACTCTAGTAATGTCAACTAAACGTATCATACATCTATTATTATTGATATGTAATATTCTAGGTATGGTATGGTATCTATTATCTGTGAACATCATCGGTTTATCGCAATGAGAACGCGCGCGTGTGTACGTATGTGTGTATGTGTGTATGTGTGTATGTATGTATGTGTGTATAGGTGTGTGTGTGTGTGTGTGTGTGTGTGTGTGTACATACGTGTGTGAGTGTGTTAAGATGGTAAGTGTGGCATATTGTATATGGTATTCATATTTATATATATACACACACACACATATATACGTTTGCACACATATATACGTTTGTATATATATTGATTACAAACATTAAGGCAATATGTTACATTGATTGATTGATAAATAAAGTATAATGACAAATAATAATTATATATTACATATAACTACTGTATATTTAGACTAAAATGATAAATATTTATTGATTAATATATAATCAAAAAATATGTACAAAAAGTGTCAGTTCTATAAATAGATCTGTAAAATGATAATTAATAATAATATTAACAATATATTCATTACTTTTTGTCACTTTAATATATAAATACCGATATACTAAACTATATCCGTATTTATGATTGTAAACTTTGCAATAAGCGACTGTTGATCAGTATCACATCTATCACATACTGTCAGTTAACATATCCAATACATCGTTCACAGTTATATAACCTACATAATACAGGGTACAAAGTACTCGTGATATTCTTAACCATTTAGAGTGTATATTTAAAAATATATTATTTGATATTTACAATAACTATAATACTTAGTATGCTACACGTGTAAACATAGCAAGATAGGATAAGCATGTATATATTTAAAGAATATATCACCATAATAGCATCACAGTATATAAGTATGGATGCCACAGAGAAGCAGTGAAAGGGTGATCATCACGAACACACATAGTAGTTTAAAAGTAAGATAAATAATCGATAAAATGAAAATAATATTTGAACTCTAATTACGATAAATTAATGAAAATTAACAATATAACACCAAACTATATAATTACACGATTATTATGTATATTTACGACATTACGAAATTAAAGTTATCATACGCGATATAATTATTTTAATAATTTTTAAACAATATAAAAATTTAAAATAATTTATTAATTTTGTTTGTAGTATTTTAAAATTATTAATTAAATACCACAGTGACGGCCTGATAAGTTAACATCGAATAGTTAGATGTTAGATTATACAGTAATGTGAATTGTGTATTTTGGCATATGTATTTTGCATTGATTACATATAATATTCTGCTATATAAAGGCTTCTGATTAATTGTAATAGATCTAGTGAGTTAATCGTATGTATTTATAATTAGTCTACATTTAGATTCAATGCATATTGTTGAATAAACAATGATAGCTAATCCACCAGAATGTAACATACACAAATACAAATAGGACTCGTAAAATAGGTACTATCGAATATTATCATATTGTTATTAGATTGAGCGGATATTATCATATTGTTATTATATTGAGAGGATATTATCATACTAAAATATACAATTCTTACCAAAATGTTACAAATGTTAGCGAATAATGATATTTAGATAACCCGGTAACTTATTACGATTTAACTTTTTTATACAAAATTATAAAAGAAAATGATGTTAAGTGGAATTAACTTAATATTAATGCTTAGAACTAAATTGTATGATAATTTATTTTTAAATTTACTGCACAAATAATATAGATATTATTCAGATCTGAAATTATTCGAATGTAATAATATATTCAAGTAGCTCAAAAAGTAAATATTTATTCAAACTTCACATCTAATTAAATTTAAAAAGATAATAATACTAATAAATTAATAATGCTTTAATAATAACTACATAACGATACATTATGATATGTACTACTACAGTCAATATACTTGTATTATTTGTAAATGATATCAAATCTAGTACGCTCTCTATCGATACATAAATTATATAGCTTATTATTAATAATACTGTGACGAAGTGTACATCGTATTACATAATCGTAATGGTAATTTGAGATTACAAATTACGCACTTATAATTGGCGCTACTCTTCGCAGATACGAGATGACCTCCAGTGACCTGTTGGCCCCGTAGTGTATCGTAGTGTTCAGTGTTACTAGTACAACCTTTCGTTATTAGACTTACCAATCGGTATCGCGATAACCCATATGCGAGTGAACTTATACGCGATTGTTTTCTTATGCATAAGAACAATAACAATAATAATTATAATATAATTATATGAGCTTAGATATATTATAAATAATAAAATTGACTGGAATATGTCAATTGGTGAAGATAATTTTAATATGTGGAAATTGTCATATATTACAAAATAAAAATACAGATTCCTAGAATCATTCTAGATGACAAACCAGTGCTAAACAGAAACATATTAAAAGCAATAATTTAAATATATATTATGCTAATGCTAGTAATATTAGAAATAAAATAAATGTTTTGGAATTTTTATTTTCATCTAATAAATATGACATTATATGATTAGTTGAAAGTTTCAACTTAAAACATTTTTAACAGTAGATGATAGAGATTCACCTATATTTAATCGGTGGAAAAAATTATATACTATTTATATACGATAAATTAATTCATAGAGGTGTTGCGATATTTTGTAAATCGGCGTCCGATCATAACGGTCGGGTTGAGAATGTAAATTATTTACATTATTTACTAAATATATATATGTTCAACATAATGTTGTATTGATATTTGAGGGTTATTTGGTTAATTGGTTTAGTTTTGTTCTGCTTTTTATTTGTAGTTGTATTACATCCCACAATGAGCCTATACAAACTCAACTCGTAATTTTTCACGCATATTTATATTAGAAACACGTCCGTTATGATCGCATACCTTTTAAATCTAGTTTATCATAAACTTTACATAAATTGTATCTTAATTAATGACATACGTATGATACAGTTTATGTCTTGTAAGACATTTATTTCAAATATTAATGTATATTTTAAATTTGGCATCGGCAATCATAATCAAAACAAATGGGGATCATATTCGATATTCTCCATTTAAAAAGCTATTGCGATTATATTTGTTAATATCGGGCCGATAATCGGCTATAACACGGATTCCCGAATAATGTGGCGCATATATTATAAATGATATTTAATATATATTATATAAATAATTTATATAAATTTGTATAATATAGAATATATATATTATATAAATATATATGTTTATCAATAATACATATATGTTAATTATTATTTCTTAAATATATTTAAATTATTTAAAAATAATAAACAAACATTAGTTTTTAACCAAGGGTTTTTAATAAAAAAATTTAAATTTATACTTTCAATACATTATGTTATTTTCATACATAAATTGTATTATATTTTGTATTATTTTCATAATATATTAATTAAAAATATTATACGAACATATTCATAAATTTCACAAATATATATTTTTAAATATTATTTTTTAATATTATTAAAAATAAATTTATGTCAAGGTTCAAATTCCTAAACACCGCCTTTTGAACTCTCTATTTGTTCAATATTTGTGTTTTATTTTATTAATAAATTATCGAATATAATCTTATAATATGATCATTTTTAAGGATGTATTTACAGGTTATTCACTAAATTAGACATATTTGATTGATTTTTTAAATATAGATTTTTAATTAAGGTTATTATTTTAACAATATTTAAAAAAATTACATTTAGGTGATGAGTTGTTCAGTGATTCTTTTAAAGTTGAACTTGTTGACAATTGCGTATACAAACTTCAAGGAAAGGTACGATTTAATTTTATTTAATAAACTAAATTATAATTACAATATATAATTCTTATGCACATATTATATAAATATGTAATAATTTATGTATTTATTAATTTTTTTACAATATGTTTTTACAAATTCATATAAAATATTTGTATTATATTAGCCTTTAGTTTTTGGCGGGGACCAAATATCTGCGCCGCGCTATATTTTAAAAGGGTGGGTTTGGTTGGGTTTAGTTTTGATATTTGCAGGTTTTTTAGCTGCATATGCAATAATATTACTGTAATGATTACTGAGCGAGCGAGCCTATAAACCGTTGCATGATAGTCTATAAATATATAATAATCCAAAAACACCACACCTACTATTTTACTTTTTTTTTAAATATACCATAGATTACTGGCAACCTTTATAGCGTATATCTTTTTTACACATTTTTAAATTATTTTTTACATGTTTGATGTTTTCATTATATCTTTTTATTAAATTATTTCAATAATTTACTGTCAATATATGTTATATAACCTATTAAATTTTATTATTTAATTATGAACCCGAAAACCCATTTTAAACTATATTAACAGCACCCCTATATTAAATTCTAGATAATTAGGTTTTTTAAATATATAAATTTTGTAAGAAAATATTTGTCTTTAATAATCTTATATTTTAATTCTATATATTATCTTAATAGTCCAGCTAGGTAGGGTTTTTAGGGATTACAATTTTTTCAGAAATTATTATTCTAAATTTCAATTTATGATTTATGATATCAATCTAGGATCAATTGTAATCCTCTATCCTAAAATATTTTCTCATTTAAATATATTATGAAATTTTTAATAACCTGAATTACATATAATATAATGGTAATTGGAGGAAGTTGGCACATTCAAACTAAAGGCAAACATGTGTATATAAGTTATATATAGATTATTGTATACTTAGGTATAGATTGATTATTATATACAGTAAATTATAGCTAGTATTATATATATATATATAGGATCAATGGACAAATTCGATGTCCATCGATTCTTATGTTAATTTAAGTGTATTGTATTTTATAATATAAGATTAACTTTATGATCAATGGACATCTGTACAAATAATACAATATAATCAAGTGAACTTAATGATAGACGGACATCGAATTTCATAGTATATCATATCTGATTAATTTCATGATAAATGTCCGTTGAATTTGTTTGTTGATCATAAAGTTCTGTTGATATATATTACACATACATATGAGTTCTAAAGAGGGTATCCAACTACAAGATTATCTGGTGCCAGTATTGCTCGAAATCGTATGATAGTCTATTAATCAACCAATCAACTTCATTACATTTTTGTCAAGTTTTTAAATCTTTTTTAATTCAAATTAAAACCATTTTATTTTTTAAATGAATTCAAATAGAACAAAATGTATTAAATTAAATTATATGGGAATATATTATTAAATATACTAATTTGCATTATTAAAATCTAATATAAGTAATATAGTAATATATTAGTTTTCAAGCAAGTATTTCTGGAAAGTATTGGCTAAATATTTCCGGCAAGTTGCTGGAGGGTAAAGGGGTATCCCACTACAACTTGCTAGAAAATCGTTTACTAGCAAGAATTTCCGGAAATACTTGTATACGGATACCCCCTTAAAAGGTTTTGGAAATTCCATTTATATTTCAAGTAAATAAATAGATATATTTGTATAATAAAATAATGAAACAATCCTTAAATTGTTATTCTAAAGAAATATATTCTAATTATTAATTATAATCTTAATATTATACTTATATAATATAGTAGTTCTATATATTTTTGGAAATCCTGATTAATTTTAAGTTAAAGACAAGTAAACTATTATATTAAGAGTAGGTAACTACTAAATATTAGTCTACTTATAAGTTATTTACCTACAAGTTTGATTTTCGAATAAATATATACAAATTATTAATATAATAAAAAAAATTAATAGTTGTATTTATCGGATTACTATCATATACGGATCATCAATTGTATAAGGGGTGTGTGTATTTCAATTCAATGATATACGTAAACTGCTCCCTATATATATATCCATGTATTCTATATTTAGAGTGGTATTTTATGAAGTATGTATATGTGTATGTATGTATGTAATATAAAATTAGAAAACTACATGTGATTATATGTCATAATATTTAAATTTTGTTATATTATATAATTGTTATACCATCAATTATATTATGAAAATCAATAGATACATGTAGTATAGGCATATAGACCATAATATAATCTATATATATATATAGTTGATTTAATTTGATAGTTTATTATTATATATACACAGTTTGTAATATATAAAATTGTATATATATATATATATATATGTGTATATTACACGTTTAAATATTAAAATGCATCAACAATTTAAATTGTAGGATCCGCCAATGGATCCCCCTGTATTTATAGATATATTCTAATTAAAATTAAATAGAAACTATTTACATTATAGATATTTATAAAATAATAATAACACAGACATCTTATAATATATACTTGTTTTTTTAATTTAGTTATTTGAACTTAATATTAATAATAAAATGCTATGCGTATGTAACGGAAAATAATATATATATATATATATGCAATACATTTGTATCTATATATAATCAATCCCAAGGTATCCCATGGTAAAGTAATAACTATAAAACATTTTATTTACAGTCTAATGATTTATTAAGATACACCCATTTTGAATTGGTCATATTTATAATTTTATTTGTTACACAAAATTTATTTAAATTTGTCATATAATATACAATTATACAACATATATAATTACTTAATTATTACATTTAATGTTTAATATTTATAATCATTAGATAAAATAATTACTTTTAGATTCATATAATGTTAAATACTTATAAAAATGTATTATATTATAAATATTTTATTAATTTTGTATATTTTTCAGATTTGAATACTACACAATTTATATAAATTGTATGTATATGATTATCAAATATAAATAGAGTATATAATTTGTGAAATATTATATATTTACTTTTTTTATTATTATCAACTAATATCTAGGAGAAAGAATTTTTAATTGTAGAAATTGTAAGAATTTTTATATTATTGCTATTATAATTAAATTAGTAGCATTGAAAAGCTTATTGAATTCTATAATAAAAGTAATATTTTTATTTAACAAAAGTAATTGTTATTGCTTAAATTTATTTTGTTATTATGGAAAATATAATTTATTATAACAAGAAATATGCCTATTAAATTTTTACTAAATTAATAATGCACCTATTTATAAATAATATTAATATGATTTATAATTTATATATTACCATTTTTATCTGGTTTCTATAAACCAAAGACATTCACATATTAATATCTATGATATAATAACCTATACCTATTCATTGGGTGAAGTGTAATATTATAATTTAATAGGATACCTTATATTTTTGAATTTGATATAATTCAATTTAGGTATAGTAATATTTTTATATATATGTGTATGTATTTATGTATATGTGTGCAATGTACTATGTATGTTTATCATGTATTATAAATACATTAATACTCTACTTGATTATATAATCTCATTCATTATATAATATACACATTTAAGTTAAACCCATATTATTGCTATAGTTGTTTATTAAATATTCAGATAATATATTGATTGCATTAGTGCCTTCTATAGTTCTCTAGTAAAAACTATTTCATTATATTGTTTACCATTGGTCGAGATACATAATTTAAATACACACATATATATATATATATATAATTAGGTTTAAATTAGAATTACCACCACAATAAAATATCAGCGCATAATTTTAACATGCTACTTAATTAGGTTTCTAATTTCAACCTAATTATATATGTATTTTTTAATGTGCAGAGTACCTTCTGTAACAATTATAATTAATTATGATAATTGTATTTTATATCTACATTTTAGTGTCTACGAATTAGACTATTTATTATTAACAAATATCAACATTATTTATATTTTAATAGGGTGAATGCAATTCTATAAATAGATGTTTACAAGTAAAATATATGGAAAGTTGTATGTAAAAAAAGGTGTGCTTTTATTAAATATATAGATAAAATATTTATTATGTTACTTAGATAATCTTAAGGGGCAGCGAAACCTTGGTTATTTTACATGTTAAAGATAGGAGAAAATGGCTCTACTAAAATCTCTTTTTAAAAGATTTTATTTTTTATATTATGTAGTATTCATATATATAAGTTATATAGTGCAAATATTGTTATATATAATGGTATATATATATATATATATATATATATATATCATATATGATGGTAAGATGAAGAAAACGAGTATATACTATATTTTACTAATACAAATATTTAAAATTCAAAAATATAAATGTTTGATAATATATATACTAAAAAAAATGCATAAAGATCCACTAAAGGGTTCAAAATTGATGGAATTTAAAAAAAATGTGCTGAGATATAGTTACTATAGTTTTAGTTATATATTTTGAATAATAATGTAAAAAGTAAAAAAAAATTCAATAGCTGATGTTTTAACATTTATAATACTTATATATATACTTTTAAATAACATATCATTATTTAGATAATAATATTTTGAGTATAAATTTTTATATTTTTTTTTTTTTTAAATGTAGGTTTCACACCCCTTAAAGAGGGTTTCACCTATAAAATAATAGCCTGAGTTTTATAGCCAGATATCGGGATGGCCGTTTAAATAACTGCTCAATTTATTTTCTACCATATAAGAGCTATACAAATCATCCCGTTATCAGAATGTTTTATTTGGTAAAAGCTTTACCTATTTTTAATAAATTATATTATTATTTAATATTCAAATTATTTTTATCCAGTATATTATGATTTAAAAATGTAATTGTAATGTATATACATAATTTTATCTTTATTACTGAAGAGTTAAATAAAATTGTTATAATATTAAACCTTTAAAATTTGTATCTTTGAGAAAACTTCAAACCTAGTTTTACTTATGGTATGATTTCAAAGGTTGTTTTACCACATATAATTATATAATTATAATTGCTGTAAAAAAAAATTGTAATAATATAAAACTAAATAATAATATTTGACAATCATAATACATTTTTGTTAAGGACATATACCTATAAATATAATACAGTGTATTTTATAAAACTACATAAAAACACCTAAGCTAAAAAACATAGGATATTTAAATATTATTTTGTCATTTTTCTCTTCAAAATACATACTTTAGTTATCATTTATAAATGATCAAACAAGAATATAATTTATATATTATTCTTAAGGGCACGAAGAATGGATACAAATAATGAAGAAAACAAAATTATATTATTATATTATAGTATGATTTATTTATAAAATTTGAAATATTATCTTTAAAATGGTACATACATTCTTTGTAAAAAAAATGATAAAAAGAAGCATCTTAAAACAAATATAAATATACTCCTGCATTAATTTAAAACTTGTTTTACACAAAATAATTATTTTGATGTTCACTATAATTCCAATAATTTACTAATTTTTATTTTATTTAAAATCTTTACAATATATACATATTTAGTAATGTTTTATTCAAGTTTATTTTTATTGAATATATTTTATTATAATAATTTATAATTATTCAAAAAATAGTATTTTTGTTGATATTTATTATACAAATAAAAAAAATTAATAATTTCAATAAATATTACTTAATAGTATTTACGTGAATTAAGTTTTTTAAAGTTCTTTTTTGTATCTTTTACATGTAAATGAAAAACCTGTGCCCTTAAATAAACAAGGGTCATATAACATGGAAATAATAATAGTGAAAATGTATATATATATATATATATATATATATATGATTATAAATAATTTGTTAAGATAAAATAAATCTGACGTCTAAAATGACATGTATTTACACCAACAAAAATATTTAATTCAATTTTACTTCATTATTATTTCGGTTTAATTTAAAAACAGAGATTTTAAAACGACTTATTTTGATAAAAATATTCAGAAAAAATGAAATTAGGACAATAAACTAGCTAATTGATATTTTTTTATTTTAAAATTAATATTTTATAGGTCATTCTCATCATCTTATAATTATCATATAATTTTATAACTTACTGTGTAATTAAAAATGTAGTCATTCTCTTTCTTATTTCCGAAGTTATCGTACTTAGTATAAAAATATCCTTTCTCCACCATGTAAATATTCATGTTTCACCAGCCCTTAATAAATATAATTTTATAATGATATAACCGAAATTAATTAACAGTACTTTTTCAAATGTTTATATTATAAACTTTATAACAAAAAAACACCAATCCTGTCAATAATATATTAATTTATATCAGAATTTAATGATCATGACTATTTTATATAAGTATCTATTTATAAAGGGGAGACGATCAAAAAGGACGAGTTGAGGGTTTAAGGTTACATTTGAAATACGAGTTAATAGTATATATATATATATATATTTTTTGTATATATATTTGTGGTTTAATTGGTTTAGTTTTGTCCTGTTTGATTTTTTTTTAGCGAATTACATCCCAAAGAGAGACTATTTATTGAACACATTTATTTCCCCATTTAAAATGTAACTTTAACTCGTCCTTTTTGAGCGTAACCCTTTATAAGTCTATACTTATTATATAGTATAATTAATATATTCTATTTTAGGAAAAACAATTGGAATATACCGACATTTATTTTGCTACAAAATTAGTGAATTTATTTTTTCAATTGTCAATCTATATATATACTATATAGAAATCTTGCTTACCATTTTTGATATACATATATATATTTCTTTCAATATAATTTATATATATATTTTTTGTAAATTAAAAAAATTAAATTAAAGATATATATAAAATTCAGTAAATATTAGTATGAATATAAATAAATTTTATAATAAAGAAATAATTTCATAAATACATTTTTCATATATTTTATATAGTTGGTTCATAAAAGGTTGTATAGCAGTTCTAACTCGAATTCGTTAATTATTTTTTACAGGTACTAAATAAGATTCTACAAATGTATATTTTATTTAAAAATTTTTTTTTTTTGATTTTATAAAATGTCAGCTATGAGGCATCACCTTAATTCATAAAAAAATTAAATACAAAATCGTATTGTACATTAGTGCAACAATTATTTATCTATTTTGTATAGAAAGTTTTATATTTAGTGAATTTAGTATTTTAAATGTATTGAGAACTATAGAAAATGTTTAGTACATGGAAATTAACTTATATATATATATAATATTTGTATCTGATAATATATTAATAATAACAGTCATAATTTATATGGTCAGTTTGAAAATAATTTATATGAATTAATTTGATAACATATATTGTATTTATTTTATTAATCATAGTTATTTAATCATATCTTTAAAATTATATTTTATTATGTATAGGATAACATTTTACATAAAATGTTACCTCTTCACAATTATCTAGATAATTATTTCTGAATTCATTATAATAATTATAATATTTTATTTATTTAAATCAGATGAGAACCGAAAATAATGAAATCGATGATTCACTTATTGGTGGAAATGCTTCTGCTGAAGGTGGTGGTGAATCTGCTGATGCTTCTGCTGTTAGTGGAATCGATGTTATACTAAATGGACGATTACAAGAATACCAAATGAATAAGAAAACCTACATGACAGCCATCAAGGAATATATGAAAAGAGTGAAAGAACATTTAGAGAAAAATAACCCTGACCAAGTAACCGAATTTACATCGAATGTACAGAAATTCGTTAAAGGTGTATTAGGTGAATTTAAAGAATACCAATTCTTTACCGGAGAATCTATGAATCCAGAAGGTATGATATCTCTGATGAAATGGGATGGGGAAACACCATATTTATATTTCTTCAAACATGGACTCGATGAAGAAAAATGCTAGATATTTATTCAAATAAAACACAAATATTACAATATTTTTTTATATATTTAAACTAGTCAAAAGTGATATTATTTATATTATATTTTTTTAATATATTGATTTATATTTTCTATAAATAATCAGTTCTGTTATAATAATCAATAATTATTCTAAGTAGATTAATTATTTATATATTAATGAAATTATTAATTTTATATTAAAATTATATAAAACAAAACTAATAAATGAATACCATTATTTAATATTTATATTCCATCCTCTCTATTTAATTCGATTTTAATATCTATTATAATAATATATAATTAATTTGACAAGATAATGTGGTAATAATTTCATTAATTAATGCTAAATTATCTATAATTAACAATTAAATACTAGTGTAATATTAGTAATAATATATGAATTTTTCCATAATGTAACCAGTTTTTTATATCTCATTATATTTAAATATAATACTATACAGGATATTTAAAATCCATTATAAATAACATTGCAGATGATATATATAAGAGTTTGTTATTTGTCTGGAAAAATGAGAATATATTTTATAAGTAGATTAGGAAATAAATATAGATTTATACTAAAAAATCGGTTAATTAATACGGGATGATAAAGAAATAAATATAAAGTTGTCATATGTATTTATGTTTCTAATTTGCATAAAATAATTTAAGTTTAAAAAAGTTTTTTCTCACGATCTTGTTTTTATATAGAATATAAATATTTTTCTATCTAATCTGGGTCGTTAACAAGTATATTTTTAATTTCATTTACTTTTCATAAACATAATATATATGGAGAGAATAATTTTGTATTTAAACTCATTTATTAACATGATTATATTTAATATAAAAATGAATTTCATTTATTAAGCAATATATGTTTAGAGAGAATAGGTCTACCATCAAATCTATTGTGATATAATATACGTCATTCAAGTACACATAATTATTAATATATGTAATGTCGATATCTGTAAATGATGTATTATCATAGTATCTTAGAGATGACCTTTTTAATAAAATATTAAGGATTTCATTATAGGATAATCATTTATAAATGGTGTGGTTACTAGTGTTATAAATGATTTCAGTTAATTAACTACCATGATGGTTTTGGGTTATTCTGGTTTATTCCGATTTTAAATATTATCTTGTAAAATATTTTAAAAAAATGATGTTAAAACAATGTAAAATAAAATCTAGCAATATATATGGTTATCAATTAATTTTACAACAACGTTTATATATGCTTACTGTTATAACCTCAATTTACTTAATATTGTTTGATAAATTATTTAGATATTAAAAATAATTATAAACAATATTAATATATTTTAAATAAGGTATCAATTTTATTTCATATATATCATTAATATATATATATATGAGTTATAATTATAAATATACTAATATAAGTTATAATATTTACAATTATCAATATAATAATATGAGTTTGAATTATGATATACAATTATATGTATTAGTGTATTAATCATTACAATTTATATAACAAAATAGGTATTATATATATAGGATATTACTCTATTACTATTTTACAATATTTCAACTTCTCGCATACATCATTTTAAATATTTTAATTTCTTGAGAAACAAATTTTCAATATTTTTACTAAGATAATTAACTTATTAAATTCTAGAGAACCACATTTTCAATATTATACATCTCTAGAACATATTACACTTTTATTTATTGTAATACAATTACCATTACATCATTATTTATATTTTTGTAAATTATCATTTAATATTGTTCATTTAAATTTTTATTGTTTACATTATTTTCAAACTATTCTCTATTTTATATTTCTAATCGAATCAAAGTGCTTTTTTAAATTGAATATAACATGAAATTTCAAACGAATCTAATGGAATTTTAATATTCGTTTATCACTAATTAATATATAATTGTTATCTAGGAAGAGTTTATATATAATTTTTTTTGAAATTATATTATTATTATTAACCTTATTTCTCCTATTTTTTTGGATTAGGTTAACTACAAGCTTTTAATTTTATTAAAATTCTATTTACGTTATTTAGTAATGTAATTCAGATACAAAAAATACATGTAAAAAGGATACATTTTCAAGATTTATATACAATGTGCACAATTATTCTAATTTTTGTAAAAACAAATATCAGAATTAGAAATATCAGAAAATATAATAATTTTGTATTATTGATTGAATTACATTTTGTATTTGTACTGGTATTTTTTTCCTCTTATTCTTTTTACGGTTACCGTTCAATAGACATCATTCCATCATATACCATACAAACGAAATATAAATCCTAAAAATAAAAATAAACATGTCACATATTAATAATTCATATTCCACAAACGTGATATCACAAGGACAAATATACTCATTCATGATATTGATAACTAATATAATATATATATATAGGACCTACAGTGTAATTCCTACACCCTCTACTATATTGCGTCCCACCAGGTTCTGTCCTTTTCCCACTCATATTCTTAATATATATATAGCACCTATAACGTATAGGCTATAAGGTATATTATACCCCAATTCACTGGCATGTTCTACCATATATATGCTGATGATGTACAACTCGACTCCTTCCTCGCTATCCACTCCAGATAATTCTCAACTAATTCATGTACCTCCTTTATTAAATACTGGCTTCTCTTCAACAATCATCTACTAAATATATTAAAACTAAACAGTCTCCCTCAAAATACCTATGAACTCCCCATAATTCCCTTTATTTCACCTTGACAATATTCTTATTTCACCTTAAAATTCAGTCCTAATCTTGGTGTCGTTTTCGACTCTAACCTATATTTTTCTAGCATATTACGAACATTTCTAAATCTGCTAATTATTATAAGGGAACAATGATACCCTTTTAAAAAACGATCCCTAATTCGACTATTTTCTACCCATAAATCTATATATTCCTCCACACCTTCATATATATATATATATATATATATATATATATATATATATATATATTTGACTTACTCTCAATTCGCTCTACAACTTCCAGTATACATCGCGTTATCCCATAGCCACCGTCCCTTAAATTCCAGAAACGATTATTCTCCTACATAATTCCATCTACATGGAATGCATTCCCTTCATCTATAAGATACATTCAATCCCCCACCTCCTTCAATACTCATCTTAATTCATATTTATCTAATTTCATTATATTATTAATATTAATTTAATATTATCTTTTATATTTCTTCTTATTACTTCCACCGTTAGTTTTTTTATTTTTTTGTGTGGATTTATTGTATTATTATTTATTTTACGTGCACTTACGAGGAGTGTTATCACTTTGTAATGGTACCTAATAAACCTTATTCCTTCATCATCATCATCATCATCATATGCTTGGGATATCGTATTCACCTTGTACAAATAATTTTTCAAAATATACATTTTTTCTTGTATTATTTATTATCAAACATGTTGATATATTAAAAAAATAAAACGATTATTAAAGTACATATGATATTCTTTTTCTAAAAAATCAAAATATTTATATATCAATAACAAATAATTACACTATTTTAAAAATAATTTGTTTACGTTTTATTAATCTATTACATGTATATTATGCATAATGTTTGTTTTGCAAAAAAATGCGAAGTTTGGATGAATCTTTATATATTTTTTTAAATAATAAAAAAAGTATCAAATTGTACACATTGATATATAAATATACTGATTATTACACCTAATTTCGTAATCGATCATTTATGTTGTAGACCTATTGATTTCGAACAATATTATCGAATAAACATATAAAGCTATATAAAGCTATCATAGTATATATAATAGTAGTTCTGTAAACGTTGTATATAAGCGTAATAATCTATACAAATGTAAATAACTGAAATATAATTAGAATAAAATATGATAGTTTCTAGTATAGATATACCTAAACAACTTTAATGCGCGACGCGCAAATTGCGCGTCGAATACGGACACTCCCATTATCTATTGAATAAAAAGATTAAATACAATTTTAAAATCATAATAATATATATACCTATCTATAATCATATAAAATTAAGATATTGTAATTTTTGAATAACAATATTGATTCATAAAATGTTACATACATTTACATTTATCGGTTTTCGGACTGCGAACTGTGCTTATAAAGCAATCGGCCATCCAGGATGTTGAGACTATTTATTGTTAGTGTCTGTATTACGTTACTTTCCTGTATCATACGTTTAGGTTATTTAATGTGTTTCTTCAATTATGTTTATACTATACATATTAAACGGTAATCTAATATAACCGCTTACTACGTAGGCTACTAAGAATATATTGTTAATTAAGTTAATAAGTTAATTAAGATATTAATATTTAGGGTTATATATAATTTGGGTTAACTTAGGTTTGTTTTTGTAAGTAGGTCTTCATTCAATTTCTAACTCCACTTGCTCAAACCCTACATATAGGTATACCTATATACATATACCTATATACCTACCTACTACACAATATAACTATATAATTACCTGTGTTACTTATTCTTTACCTTCTCAAAGATGTCACCTATAGAGGAGTACCAGTAAACTCGGACCACTTTTGAGGTAAACTCGGACCACTTTTAAAGTAAATTCGGACCACTTTTTAAAAACATGAAGTACACTCGGACCACTTATTAAAATAACTATATTTTGTATATTTCTATAATATAATATGCTTTAACTTACTTCCACCTTATATAATTATATTATATCTGTTAAATAAATTATAAAAAGAGTCATTTAAAATGATATTTTGTGGAATTATATATTTAAATAGGTAAACATTTAATTTGAACTCGCACCATTTTTGAAGTAAACTCGGACCACTTGTGAAGTAAACTCGGACCACTTGTGAAGTAAACTCGGACCACTTATTAAAACATAAAAAAGATTCGGACCAACCGTATAAACTATATATTGTATATTTCTAACATATAATATGCTTTAACTTATAAGTTAAAAGTATAATTTCACTGTATATAATTATATTTACATTACTCTATGTCACCGACGAGACCCACGATAGAAGCTATATTTATTATGATAGAAGTATACAATATATAAGTTATTTTAATAAGTGGTCCGAGTTTACTTCACACGTGGTCCGAGTTTACTTCAAAAGTGGTGCGAGTTTAAATTAAATGTTTACCTATTTAAGTATATAATTCCACAAAAATATCATATTAAATGACTCTTTTTATAATTTATTTAACAGATATAATATAATTATATAAGGTGGAAGTAAGTTAAAGCATATTATATTATAGAAATATACAACATATAGTTATTTTAAAAGGGTTCCGAATCTTCTTTATGTTTTTAATAAGTGGTCCGAGTTTACTTTATGTTTTTAAAAAGTGGTCCGAGTTTACTTTAAAAGTGGTCCGAGTTTACCTGGTCCGAGTTTACTGGTATTCCTATAGAGGAAGGTTGGGTAATGTCGCTATCGTTTTGTTATATCGCTATAACAATTTAAATATTAATTAGTTTTTAATGAAAAATTAATATTCTATAGATAATATGATTGTTAATAAAATAGCTGTTTAGAAAAGTATATATATATATATATATTGTGCATTTATTGCACTATATCGATTTTTACAGTTACCCTATAATTGGTAATAAACGCCAGGCTCTCGGATAGTGAGCTTGTATTATTAACCAATCATCGTTATGTAAGTATTTATTCACGAATTATTAAGATGCATAACAAAAATAATTAATATAATTAAATTCAAAAACATTATATATTAGTTAGGCTAGTTATATATTAGTTAGCCTATACAACTAAACTTTCTCCTAATAATATAAACTTTTTAAAAAGCACTCTAATAAGGCAAGACCGCAGTAGGTAGTGGCCGCTATAGCGGTACTATAGTACCAGAAAATGCGATAGGTGTCTCGTAATGTATTCGATTTATATTTTTTTAATTATATAATATTAAATAATTATATTTATGATGTATACGCACCTTATTTGATTCAATGATTTAATTATATATACACATACTCTTACACATAAATAATTATAATATGATACTTTTCCGATCCGGATCCCAATCATCTCTTTCTTATCCGATCCACGATCACCTAATGATTACGATCCTACCCATCACTACCCATAATCTATCCCTCACCAGTATGTTGTGTATCTTATAATAAATTAGAATACTTTTAAATAAGAACACAAACTTTACTAACTTTACTTCTAAAGCTACATATACTACTCTGATATACTATAGTATACTATTGTATATAAGTATCTAATAATACGTACGCCATATTTTATTTTTAAATATTCATTCTATAAAATAAAATTCTCCGAAAATGTTGATCAGTAGTTGACCTAGCAATCTCCTCAACAAAACTAAAAAGATAGCTATAGCTAGCTTATAAGCTAGCTTATAATCTATAGTAACTATAGTAACTATGGAAACATTGCTATGGTTTTAAACCTCTCTCAAGTTTATCATTTTTACTCAGTCACTACCTATCGATCACCTTGAAGCTACCAAATATTACAATTTACTTTGTTATATATCAACCAAATCCTTGATTTTATTCTATTGGATCAATATTAAAATCATAAAACTTATCAATGTATATATATATATATATATATATATATATATATATACATTATATACGTATATTGTACGTACCCATAGAAATAATTAAAAATATAAATAATAAATCTGCATAATCTATCGCATCTATAAATAGCGCAGTGACTCGATAATATCCTTATTATTACGTAACATCCGTCAGATCGCTGATGATGTGCCTGGTGATGTGCCTGGTGATGTGCCTACAAAACAAGAACTAAACGTCATAACTTATAATTTTAAGAACATTGCCATATTATCTCATTTTAATAAACTAATATTTTATTACCCATCTTCTAGTAACTTGATATTTTAGTAATGTATTTCATTGTATATAGATGGAATATATATGGAATATGGACATATATGGAACCCCAGTTAATAACATATTAAATCTACTAAATCTCATGGGGTATTCATAAACCGAATGTAATCTGTATTTGTTTCCCTAATATATATATATATATGAAATCAGTTTATAGACAATTGTCTAAGGAGGATCATTAAAAGCTATAAGTAGCTTTATTAAGTCGATACCTCCATAGCATATGAATATAATAGCTTTGGGACATTTATACAATAATAATAAGACTTGTGTACTAGATTCAATATAATAAGAGTAAAGAAATATATATAAAGAGAATAATAATAATATTAAAAATAATGTCCCTCAGCGTATTTCATCATGTTTCATCAATCCATTAAATAAACTAATAAAATAAAATGTGTTAAAACTTGTGCAAACAAATATAAAACAAAAAGTGCGAATAAAATAATAACAAATTATTGAAATGTAATTACATAAAATGATTCAAATGGTTTAGTTAATACAAATTAAAATAAAGTATGTTTAAAACTTGTGCAAACAATTATATAACAAAAAAGTGCGAATAAAATAATAAAAAATGATAAAAATATGATAACATAAAAATTTCCTAAGTAGTTTTAAATATAAAAATTTTAAAAATTGACGAAGATTAAAAATATTAAAAATTATTAAAATGCTAAAATATAAAAACTAATATTTATTTAAAAAGTAATTCTTTAATACTTTTTTTAATTTGTGTATATTATGTATATTTTCAGATTTTAATATATTATTACTCATTATATTATTATAGTATTTTGGGCATTTAAACAAAATGGTGTTTTGAAATTTCGTTGTTTTCATTAATGGTAAAATAAATCTTGTTTTGTCTTTATTATAAATTTATATATATATATATATATATATACTAGGTTTCGTCCATGTTACCTTGATATTGGCTTTTTCATCTTGATGATATACTTATTTTCCAGTGGATTGTATAATTGTTGTGTACTTTTTTTTAAATCTATACATTTTTATAAACTATAATTAGGTATGATATGTTATTAATTTTTATTAATTTGATTTAAGTTAATTTTAGGTAGTCTTATATTTACACGTTGATTTAACTAAATACGTTTATATTATATGTATTTATCAAATATGTAACACTATAGTATACTATAGTACTGTATAGTATACAGTGTATACTAATATATATATATATTTACCTACATAAATATAGCATATATTATATACATATATGTATACATATACATATACGTATACGTATATATACGCCTATGTATTATTACACGATGTTATAAAAGCCTATAGTCTCATTTCCCTATAATTCAGATAAAAAAACCAAGTAGAACACAACTAAACTAATTAATACAAATAACCCACAAATATCAATACTTAATATATATATATATATATATATATGATTGCTGTCAATATTATATTAAAGTTAACCTATATGTAATTGAATTGTTGTTAAAAGTAGTAATACGCATATATGAACACAGTGGTGTTTAATAAATGCTATAAATAATAATTAAATTAAATTAATATTACCATGGAAATAATATTATAATATTTATTATAATATTTTACTAATAATTTGTTCCTATATACTCCTATAGGAGTATATGGTAGTGGCTATAGTTACCAAGTGTACTTGTTAAAGTTAACATGTTTACTCGATTACGTATACATATTAAAACGTAAAGTATATATATATATATATATATATACTATTAATAAACAACGTATTCGAATATTTACTCGATTTTAATCGTTCGTAAATTTGTCACATTAATACAGCAACGGAAATTACGATGCACTAATTTTTATATCGATATTCTTACCGGAAGTACGATTTCATAAATACACATAATATATTCGAAATTAAAGAAATTAATTTTTACGAAATTATTTACGATAAAATGTTTACAATAAAATGTGTTATGAATCATAACTTATGATTGGTCGACCGAATTTAAATTTAGTTAATAACGTAAATCGCGCGTTAAAAAGTCAGCTTATCACGATTATTGATGTGTGTGAGGCGAAAATCTAACAAATAAATCATCTATGTTATCTATGTTACCTACATCCCCTCTCTCCCGCATAACCCTTTGATGTTTTCTCACACACAGATACATACAGACAACGTCGTTGTTATAGTATATATATATATATATATATATATATATATATATATATATATATATATATATATATATATATATATATATATAATATATATAATATATAATATAATATAATATATATATAATATAATATTATATATATATATATATATATATATAATAAGTAAAATAAATATGATCCGATTACATTTATTTAGAAATTAATTCAGTCCTGAATACTTGGTAAGATAAGTTAAGCCTTTGGTATGCTACTAACGTATGACGTTTCATACTTTGTATCAACATTATACTTTTTATAATATTCGTATATGAATTCTGCACTTATAAGCATTATTGTTACCAGCATTACAGAACCGAATATTAGAAAATAACTTGGAGAAGAATCATCTGCATCTGTCTTATCTTTATCTGATTGGTCGTTATCTGTTTTATCCACACCTGTCAATCAAAAATAGTTATTTAAATCTAATAAATTTAAATATAATACATTATTATAATATTATATAATATTGTAATGTAATAAAGTATTCACAATTATGTAATATATAAGAATCGTAATCATCTTAGTTATAATATATTATTACGTAATAATTATTAAAAATTCGAATAGTTTAGAATATATAACATTGGTAGATGTTAACAAATACTATAACACTATATACTTTAGCTACACAATGTAATCAATGTATCCTCAACAAGATATTATAATGGTGGTAGTGTTGCGTAGAAGTTTAAACATTACGTCATAACAAACATAATAGTTCCTAGAATAACCATTTACAACAACAATAACACTTATATAATATACAATTATTTATAATTATTAATATTGTACATATATATATATATATATATATTACAAAGATTTTTCGAAGATCGCTTGCAAAATATTTGTATATTATAAAAGTATACTAGGTATGCTAAGTATACTATGGCCCTTTTACTATGGCCCCTAGCAAAAAAAAGGATAGGCCACGTGATAATTTTATAACATATGAATACGGTCATCCTGTAGAATTGTTGATAACACTTACCAAATATGTTTAATATAACATTTATGAACTACTGTGAGCGAGACAGAAAAACTTTCAGAAACGGTCTACCCTACTATACAGCCATGTTAAGCTGGCTGCCTATCTTAATAATACTGTATAGGAATACGTACAATGCTGCATAGTTATTCGAGTATATTAACCGGGTGTAGTTGGAGATTGATCATTTGTATTGCGAATAGATGTTTCTTTTACATAGATGATTCTTTCTATTAAATGTTTTATTTATTATATATATTATATATGTTATATAATTATATAGAGTAAATAATATCTACAGAAGGCGTATACACTATACCTATATGTATATTTATTAATGTCAAGTTCAATGCATAGTGGTGTTAGACGGCTATATTTATAGGAATGTGCGAGGCAATTGTGCGTTCAGCCGAAACGGTTGGACGAGTCCATTAATTATAGGAGTGGAATATTGGATAACAATATATATATATATATATATATATATATATATATATATAGCTAAAAATAGATTCTATTTACCATGAGTAAAATGTACTAAATTCCTATATATACTTGTATTGGAATATTTATTTATTGTGTGTGTATATACCTAAGTTTAAAATGCTGTTCATTTTAACCTTGCGAGATCTAATCAAACATGATCTCACTAATTATTACTTATCATATAGAAATCAGATAATTTGCATTTAATGCTATTTATTAGATATATCGATATTATATATATTAGAACAATAAACAAAAATCATTCTAATATTATAAAGTCCCTTTATCATTTTCTCATCGACAATTTTAAAAGCAAGAGATACACTTTGTCGTTTGATAGATTGGAGTGATTTATATGTATTAATGATAGTGCTTTATTTACTATAGAATTTATTTTATAGTTATTATCTGATTTTGTAAGTTACGTAAATAGCGAGAGGGAAGTTAAAATGAATAGAATTATAAACTTATATACACAAAAGCAATACATATTCGAATATAAGAAAACAGGATGAATTCACTATAGAACAATCAATTTATGATGAAAACCTTTATAAGGTCAGTTACAATGTAATATGGCTGACCTAACTATATGTATTATTATTATTAGTATTATATATATATATATATATATATATATATATATATATATATATATATATATATTATGTATTGCGGTTTTAGTAATTGTGGGTATAAATGAGTTGTTATTATTATGTATAGGTCAGTGCGCTGTAATTAATAAGTGGTATAATTGTGGGTATGAATCGTATAGAGTAACAATTGTTATGTATGGATAAGTATTTGAGTGTGGTGCGGAGTATTCGTCAAGCTATTTAAGTACGTTATAATTATTTTAATTATAATTATCATATAAATAATGAAACTTCACTTTTTATGACTTTAAAAAAACTTGATACAGAAAAATAAAATATTTCATTTAAAAAGTAGAACAAATTATTACAGTAACATGGTTAACTTTAATTATTGGCTATATTTCTGACAAATAACCCAAATAGTTAAATTGTTAATATTATCTGTAATAAGTAACTATTTAATAATAATAATTATTCAAGGTACAGTATTAGGTGTTAGTATACTATCGTGTATACCTATATTAATGATTTAGGTAACCCGTCAAATATCGGTAAAGGTACTATAGCAAATATACATGTTTTATGATAATACAATTTTTAAATGATTCTTCTAGTCAAAATATATAAACACTAATTAATAAGCAATTAATTTATATAAATATATGATTTAATTTCAATAGATTATCACTTATATTAGTTCAAGTACTTTTATATATTTAAGTAGGTAGTTAATTAAGTTAAAGTATTGAAAGTAATTATAAGTATTTATAGAATTTAACATATACACAGGTAGCTACAGGTGTTTTACAGTATATAGTCTATTATAGTTCTATATTTTAAACTATTTAACTACATTTATTTAACTAGTTATTTATTATTACATTATTTACATGTAGGTTAAATCCTAGTTAAATTCATTACATATAAATTAAAAATTATTTAGATCTCTAAATATCTAATAATGTATAAATAATATACATTACTATTATTATAGTTTAAAATATATTTATAATATTATTTAACATATATTAACTACCTATATGGCTCAATTGTCTACAGCGTCAGATATACAAGTTTTAGGAATTCGAATTCGAATTCAAGTCCCGTCCGGACCAATAAATAGATCTTAAAATAATATTTAGAAGTAATATTATATAATTATGTATAAATAAATGATCGGCTCTCATTAAAACCATTGATGTATTAGCATGAGAGAGGCTTCGAAGGGAAATTATAGCTATATTGTTATAAATGAAAACTTCATATATGTTCCTGGATTGGATGAAAGGACTCCACAAAAATAAAAAATAACAAATAACAATAAACATATATTTAGTTGTTTGAATCCGATGAATCTTGGATAATAATCATAAATATTTCAACTAGACCCCATCACCATCACTGATTACTCCTTCATCTCTAACTATACCAACCTAGTATTATCTTCGTCATGTGCGACCGATACCCTTATTAACTTTAGGTCACTACTTCAGTCATCTACCTATACATCTGTATCCATACTTCAATAAATTGATCCTTCAACCATCAAGACTGACTGAATTCTCTTCCATGCATCGAAAGCCCACTGTCATGACCTACATTTTGTATTTAATAGACGAATCCTTACTTATCAACTTAGATCCCCCTCAGCTCTGGTAGCATTGTATGTAAATCGAATGCCTACATGACCACTGATGATGAGCTTGAGTATTGGTCTAATTCCTACAACTCTTTCTGTAAATCCTCCCGCATTAATGTTAAACCTTCGGATTGACTAAATACATACTCTTCCAATGACTACTCCTTTCTACTCCTCAATGCGAGATGAGTCAGGAATACAGTTGATTTAATCACTCAATTAATCATTGAGTGATTGCTCCATATCTGATATCACTTAGACTTAGCTTACAAATGATGACTCTGCTTTAGCATCTCAATTAACCACCAATGGCTTCACATTACTACTCGCTAACAGACCCATACCTAACCGTGGTGGTTGTCTTGCCCTGTTGTTCTCCAATGAGATTAAGCGTATTTCCTCTTCCATCCCTAATTCTTTCATATCTAATTATCTCATCCATTGATCATATGAATAATATTACATCTCCGCTCTCTGACCCTGACTCTCTCTTTGATGCTTTCAACACGGCGATATCTAATTCCCTTTACTTTTATGTTCCCACAACTACTCTTACCCACCGTAATTATCCCAAACCCCCCTAGTTTAACACTGAACTCACCAATTAGAGAAAGTCATTTCGTCGTCTACAGTCTATTTATGCTTCTTCTAAAATGAAGATCTTAGACCTGTGTTCCTTTAAAGTATGTCACTCGTTATACAGGAAAAAATCTTATCTACAAAATCATCATACTTTACTGACTTGCTTTGTAAATATGGCACCTCCTCTAAGCAAGCCTACAACTTATCCTTCACCTTAGCTGGTAAATCAAAACCCAGGCATCTTCCTGACCAACCGGATACAGTCCTATGCTCCTCCTTTGCTAATTTATTCCAGAATAAAGTATCGAACAAAATCGCTGCTCTCCCTAATGTGAATGTTGATCTCCTCACTCTCAACTCATCTTCACTAGCTTCCCATAATCACTAGTCATATTTCACTCTCCCTACTCATCCCGATGTGATCTCTCTAATAGCATCCCTAAAATTCAATTCCCCATTCGACCCTATTCCTCTTACTTTACTTCGTAACCTTTCGCCATCGTTAATTAAACCCATAACAATTATCATTCATGCGTCCCTTGTTACATCCATCGTACCAAAGTCTATGAAACACTCTTATATCACCCCAATTATAAAAAACTACCCTTAACCACTCGAACCTGACGAGCTATCGACCCATCTCCTAGTTTTCTTCAATCTCTAAGACCTTGGAGCGAATTGTATCTGCTCAACTTATATACTATATCACTATCAATTCAATTATTGATAAGTTATATATTTGTGTATATATTTCTCAGCACTACTATCAGATGCTCGGGTACTCCCATGTCTTTAAGAGTGCACCATAGTATTTGATAATCTACACAGTCGAATGCCTTTTTGTAGTCAATGAAGCACATGGAGAGTTCTCTTTGATGATCTCTAGCTTTGCCCATCATCCATATAAAGTTAGCAATGTAGTCTCTAGTTCCTCTACATCTTCGAAACCCGGACTGTTCTATTGGTAGTTCAGGGTTGAGAAAGGTATCAAGTATTTTCTGCAATATTCTCAGAAGTATCTTACTTGAATCTGATATTAAGGCGATTGTTCTGTAGTTTCCTCATTCTTTTTCGCCCTTTTTGTAAATAGGAACATATATTGATTTATTCCAGTCATTTTGCCATATCTTTGTTTTTAATATGCCATTGCACAGACTCGTCATGACTCTTATTGCATCATCAATTCTTGCTTTTAGAATTATATAGGTATTCCGTCGCATCCTGGAGCTTTTCTATTAAATATATGTCGGATTGCTTCTTTCACTTCTATTTCTAATACATCAGGTTCGTCAATATAAAATGTATATTGTTACCATCTCTTTTTTATATCATTTATTTCTGAAACCTCTCTTCCAGTACTTAGTTTCATAGCACCACAACTTGAGCTGCGTGATCCTGTCATCTCTGTTATTTCTTTAAACATGTCTCTTGTTTTACCAATTTTATTATTATCTTCAATTATCTATGATGCTTTGCTCTTTAGCATGCCTTGCTTTCTTCTGTAACGCTGCAGTATCTTTCTATATTCTTCATATTTTCCTTTACTGCGCATTTCCTTTCGCTCTTGTGCAATTTTTAAAGCCTTCTCCGATAGCCATTTAGAAACTGTCTTTCTTTTGACTTTCGGGACTTTTTTATACGCTGTCTCTTTTAGTATATTTCGAATATCATTCCAGTTTTTAGGTTCTCTTTCTTTTATTGTAAGCTCGTTAAACCTATTTTTTATCTCTACACCGTAGTCAATTCCATTTTTTCAACATTGTACATAGGAGTTTTCTTTGATCGTTGTATTCATTTAAGTTTGATCTTGATGTCTGCTATTAGTAAATTATGGTCAGTGCCACAATCAGCTCCAGGCAGTGTTGTAACTCGCTTTATACTGTTTTTCCATCTAGTCTTGCATACGATATAATCAATTTGGTTTCTTGAAATTTTGTCCGGCGATCTCCGTGTATAAAGCCTCCGTGGGTGTAACTTGAATAATGTATACATATTTTGAAGGTCATTTCTACTACAGTTGATCACCTCGCTCGTTTCTTTCCCCCAGACCAAAGTTACCAGTAATGCCATTTGATATATCTTTCTCAACCTTAGCATACCAGTCTCCTATAATATAAAGACTATCTCCAATAGGCGTATGGTCTATTACAGATTGTACTGTCTCATAAAAAGATTCTATATCCTATATTGGGGGCTGGATATCGGGGCGTATACTTAAACTACAGTTATGTTTATGGGTTTACACTGTATGCGTATTGTGGCAATTCTGTCATTTACTTGGTTAAACCCATCACACATCTTCGGAATTTATTATTATATATAAATGCCACTGCATTATGTTTTAAGGTCTCCTGTCCACAATAATAGATGGCATGTGCATCTGACGTAAAGTGTCCCATTCCTGTCCATTTTATCTCACTAATTCCTATCAGATCCACATCAATCCTTTTCATTTCTCTCTTGACTACTTATAAATTACCATTATTTAATGTTCTTTCGTTCCATGTACCGATTCTTATTATTTCTTTTGCTATTATATAGCTTTCCACTCTCCTTTTCGTTGCACCATTCTTGATTGATATTCGTCCTTTCGGCTTTAGAGAATCAACGTCATTATCGTTTCACTTATTCGTGACAGTGGAATACCCTTCCCCAGTTGTAATATAAAAGTCATCCAATCTGGGGGACTGATTCTTCGACTTTATAGCGTTTTGTATGTATATAGCTGTCATGGTTGTTTTCTTGGGATGAGACTAGAATGGTTTCCCGTTGTCTAATCTAGCGCAGTATCCAAGCTATGTATGGGTTTCCTCAATGCCTCGGAGTTAGGATGGATTTGTCTTTGACCATTTAATAGGTTTATTCACCTCTTCCAATAATTATCCTGCTGCTGCTCAGGATAATCGACCGCTTACAACCGCCCAAATTATGTTTTTTTTGGGTGTACTACTCCCATAGACTTTGGCTCTCCCGAGTCGATTACAAGTCAGTAGCGGGTACTTAGTGCCAGATTTGACGCGCTGGACGTGACGCGTTCGAACTTCTCCGTTAGTTTAAACAGGGTTTAACGCGTGAAGGTGGAGGTAGGACTTGTATGTGTATTTTACTGTTGGCTATTTTACAGGCATAAGAGGCCTCTACTCTTTGTGTCTGCCCGATCGTACCACACCCCATTTAAACCCCAGACATACCTACCCCCTAATTATCACTCACCTCTTACTACTATCCCTAACTACCTCACAATCCATAACAACTCTAGGTTTCACCATCAACTCCCACCTAGATTATTATGACCACATATCTATAATGATTCGCAATGCCTACTATTTTCTTTATAACATTAGAAAATCACATAATAAATTGACTTTTTCAATGACTAAAAGTTTAATACAATCGTTAGTCTTCAATAGACTTATATACTGCTGTTCACTTCTATCTAATCTATCCCTAAAGCGTATGCTTAAACTTAAGATGGTACAACGACGTGCTATACGAACCCTATATAAACTGAAGTTATTTTCAATAGTATTAATTTCGACCCTAATGTGATCACGCGGCTGGCTTAAGTTTAGGTATCTCTGCAGGTACAGACTACTATGCATCACCCATAAGGTGATCCATCTTAGATCTCCCAAGTAACTAGCAGACTTGATCATATTCAGACCCTTAGTCGAGCTAGCAGAAAATATCACAAGATGACAATTGTGCAACGCTCGACTTTCTCTGCTCACTCTGAATCTGCTTTCTCTGTGGTAACTCCAACATACTGGAATGCTTTACCATATGACATTAGGTATTTTAAATCCCTGTCATTATTTAAATGTTAACTCTCCACGCATCTATTAACCTTGTAATCTACCATACCTTTTCCTTCATGTTTATTGTACTCTATTTATTTTATTTTTGTTTCCTTATCATGAATCCCATAACCACCACGTGATTTTGTAGTCAATACAACATTTTAAATAAATAAATAAATAAATATATACAATAATGCATATTTATTTGAGCATATTAACCGGGTGTATTTGGAGATTGTTGATTTGTACTGCGAATAGATGTTTCTTTTACTTCTATTAAATGTTTTATTAATTATATATATATACAGTGATGGGCAGGATCGCGATCATTGCTTGTCGATCAGATCCCGATTCCGAACCGGTAAGAAACTTAGGATCGGGATCGTGATCAGCAAAGGATCTGGTAATGAATTGAGGATCGGGATCGCGAAAAGGATCGGGATCTGGATCGCCGATCCAGAAAAAAAGGATCGGTGACATCATTGCATATACGATAATCTAATATTATTATATTTATTTATAAGAATATTAATAACATTTTAGTATATTATTATTACATTGATATGATATTGTATTGCATATAATTTTGTAATGTTTTCCAAGGTATTGCAAGACCACGTAGTATTTAAATAATAATTGTTATTCTGACCATAATAGATTGAGATAATATGAATAAACCACCTACGTTGACTCAACCTACATTGTACGTTGAGTACATTGTACAATGAGTAGATATTTGTATCCAATGCATTTATATAAATAAATTATATATTAATTCAGTATATGATATATCATATAATCTATATCGGGTCTATATGATATACATTCAATAAATGAATTTAATTCAATGAACTTATTATTGAAATATAATACAATATATTAATAATAAATATTATTTACATTTATTAACAATTTATAATACATAGGTATTATACATATGTATTGTTTCGAATAATGAACAAAATCGTATTAATTAAATATATAAATAATATCGGGATTGGGATCGGGATCGGGATCGTGATGGTGTGGTTAACGAATGGAGAATCGGGATCGGGAAAAGGATCGCATAAGAGAATAAATGGATGATCGGGAACGGGATAGCTGATCCAGGAAAAAAAGGATCGGTACCCATGGGTGATGCATCACTGTATATATATATATATATATATATATATACAGTGGTACACTCATTTTCAAGGCTTACTAGGCAGGCCAACTGAAATAGAGGAGGATGAAACGATTACTCAAGTTTTATCACCACTGGAAATAAAACGTGGACCTTTTGATATCAATGTATACAAGCGAGCAAAGGAAACCATAAAAGAAGGAAAAAGCTGTTGAATGGATGAAATAAGCCCAGAAGTTTTAAAAAGATGTGACCTAGACGTTATCGTTCTCCAATTCTGTAACAGAGCACTTATCGACAAATCGAAGCCCAGACAGTGGTCATTGCTGAATATAATTCCTATATCAAAATCCGGAGATCTTAGTATGGGTGGCAACTACATAGGTATAAGTCTGAGATCATTAGTGGCGAAAATCTATAATCGTATGATAATAAATAGAATTAGACCGTACCTAGATTGTCATCTGAGAAAAAATTAGAATGGTTTCATAAGTGGAAGAACAACTACTAGTCAGATACTCGCTCTAAGGAACCTGATAGAAGGAGTAAAGGAGAAAAAAATCTTGAAGCTATACTTATCTTCATTGACTTTAAAAAAGCTTTTGATACAGTTTATAGAGGAAAAATGCTGTTAATACTAAAAGCGTATGGAATACCGGAAGAGTTGGTGCCAGCTATCAGTATCATGTATGATGATACGTCTGCCAAAGTCATAACACCGGACGGAGAGACGGAAATATTCAGTATTCTTGCTGGTGTTTTACAAGGGGACACACTTGCCCCATACCTCTTTGTCATTGTTATTGACTATATCATGAGAAAACCTATAACGGGAAAGGAAGAAAAGCTTGGTTTCTTTTTTAAGGAAGAGACAAAGAAGAAGGGTACCACCCATAATAGTCATAATAGACCGACATGGACTTTGCGGACGATATAGCCTTAGTTAGTGATGGTACCAAGGAAGCAGAGGAGATGCTAAGAAGAGTCGAGCTATCAGCAAAATCTATAGGACTAAGCATAAATACAGGCAAGCCAAAATACATGTCATACAACAACAACCAACAGTTTGATATCAAGACTATAGATGGAACAGATCTGATAAGAGTTGAAGATTTTAAATATCTCGGGGCATGGGCAGATAGCAGAGAAAAAGATGTCAAAATCAGAAAAGTGCAAGCTTTGAGAACCTGCCACCAGATGAGAAACATCTGGAATTCAAATCTCAGTAGGAATTTCAAAATTAGGCTAATTATTGCAACTGTTGAGTCCTTTCTGTTATACGGCTGTGAAATATGGACCCTAACAAACTCACAAATTAAAAAGCTCAAGGGAACATATACACAAATTCTGAGAATGGTTTTAAATATCCACTTGACAAATAAAATCAAGAATGAGATTCTTTATGGGGAACTAGAAATATTATCGAACAAGATCAGAAGAAGAAGACTAAAGTTTGCCGGCCATTGCCTACGAAGAGAAGATGAGGTAGTTTCGGATCTGGTTCTGTAGCAGCCAACCCATTGAACTAGAAGGCGAGGAATACCACCTGATTCGTATATAAAGACTCTGGAGCGTGATACCGGTCTACGAGAAAACGATATACGAGTGGCTATGATGAATCGTGATGTTTGGAAGTCAATAACTGTCCGGGAATCAATAAAAAGAATCCCGAAATAAGCAAAGTAAGCAGAGTAAGCATATATATATATATATATATATATATATATATATATATATATATATATATATATATATATATATATATATATATCGTATATGATATATATGCGTGTGCATCTTTGTATCTTATAACTTATACGTATATTATGGTTATTTTTATTTTAGCGATTCCTTTCATTCTAACCAGGAACTTATATTACATTTGTACTTATAACAAAATATATCTAATATATCTTTGAAAGTCACCCATTTTTTATTTACGAAATACGTGTACACGATTGTTTTAGATCACTTCTTCATTTTAATACCTATTTATATGTTTGATCCAGTGATTTTTTAAGGATTTTAAAGTGATTCCAAGAATAGGTTATATTAATATATATATACACATTCATTCGTGCGCTGTCAATCATCGTGAACGGTCGCGTTTCACTTTCATATACATTAATTTAGATTTTTGTATAACAATCTTAACTGGCTGAATTAGATCCTCGTTTAATACAAATTTACGTAAAGTTTCTATACGCCCTAATGGATCAACCCAATGAAGGACATTGCATAACCTGTTGAAAACAGTTCAAGGGTACTCGTGGACTTGCTATTTATCATTGACGTATACATGCACAATGTGAATTGCACATACATACAATATTAAGTACACATATACGATATTAAACAACATCACGTCCCAGTCGAGACAGCGTTGGTCTGAAGGCGTCTCGAGAAAGCTTGCGTTCATCGAAATTGATATACTCTCCAAAAAAAGTGACTCGAAGAGGTTTCCAATCAATAAGGAGATAGCAGAGAGGTTTACTAAGAGGTTTCTACAGGCTATCACAACTAATCGGTCATCTGCGAAGTACAAATCACTGGTTCGATCACTCCAGAAATACGTTAATATAAATCATATTATACAGCCTGTTTTACACATAGACAATCTACTAACTAACAATCCCAATAATGTAACTGAAGATACATACGATACTGATAACATTGCTGTTACTAACAGTACTAACTATGACTCTAACGACACTTTGCCCATACATTTAGATACACCTCATTTATCAGATATGTTAAGCGTAAACAAAGGTGTTTATTATTTGCTAAACCATACCAAATGTATTCTAAAAATAGATCCAGTCTTGCTAAATCTATTTTTGACGGTGAAGATATTACAAAATAAATTAATGAAATGCCAATCGATTTACAATTTAAATAATGGAGTGAGTTAATAAGTAAGCCATCTATTACATTTAACCACTCATTTGAAATAATAGTAATACATATATACATCCAATTACGATAAACGAAGTAAAGTTATGTTATAGCACATTACACGACGGCGCCCCGGGAATAGATAGTCTTTAAAAATTACGAATTAACTAAAATTGGTCTAAATAATATTACAGCTCGCTTTAATATTATTCTCATATCATCTACTACAACTTCCGCATTTAAACTAGGCTAACTACTACAATCCATAAAACTAAGCACAGTACTGAGCCGTCCCAGTATCGTCCAATAACTATGTCATCGATATTCAGTAGACTATTCCATAACATTTTGGCACGAAGAATTGAAAACACAATTAGTCTTAATCCACGACAAAAAGTTTTTGTTCGACGTGATGGTATTGCTGAGAATATCTTGTTACTTAAATCTATTATATATCATCATACAAATGCATTACGCCCATTAAATATGTGTTTGTTGGATGTTTCTAAAGCTCTTGATACAGTATCTCACAACTCAATTGTTGCATTAGCCGAAAGAGTCCTAAAAAACTCCTAAAATATATACAAATGATATCATGCATACTAATTTTGATTGTTCAACTCAATTAAAATATAAAAATGGCGTATCACCTAGTATACCAGTCAATCGTGGAGTAAAACAAGGTGACCCAATTACTCCTCTTTTTAACTCCATTATAGATTATGTAACTGATAATATTCCAGGTAGTATTAATTTATAAGGAAATAGTACAATAAGTCATATGGAATTTGCAGATGATCTGGTTTTATTTGCGAAAGATGATGTAATGATACAATATCAAGTTGATCATGTTTTATTTAGACTAACTCAGTGTGGGTTAAATGTTAATAAGTCAAAATGCGCTACATTGAATACAATTATTAACCCAAAGAAAAAACAATGGATATGTAACCTATATCTATTGATAATTCTATAATTAAATCGTTAAAGAAGACACTTATAGATATCTTGGCATCAACATAGGCGCTTTGGATAATAACAATAATTCAATTAATGATGACCTCACATCGAAACTGTTGGCAATCTCTAAATCTACTCTAAAACCCCAACAAAAATTGTTTATGCTTAAAAATCATCTAATTCCAAAATTTCTTCATACCTTGACTTCCTCTAACGTATATTTAAATTCATTAAACATGGACAGTAGTATTCGGTCGTTTGTCAGACGTTGGCTTCGATTACCTTGAGATAATTCACTTGGTGTATTCTACGCACCTTGTAGTGTCGGTGGGATAGCTATCACTCGTCTTTTTCTGGCAATACCGGTGCTGCAGTTAAAAAGGATTTCATATATTAGAAGGAATGATGACACTATTATTCAAACTCTTCCCGATAGCGTTATTCTAAAATGGTTTACACATAGATCATACGATGAATACACGTTTATTGATAACACCTCCATAAATAAATACCATTCAATATATTTAGTTAATTCTGTCGATGGTAAGGGTTTATAATTAGGCACGCATAGTCCTTTTATCAATAATTGGATAACTTCTCCTATAAAGATGTTTTCTGGTCGTGATTTTGTAGATATGGTAAAGCTTAAACACGGTCTACTGTATACACATTACATATGTACACGTATATATGTCTGAACTCATAACATATGTTTCTAAGTTTAAATACAAACTGTTTAAGGCGAGGGTGAAATTATAGATATGACTGCTTACATCATATTATGCAGACCTTTAGATTTAATTATAATAACATTATTCATAGGCATAATTAATCTTAATTATGCCTGTGAATTTCTATTATTAATAAACGATCTTTCAATCACTCTACTGAATAAGCACACATTTAAAACTATACTGGAACCACACATACGAACACAACTTGGCTTACGCAAACCTGACTTACTGGCATACCGAAATGATATTATTTATATTACAGATACGCAGATTTCAACTAATACAATAGATACTGATACTAATTACCGACACAAAACTGACTACTTGAAATACTTTCATACGCTAAACAACTTATTGGTGTAAAGCATGCTAAATTAAGTGCCTCTTGTTGGAACTGGCGTGGTATACCCTACTCCCTAACGTCTAAAGACTTATATTCATTATGCCTGATGAAGCATGATATTACGCTACTCAGTATTCGTGTTATGACAGGCAGTCTAAATATTTATCGTAAATACTACTGGAATAGATTATTATAAAATCCCTAATTATCTGGCCTCTCTCTTGCCTACTTCGTCATATTTTTATCAATATGTTGTCGTTAATAAATGGAATAATTTGCTCTGGTTACTAACCAACCATTGTCCGAAAAAAAAAGTATATACATATATACATATTATTTCAGTAAATGAATATTGGTTTCATGATAATATATGGGTATATACGAGTTACCCATAATGCGTTATATACATATAACACAATATAACAAAAACATGACTATAAAATAGAGGAATAACTTTTACTATATACAAAAAAAATGTTTCATAAAGAACTTCTCTATTATGTATGATATTATACTCTAAAAATAAACTTTAATATAATCAGATATTATATTTTATTTTTAATTCAATCTACAGAGTGCCAAAAATAGATTCAAGTTACCATAATTATTTCTTATATCATATTTATTTATCTATAAACAAAATATAATATGTGCTTAATTTAATATAGATTTAAGTAATATGAAATAGAAATTAAATATGTGTTTATAAAGAATTTAGATAAAAAATATTCTTTGGAAATTCTGATAAAAAAAGTTATATAATAATATATACTTTCGAATAAAACTACATGCGAAATATTAAATAATAAAAAATAAAAATAAACATGTATTACTTCCACAAACTTGTTTTCACAATGACAAGTGTATTACTCATTTGTACGACACTGATAACCAATATAATATATATGTTTGGGATATCGGTGTTGCCATTGGAAAATATAAAAATTGTTTAAATACACGTGTAAAAATAGTGTTGTCTTATAATTGTTATGATCAAATAAACTTTAAAATAATTTGAATACAAGTATGGAATCAAATATGAAATTACACGTGCATTCATGACCTCCTTTAACCTCAGGCCGTAAGGAATAATTTTAATTTTGTTAAATTTTTATTTTGAAGGCACGCTTTATATTGACTTTTCCCATAAATGTATGATTGAATAAACTAAAGAAAATACACTAATTAATATATGGTACAGATTATTTTATAATATTAACTATTAATTCATTAAATTAATATATTATATCACATCGTTTTACGTCTAAATATTTAATAAAATAAAAATTAATTAGTATAATATTTGAATATTGTCAAATTCTATTTAACATTTAAATATTTTATCTATTTTATCAAGTTATTTAATTTCACTTTTAGATAACTAAATTTATATAAGTAAATTTATATATATATATATTTAGTATATAGATTTAAAAATTAATATTTATCAATGGATTATGGTATGAATACTTAATTAATTATATTATATATTTAATTACATGTTTTTAAAATAATTTTAAATTGTAAATTTTTTTAAATATAATTTATAATACGTTTTAATAAATGGTGTTTAAAATACTTTTATATTTGGATATTATATTTATGAAATTGATAGATATATTTATTATAGTATGTATATTTAATAAATCGTATTATTTATTTAATCCATCGTTTTTAAGATAATATTTATAATTTTAATAAAATGGTATATATTTAAGTAAATATAGGTAGTTAATTTAGTTAAAGTATTGAAAGTAATTATAAGTATGTATAGCATTTAACATATACACAGGTAGTTATAGATGTTTTAAATTATATACACTATTATATTTCTATATTTGTAACTATTTAATTACATTTATTTAGCTAGTTATTTATTATTACATTATTTACATGTAGGTTAAATCCTAGTTAAATTCATTACATATAAATTAAAAATTATTTTGATATCTAAATATCTAATAATGTATAAATAATATACATTACTATTATTATAGTTTAAAATATATTTGTAATATTATTTAACATATATTAACTACCTATATGGCTCAATTGTCTACAGCGTCATATATACAAGTTTTAGGAATTCGAATTCGAATTCAAGTCCCGTCCGGAACAATAAATAGATCTTAAAATAATATTTAGAAGTAATATTATATACTTATGTATAAATAAATGATCGGCTTTCATTAAAACCATTGATGTCTTAGCATGAGAGAGGCTTCGAAGGGAAATTATAGCTATATTGTTATAAATGAAAACTTCATATATGTTCCTGGATTGGATGAAAGGACTCCACAAAAGTATAAAATAACAAATAACAATAAACATATATTTAGTTGTTTGAATCCGATGAATATTGGATAGTAATTCTAAATATTTAAATATAAATAATTATTACGTAATGATGCTAATCGTATGATTAATAAGTTATTAATAATTAGTAATAATAACCGATATCACAACGACGTCCTGTATACATTGGCGGACACACGCAATAGTAAGTGAACGTTCGCTTACTATTGCTCGTTGCTGTTCTTTTCCTTCAACGACGCCTTTGTATGTGTATGGTTGTATATGTATGGTTGTGTGTGTTTACGTGTGCAATTATATATTCATATATTATGTATATATATATATATATATATATATATATATATATATATGTATATGTATATGTTTATTTGTGTAGGTATTAGTTATGTATTTTATTGGAAGTTATTAAAATAGTAAGTAACCTAGAGCTAATCAAATACGTCATATTCGTACTATAGTAGCAGGTTGCACCATTAATACAATTATTATTTTTACATATCACTGGTTCTGAATTGTTGAATTATTAGTAAAGTAGTTATGAGTATATATTTTTAAAGTATTGGGATAGTAGAAATACCTATATAGGTAGTAAATATAACCTATAGGTAGTTAATATAACCTATAGGTAGTCAATGTAACCTATAGGTAGTCAATGTAACCTATATGTAGTCAATGTAACCTATAGGTAGTCAATGTAACCTATATGTTGTCAATGTAACCTATATATAGTTAATGTAACCTATATGTAGTCAATGTAATCTATATGTAGTCAATGTAACCTATAGGTAGTTAATGTAACCTATAGGTAGTCAATGTAACCTATAGGTAGTCAATGTAACCTATATGTTGTCAATGTAACCTATATGTAGTCAATGTAACCTATATGTAGTCAATGTAACCTATAGGTAGTTAATATAACCTATAGGTAGTCAATGTAACCTATAAGTAGTCAATGTAACCTATAGGTAGTTATTGTAACCTATAGGTAGTCAATGTAACCTATAGGTAGTTAATGTAATCTATAGGTAGTCAATGTAACCTATAGGTAGTCAATTTAACCTATATGTAGTAAATGTAACCTAAAGGTAGTCAATGTAACCTATAGGTAGTTAATGTAACCTATAGGTAATAAATGTAACCTATAGGTAGTCAATGTAACCTATAGGTAGTCAATGTAACCTATATTTGGTCAATGTAACCTATATGTAGTCAATGTAACTTATAGGTAGTTAATGTAACCTATATGTAGTCAATGTAACTTATAGATAGTTAATGTAACCTATATGTAGTAAATGTAACTTATAGGTAGTTAATGTAACCTATAGGTAGTTAATGTAACCTATATGTAGTCAATGTAACTTATAGGTAGTTAATGTAACCTATATGTAGTCAATGTAACCTATAGGTAGTCAATGTAACCTATATGTTGTCAATGTAACCTATAGATAGTTAATGTAACCTATATGTAGTCAATGTAATCTATATGTAGTCAATGTAACCTATAGGTAGTCAATGTAACCTATAAGTAGTTAATGTAACCTATAGGTAGTCAATGTAACCTATAGGTAGTCAATGTAACCTATAGGTAGTTAATGTAACCTATATGTAGTTAATGTAACCTATAGGTAGTTAATATAACCTATAGGTAGTTAATATAACCTATATGTAGTCAATATAACCTATAGGTAGTAAATATAACCTATAGGTAGTTAATGTAACCTATAGGTAGTTAATATAACCTATAGGTAGTTAATGTAACCTATATGTAGTTAATGTAACCTATAGGTAGTAAATATAACCTATAGGTAGTTAATGTAACCTATATGTAGTTAAGGTAACCTATAGGTAGTTAATGTAACCTATAGGTAGTTAATGTAACCTATAGGTAGTTAATATAACCAATTTGTTTAGATACTGCGATCAACATCAGTAATGAGTTTTCGTAATGAGTGAAGTTTCAGTGCTCTTATCCGTTGTATAAGCACTTTGTAATTTATGCAGTATGTTATTATTATTGATGTATGTTCTAAGTTGTTTAGCAATTATTCTTTCAATTGTATTAGATATGAAAGAAAGGTTGGATATGGGACGATAATTAGAAAGAGTTGACCTACCAATGGACTGGTTTTTAGGGATGGGAATTACATGGGCATATTTCATGTGGGATGGGAAGATACCTGCAGTTAGTGAGCGATCGATAATTTTTTTGTAGAATGGAGAAAGAAGGGATGAAAGAGAATGCAATAAACATAATGGAATTGGGTCTAGTTTACATGTAGATTTAACTGTTAATAAAAGATTATTGATATTGATAATGGTTGGTAATGAAAAACTGGAAAATGAGTATATTGGGCTTGATATTGGTGGGATGCAGGGTCGAGGGAGAGTATCTATAATTGATGATGTTTTTATGTAAAAGTAAGAGTCAAAGTTAGTCGCATTAGTTAAAGGGGAGTTATCAGGCAGTATTCGTTTTGTCAGTTTTCCTAGTAGTGTTGACGATATTCTAAATAATTTCTTAGTATCTTTTCCAGCTGATTTAATTTGATCTATGTAATATTTATTTTTATCAGTTTTTATTAATTTTCTATAATTAGAAAGTGAATGTTTAAAAATATTTAAATCATTTGAGCTTTTGGATTTTCGCCAATTCCTTTCTTTAATTCTAAGTGAGCGTTTTGCTGTATGTAACGAATTATTGAACCATAACGTATTATGTCGAGCTGTATAAGTTTTAATGATAATAGGGGCATGTTTATCTAGGACAAGACTAAGTTTACTATCAAAGCTGTCTATATGAGATGAATCTATTATATTGTTGTACAAAATGTTGAAGTCATTTATAAAATTAGCAATATTTATATTATCTAATTTTCTGTAGTGAACTTTCTTGGATGGTCTGATTGGTTTAGGGATATGTAGGGAGCAGCTAACAAGGTGGTGGTCAGTGATTAAACTATGAACATTAGTATTAGAAATTATATTCGAAGATGTGTTATATATAATTAGGTCTAATATGTTTCCAGATGAATGTGTGGAAGACTTGACATGTTGTAAGAAATTATGACAATTTATGATATTAATAAATTTATTTGAATTATGTGAGTTTGGTAAAATTGGTATATTGAAATCACCAAGTAGTATACTGTTGGTGGAGATCATAGACAATAGGTTGTCAATTTCATCGATGAAGTAAGGAATTGAATTATTAGGAGGTCTATAAATTGTTATAATTGTAAGTGGTTGTGATTTAGGAGGGTGAAAGGTACACGAGAAGGCTTCTGAATTATCAAGTGATAGGTCACTTGACTGTATTAGTTTCAAGGCATTTGAATATAGCACACCGACACCGCCACCATAGTGTGGGCATGGGCGTGGTAGGTGAATAAAGTTAGTAGTTGGGGTATTAAGGGATGCAATTATGGGTAGATCCTTGCTAGAAAGCCAAGTTTCTGTTATACATAAAATATCTATCTTAGTATCATGAAATATATTAAAAATAATATCTACTTTATTTCTAATGGAACAAGCGTTAAGTGTTGCTACCTTTAGTAATGGAGAAGAAGATAAACTTTAGTTGAGGGTAATAATGTTGGTGATGAAGATATATATAACGGTATATGTGATGAGGATAGTAGGTTTGATGGTGATAGTTTTGATTCACTAGATGTTATAGGTTGTGCAGATAGAGGTGAAAGTGGAAATTGGTGATTGGTTTGAGATAATGGTGGAATAGGAGTGGTTGAATGTCATTGTGAAGATTGATGTGATGACTGATAATTACTGATTGATGCATTCAGTGAATTGGTATTTAATCTATATGCATTGTAGGATGTAGACCATATATTGTATGTGTCATTTGATATATAAATTGGGTTCTTATTACAGTCTATCTTGGAGTTGGTCAAATGACGAAGTTCAAAGGAGTTAGTGTAGTCATTGAAGGTACATTTGACATTAGATGGGGCTAGGTTAGATTTTGTTGCATGGAAAATAACTCTACCATGTGTTCGCTCAGTGATAGATCGTTCAGCACGAATGTATAGGTGATTGTATATTGAGTTACTGCGGATGAATGGAATTTTGGAGTAAAAGTAGGAACAATGACTTGGTGTATTAAAGAAAATAATAACAGTTGCATTAGAAAAATTATATGATTTTAGAGCATGTGTAGGTATATTGATGTAAGTGAGTAATTCTAGAAGAAATTCACGAGATTTTTCGGATGGTTTAATATGCTCAATAACTACAGAAAAGGGGGATGGGTGGTTAGGTGAGTAATAGTTGGTAGTGGAAGATTGATTAGGGACTGGTCTAAAATGAGTTGGTAATTTACCGACAAGAAAGTTAATAAGTGGAGTATTGGGGGGGTTATTAATTCTTTTCCATGCAATTTTATCAGATGTGGGGGGGGGGAGTAAGGGAGGTATGCATGAGCGGTGAAGGTTATTTAACGAGGGGGGTTTAGCTATGGAAGTGATGGATTGTAATCGTTTAGTGGCAACAGGGGATAGGCGAGTGGGGGTAGTAAGGATGGTAGGAACAGTTGATGAGTTGTGGGGTGACTGGGGTATGGACTCTGATATAGTTTGGGATGAAGGGTTGGGTGGTGGGGTGAGCGGTGAAGATGTAGAAAAAGTGGGTTGTGGTAGTGCAGGTGCAGGGGAATGATTGTTAAAGATGGGAGGTGAGCTCATGGGAGAGGTTTGGGAGGAGATATTGGAGATTATCTTACGTTGGGACGGTCTAGAGTCAGTTCTACAGTTGGTACAAAACCAGTAGAAACCAGATTTTTGGAGGGCAGTCATTTTGTTAAGGGTAGATTTGGGGAGTTTCGAACATGATTGGCAAAGGTCACATTCCGTGAGTGACGTGGCGATAGTGTTACATGAGGAGCATGTGAAGTCAGTGTGAATGGAGTCAGTCATAATCGGGGGTAGAAGTAGTTTAGTGGTAGTAAATGGTAATAAATATTGGACTTAGCTTGATTGTCAATGTAACTTATAGATAGTTAATGTAACCTATATGTAGTCAATGTAACTTATAGGTAGTTAATGTAACCTATATGTAGTCAATGTAACCTATAGGTAGTCAATGTAACCTATAGGTAGTCAATGTAACCTATATGTAGTCAATTAAACCTATAGGTAGTCAATGTAACCTATAGGTAGTCAATATAACCTATAGGTAGTTAATATAACCTATAGGTAGTCAATATAACCTATAGGTAGTCAATGTAACATATATGTAGTTAATGTAATCTATAAGTAGTTAATGTAACCTATATGTAGTTAATATAACCTATAGGTAGTTAATGTAACCTATAAGTAGTCAATGTAACCTATAGGTAGTCAATTTAACCTATAGGTAGTCAATATAACCTATAGGTAGTCAATGTAACATATATGTAGTTAATGTAATCTATAAGTAGTTAATGTAACCTATAGGTAGTAAATGTAACCTATAAGTAGTCAATGTAACCTATAGGTAGTAAATGTAACCTATAAGTAGTCAATGTAACCTATAGGTAGTAAATGTAACCTATAAGTAGTCAATGTAACCTATAGGTAGTTAATGTAACCTATAAGTAGTCAATGTAACCTATAGGTAGTCAATTTAACCTATAGGCAGTCAATATAAAATATAGGTAGTCAATGTAACCTATAGGTAGTCAATATAACCTATAGGTAGTTAATATAACCTATAGGTAGTCAATGTAACCTATATTTTTGTTATTGTTATTGTTATTTTTATTTGGTGGAGTCCTTTCATCCCATCCAGGAACTTAGATGAAGTTTTCACTTATAACCATATATATGGCTCTAATGTCCCTTCGAAGCCGCTCTCATGTTAAGGCATCCATGGTTTTAACGAGAGCCGATAATTTATTTATATACAATTATATAAGATAACTTCTAAATAATATTTTAAGACCCATTTTATAAAATTAATTAATGGTCCGGACGAGGGTCGAACCCGTGTCCTACTGCTTTTGTGTCTGACGCCTCAGCCACTGAGCCACACAGGCAGTTTTAATATGTAGTCAATATAACCTATAGGTAGTCAATGTAACCTATAGGTAGTTAATGTAACCTATACGCAGAGCTGGGCACGATACTCAAAAAATGTATAATAGATACAATTACAATTACACACTTTTTTCTTATAATAGATACTACTACAATTACTTTAAAATAAAATCATAGTAGATACAATTACAAATACATAATTTTCTTAATAGATACATCTTAGTAGATACAAATACATTATAATTATATACAATGTATATAGTATATAGATATAAATTATATTTATATATATATATATATTCATCGATGTCGATTTTAAAGTACATATCAAGGAACATTAAGGGGTATCCCACTACAAGTATTTTAACTTAAAAATTATTTTCTATAAAGTTAACTATAATTTTACTGGGAAACCTCCTTACTTTCTGGAAACTTGCCTGAAATATAATAACTTTATTGGGTATCCCATTACAACTTGATAGAAAATGGTTTTAAAGTTAAAATATTTCCGGTAAGTTGCCGGAAAATCTTGTAGTGGGATACCACCTTTATACGAAAATAATGTCCGGATATGTTTTATAGAAAGTGATTTTCTAGCCATTTGTAGTGGGATACCCCCTTTAAAATTACTATTTTTCCGAAAAGTTGCCGGAAAGTAAGAGGGTAACCCACTAAAATTGTAGTTAACTTGTTAGAAAATAACTTTCTACAAATATTTCAGGACATTATTTCCGGAAATACTGCTAGTGGGAAACCTCCTTTAAAATGAAATATTAAATATTTACACCTTATAAAGTGTTCTTCAATAGATGATATAGAATACATTTGTTGATATTTATTAACATTTAATGATGCCCACGATGAATATTTTAGTATAGCCTACCAGCGTTTATTTCATCTTAAATTATACTATGAGCTATTACATACTATAGATAAATATACATTATTACAATATACTATTTTTCAACTAAAAATACTCAGCGACCTTTACTTTCGAATGTTAAACATGAATATAGTAAATTATCAAATATACAAAAAATAAATTATTAATATATTATTAATTATTATTATTTAGAATTATCATATTTATTAAAATGATTTTATATTTCTATATAATATATAATTTTGAATTATAAATCAATTATCATATAAAATATATTATCAAAATAATGTGTTTGTTTTCAATAAATGTATATAATGGTTTTTGAGAATAAATCACTATAATTGATATATCATAATTTTTAACAATGAATTAATTTCAATATTAACAAAAGATATTTTATTAAAAAATATATATATATAATGTATATATATATATTAAAATTAATTTATAAAATAATATTATAAAATATTGATATAAAATAAATATAATAACCAAATGATATATTATTTAATAAAATGTATTTGTTTAAATAATTGTCTTAGTAGATACGTATCGTAGATACTATTTATGACTAATAGATACGATTACAAATACTTTTGTAATTTTTATAATAGATACAAATACAAATACAAATGTATCTACGATACTGATTTTTTGCCTTAATAGATACTGTATCGGCGATACTGCCCAGCTCTGTATATACGTAGTCAATATTTATTTATTTTATTTATTTATTTGTTTAAAGACTTCATAAATGAAAATCATTTTTGGTCATAACAATAATAATAATAATAATAATAATATAATAATATAACATATAAACGAAGATAACAGTAATCGCAAAATATATATTCATTTCACTAAATAATGTTTAAAGAGTCTACTTTTGAATTGAGATCGAGAAGTTGTCGTACGAATAATATTCGGAAGTAAATTCCATAGAGTTGGTACCGCAACAGAAAAAGCAGAGTTACCAAAACATGAATTTGTATGAGGCATAACAAGTTTCATTGCATGGAAATCCCGTCTTGGTCTGCTACTGGTAGCAATTGATAATAATTCAGCCAGATACTTAGGTTCACCCGTGTAGATAGCTTTATGAGCTAAACATAACAATTTTAGTTTACAAAGATCACGATATCTGAGCCAACCAAGGGTTAACATAATATGTGATATAGATATATAGTTACTACCCGTATTAGTATTTATATTATTTTTAATTTTATATAAAACACGAACAGCTCTCCTTTGAATTTTTTCGAATTTTATCATAATATTATCAGGGACAAAAACAAAAAGTGAATTGCAGTAGTCGAATCTACTAAAAACCAATGAATATATAAGTGATTTAGTGATATCAAAGGAGAGCTTAGCACGAGCCTTATGTATATTATATAAATAATAATTAGCAGTACGAATAATATTAAGAATGTGACTGTCATATTTCATAATAGAGTCAATTGTTAATAGAGTCAAATATAACCTATAAGTAGTCAATGTAACCTATAGGTAGTCAATGTAACCTATATGTAATTAATATATACCTATTAATTAATATAAAAACCACACACACATATGTCTAGAGGCCAAGAGTAACCAGGGAGTAACCTCCCTAAAGAAGTTTAGTGTATAGATTATGATACGTAATACTATAGTAGTCCATGTAGGGATGTTCACGGGTCACAATTGTGATGTTTCGAAAGCAGTGCCAACAGTATTGATACCAAAAATGTTTGAATACAAAAATTCGAAACCAATAATGAAACCAGGCGAAAATGTTTCGAAACCAATAATGAAACTAAAATATAATATATAAACATATATGTTTACATATACAGTCCCATATACATATATGACCATTTTCATTATCTCACAATCAAATCCTACATTTCATTATCTGGCTCTCGAGATAATGAAAGTTTATAATAAATATTATATTAAACCTGAAAAATTGATTTTTTGCCTTTACAATTATTTTTGGAAATTTTTTGAAAATTGTTGAACATTTTGTTGAAAATATTTATGAAATAATTAAATACTTATTTTCCTAATTTATTTGTACAGTGAGATATTACAATTTACATAGGCTTAATAGGCGACCATGTATCTTTGGCTTTTGTAATGTTTAGTTTACTTATTTTATTAGTGGGATCCATTATAGTAATTTATTATAAATTAATTATATTTATATACATTTTTAAATATTATTTTTATTTAACACAAATTCCCGAAATTAATTTACTAAAACCCAGAACAGATCTTGGAACTTTTTTCAAAACCCGATCTCATTAAATTTTGTTAGAACCCGGAATTGGAACCAGAAACCGTGTCCGGGTTAATCACTAACATATATATATATATATATATATATAATAATATTTTACATATTTGAATAGTATATGATAATTAGGTTACATATTAAAATACATATTAAATTAATTTGTATTTTAATTAAAAATAATTTTAGTTATCAATGAATGATTACTACGCAATTTACTCACTATTTACGTTATATTAACAATATACAACATAAGATTATGATATAAATTATATATTATATATGAATAGTATATATTGTATACTATTTATTCTAATGTACAATGTATTCTAACATTTATCAAATAAAACTGGTTTATATCGACGTATACGTTAGTTATAAACTATAGTTATACAAAATCTAATTATATTAATATAAATAAATATTAAGTAAAATAATCCAATCTGTATTTGTTTACGTTATTATTGGCGAATGAGAATTTAACACGTGTTTGCATAGCGAGATACGATGTGACAGGGATTGGGATAATATTTTATTAAATATAAATTATAAATAATATTATATATTCAAAACCCGAAACCAATTTAATCTGTTTTTCGGGTCGGTTTCAGAATGTTATTGTATATATCGAAACCGACCCGAATAACAGATTAAAAACCCGAAACCATTATATTTCATAAAACCCGAGACCGACCCGACCCGTGAATATCCCTACTTAGTACACTAATACATATATTTACAAGTATCGCATTAGTAGCATATATATATATATATATATATATATATATCGAAATACTACTGTATATAGTATACACTATATACGAATAAGATTGCATAATATAATATTAACCTAGTTTCGTTGTAGATTGTTTGTTTGTACTATGAATAGGTATATATTCAACACCTATAGGTAATATATTACAATGTTTATAACATTATTTATAAATTTATAAATTAATATATATATATATTTACATAAATATATATATATATATTAACTATTTCTTATTATATATATACAGATATTTTTTCAGTTAGTGAATAAAGCTTTCATGATAACATATTATATATATATATATGACTTAATTGCACATATTACAATGTATTTAAAGCATCAATATGAAATATGATTTATAATTTTAATATATATATATATATATATAAAACCACTATTTTCATAAATAGCTTCTATTTAATACATTAGCTTATATATATATATATAATATATTATAACTTATCGAATACTTATTAATTTATTTTACATTGCATAAAATAGATTTTATAAACCATAATGATTTATTATATCATGAATCTTCAAAGTTATCCTAATATATTCATAATAAACAAAGTTTAATACGTGGTTACTTTACTATCAGTTTAAGTATTAGGGATATATAAATAAAATATGTTATTATAAATAATTTAGAATACATACTTATTTTGAAAACGTTGATAAAAAAGGTAGAAACACATAAGATGTATCATAATAAAATGATAATACATGCGAAATATTTAACAATACAACTACAAATAAACTTATATCACTTCCACACATATTTTATCATACATTATAATGCATATATTACCTATAGGTAAGAATATATTTGACGATAATTCTTATAACTTCTATATATGTTTTTAGCATATTACAATATCTCAATATTGAAATATATCGAATCCATTAGATCGAATTTATAAAAATATATAAAACGGTGAGAGGTATATGAATTTGAAAATTTTAAATACAACTATAAACTAGTTCTTACCACTTATGAGATAAAATGAATTGAAAATATAATCAATAATTTAAATCAACAATTTAATTTTGAAGAGATATATATATGAACGTTCAATTAATTTATAAAATCGATATCATCATTTAGAATATATAGTTACTTATTTAATAAATTAGGGATTACCTACATAGATTATTAGAGGTTATATATATATAACAATAGAATTGGGGATTTTAACATAGGTTTTGTATTTGTAATATACTATAGTTTATAATTTGAAAACAAAATTACGTGTAGAAAATAAATTAAGATTAATTAAATGTTTTATTCCTTACGTACAACAAATATTATCCACCCTGTATTAATCACCGTGTTATATATTAGGGTAATAGGATATACAAGTATTTTCTTCCTTCATTGAAATTAATATGCAACTTATTTTATTGACAGATATAACAATTTTTACATTAGTGATTATTATTTTGTTGATGTATTCTTTATTATATTGATATATATTATTTTAATTTAACTTATTTATTATATATATATATATATACATCGTAATAAAATTATATTAAACAATATAATATTATAGTTAATAATAATAATAATGTTTATAAATGATAAATAACGCGTACATACACATGTATACGATATCGAATTAACTTTCAAATTTCTTAAGTGTACGACTATTATCTTGGGTGTTACAAAAAAATTGTTAAGTTGATCAAAATTAATTTTTTGGTATTTTGTTATTTCCTATATTACATATTGTATGTATTTCCGCTGGCCTCATGGTCATCCAAAATGTCTAAACAAAATGTTGAGTAGTTAGTATACTATAGTATATATACTATAATTTATTTAGTTTCATCGACCGAGCAACGTCCATCGCCAACATGTCAAAGTAATCACCATTAGTGTACATCACGTGGTTACATCACGTGGTTACATCACGTGACACGTGACACGCTGCGCATGCGCATGAAGGTCACTTTTAATAGTTCGTCAGATTAGCATTCTAACGATTGACGCAATTGTAAAGTGGAAATATATTGATCAATTAATCTATCATGATTTATGATTCACGATTTATGAATGTAGAATTCATATTATTTCATTTATTTAATTTTCAAATACATTATAATGTATATATATATACATATATAATACATAATATTATTTTTTATCCTTCATGCATAGTTAAATCCCGTCAACATCTATATATATATATATATATATATACGTATATTACTTATATACTAGCAATTTAATAATGTGGATACAGGACATGTAGACGATTGCATTCCTGAATAACACCTCAATGAAATGTAACTTCCTCCAATATGCTTACTGCAATATGTAAGGTTAGATCCTAACTCTATAGTAATTAAGTTACTTAAGTTGTTAACCCAGTTCATACTACAGTTGCAATTAAACTGATTGTTACCTATATCAATGTACCTGTATTTATTTTCATATGTTTCCGAATTATTATTTAAATAAAGAGCATAATTTATTTTCGGTAAAGTAGATAACATATTACCGTATAAAGATAGATGAGTTAAATAGTGAAAGGTATCCAAAATTAAATTAAAATATTTTAAGAAATTATTTGAAAAATTAATTTGTATCAAATTGTTATTATTTTTAAACAATAATCTATCAATACTTGTTAACTGATTATCGGGTATATCTATGTATTTTAATTCATGTAAATAATTAAATTGATTAATATTTAATTTACTAATATTCTTCTCTGGTATAAATAATGTAATTAAATGACTATTGTTTACAGTAAAACTATGGATGTCTAGTTCTGAGATGTCATCTACACATTTAAAATGAGTTGTGTTTTGGTTGATGACATACTTGATCAATGTATTATTGACGACTGTGCAATCATTCTGTAATTGTTTAATATTATATTAGTAGTATAAAGTATAATGTATATGTATATTATTATGTATATATATATATATATATATATATATATATTGTTATTATTATTGTTATTGTTATTTTAATTTGGTAGAGTCCTTTCATCCAGTAACTTAGATGAATTTTTCACTTATAACCATATATGGCTCTAATGTCACTTCGAAGCCGCTCTCATATTAAGTCATCCATGTCTTTAACGAGATACGATAATTTATTTATACACAATTATATAAGTTCACTTCTAAATATTATTTGAAGACCTATTTTATAAAATTAATTAATGGTCCGGACGAGGGTCGAACCCGTGTCCTACTGCTTGTGTGTCTGAAGCCTTAGCCACTGAGCCACACAGGCAGTTTATATATATATATATATATATATATATATGTAATAATATAGTTTCATTATAGTGTCATACGAAATTGTTTAGAAAATCAAAATAGTTAGAACTTTGAGAGCTATTTCGTTATATATAACACTATAGTTTCCATATTAATTCATCAATAGTTTCCGCATTATGGATTTATATGACCTCTAGATATATTCTTATAATTAAAGTCAGCGAGCGATGTTGAATTTTCACTAAAGAACTTTTTATAAATCTATTTTTATTTTATTAAATAATTATATTATATGATTATCTTTCATTTACAAAAATATCATTTCATTTTCAATATAACTATCAAAATTCAATGTTTTATGACACCTGATTGGTCTGTCAACATCTAAATAATTTGTATATAAATAAAATAATAAGAATTGTATATACTAGGTAATTTAGTTTTTATATCTATAGATGGTGCTTTCAAATAATTGTTTCTTGTTTTCAAATATAAATAATCGACGCCATTACCTAATTTTATAATTTTACATTTTATTTAATCTGTGATTTATAATCGATAACATAGTAAACATAGTCATTATATTACCCCCTTAATATAGATACAATAATTATTACAATATTATACATATACATAAACATAAAGTATATATAGGATACATTGAATATGAATACATTGAATTATTTAGACTGAAAACTATGTTTACCTTGTATATAAAACCAATATTACTTTATACTTCAACATTAATTTACTCAATAATTTTATTTATTATTCTATATTCAATATATATATAATACCAACTCAACTAATACCATTACTAAATGACCATCCCAAATAATAATACACACAAGCCATAACGGCAGGATCCTTATGCAAGACATTACATACGACACACTCACTAACATATTACTGATAATACCTGACTAAACTACCAGACTCCCATCATTTCTACACAATACCAGACTCCGACATTACAACTACCAAATTATACAACCTAAAGAACTGCAGTTATCTTTACATATATACTAAACATATTACACCAAGTAATATATATACACGCCAACCTAGCAACACTCACATTTGACAACATTTAACTATACATATGACTAATAACTAGTATCTACGGAGACTCTATCTCTTTTACGAATAAGCTTAAGAATTAGAAACTAAAGAACCGATATGTACTCGATATGTAGCTTGATCTCCTGCAAATTTCACGAAAAGGAGCTGAATGGCAAATAATCCATCTGGTCATCGGAATATTGGCTCTTCCACTAACTCTTAATTCGGGAGAAATAGCATGTTCATGAATTTCAGATATAACACCCCCATATTCATTACATGTATACAATGTATACTATACATGGACTCGCTCATTTATACATAGCATACCTAACTGCCTCTCTATAGGCCGATATCTATATAAAGATACGATTTCTATAGAGGAAAGATAATAATTTCTAATATATTACATAAATATACTAACACATTTTATTCTTTATATATATATATATATATATATATATATATATATATATAATTGTATATATAGTACATAAATAGACATACGATACAAATTAAGGGAGGCATATATTTTATCTTTGATAATTTAAACATAAATTCAGCCACGCCCCTACGTACGTAACGTTATATATATTCTTATAATTTGACTTATAAAATATTAATATTATTAATTTTTAAATACATTTATAAAACTATGAATTTTAACTATTAGCTGATTTATGACATAATTTTATTTATCTTTTATCCTACTTATAATATAATTTACTTTTAAAATGACTTATGAAAATTGTAACTGACCAATTTGTTATAATACTATTATTATTATTCTAATTTTTATTTTTATTTTATTTACATTTTTTTTAATTTATGGTTTTTATATTTTTTAATAATTTAGTCATGTAGTTTTTTCATATTATTTGGTTTACTATAATGTTGTAATATATTTTTATTATTGTTGTTGTATCTATTAGGTTGTACCTATATATATGTTTATGTTTTTTTTAAATTATGATTATATTACGAGGAGGTTTTTTAATAATATATTATTGTATGTTTAATATGTTGTCTAAATCATGCTTTGATCTTTATAAAGAATAGAAACTTATACATTATTTACTATTTATAATTATATTATTATTAATTAATGTTGTCTTTTATTGCATAAGCAATATTAAATATTTAATACATTTATATTTAAGAGGTAGTAGAATAATGTCGGAATTTGTTTTTTTTTGTTTTCCTTGACACTAAATTCATAAATTTATCATATTTTATATGTGGAAGTATGGGTGCATTTGCTGGCTCAAAATGTTACCAGTGTATATACTATTGGTGAAAGTACATTCCCTAAGGTGCTGGACTCGATGAACCCACATTCGGAAAGTTGATATATTATGAATGTTTGTACTTTATGAGTTGATAATTTATTTTAATATTTTAATTTTGTACTATATTTATTATTTTACTATTTCTTGTTTTTAATTATATTCCTACATGATTTTATTCTCCTCGTAATCTTAAATGTGTAAAATACTCGATAAGCTTTGATTCTTCCTTAACCCAAGAAATTGGCAAATCTAATTTTATTATTATTATTTATTATATATATTTATAGAAATTTACTTTACTTATGATAATAAATAATATTATTTGATTAACCTCAATCATGTTTGTCTTATTCCATCTTACAGGATCCTTTAGTATATATGTATAACAGTTAATTGGAAAAACGCTTAATAGTATTACGTTTATTATTAGCATGATGTTAAATATTTAATCCTTGTTTTTATTATTTGTTTATAATTTATATAATAATATTTTTAATATATTATAGTTTTAAATTTAATTACAATGTTTATATTAATATATTATAATTTTAAATTATATTATTGCATAGAATTTAAATTTATTACGGTTTTCGGATTGCAAACTGTGCTTTTAAAGCAATAGGCTGACCATATATGTTTGAAATTACTTGAGTACATTGAATACTTTGTTTTCAATAGTTTCGGCTGTATATAGAATATTCTATGAGTATGAGACAGATATTGCCCATGCGCGGGTGTTGTTAAATTTAAGTTATATTTAGGAGGTAGTTGCAGTAGAAACGTATTGTTATAGCGTGTAATGGTACTAGTTAATAATGCAAGTTTTAGTAGAGATGCTAGGTAGTCAGTAGAGACATGGTGGATTGCTTTATCAGCCAGTAGTAGGCTTTTATAGATGATTTTATGGCGTACATGTAGCAAATATAGTATAGCTAGGAATTGAGATATATAGTATTTTGGTATGTTGAATATACACCTAGCTATATAATTTTAAAGAATTTGTAGTTTAGTCATATGATGAGGGTATTGTAAAGGATGAAATTACAGTAGTAGAATAGAGGTTTAATATAGGCAGAAGCTGTACTTGGTAAGTTGATAAAGAGCGAGTATAGAGTGTTATTTGATTGCTATTCATTTATTTTCAAGTGAATTCACCTAACGCTTTGTTTAAGTAGTGTGAAGGTATTCGACGAGGTGTCCAGTCTAAGCATATATGTGATAATAATGATTGAATCGTGGGAATCAAAGGTAGGTTAAAGAGCGATAAATAATTCATCGGATGGGTTATTTAGGAAGGAGAAGAAGTTACTGATAAAATCGTGTTTTTATTTTTTTTCCGTAAAGATCGAATGATAGTAGGAATTGCGGTTTAGGGGATTGAAGGGTAAAAAAGATAATGATAGTATCACTAATACCAACAGAGTGAGAACAAATCAAGTTGTATACATACCTACAAGTCATGACTTATGGGTAATGAGGATATCGAGGGTATTACCAAAGCCATTACCAAGGGCTTTGATATTATCATATAGTAAAACATATGTTTTATATGGGGTAAGTAATATGAAGTTTAAGATTGGAGGATGACAGTATATTGAATAGAGATTTAGAATAATTAGTTGACTGGTTAGTGGTGATGTTATAATCACCTATATGATATTAGATTAAGACATTAAATGGATAACTGAATACAACTCAGAGAGGAAAAATGGGATTGAGGAAATGGGGTCATAAAATAGTGATATATTAAAATCCTTGAAGTTTTTTATATTCTTGGAGTGATTATGGTCACGTATAGGAGATGCATGAAGGCAGGACTTATAGTTAATATCATTATTTCCTGCTTATTTATGCGTATTACGTCCAGGCAAATGAGAAAAAGAGTAAGGATCAGTGTTCAGAGATGAAATAAGAGGTATGTTATCAGGAGTAAACCATGTTTCTGTGATGAATATGAGATCACTATCATGTTCTGCAGCAAGTTCTACGATAATTGTGATCTTATTACGGATGAGCAGGTATTTAGTAATGCAGATTTAATTAGGCAGTTATTTAGTTCTGAATATGATGTGGATAGTTAAGTTAAAGATATATAAGGGGATGGCAGTGTATAAATAGTCAGTTTTATGGAAATAGTTGTGTAAGGTTTATTTATGTGGAATTTTGGAATTGAGTGTCATTATGAGGGAGATGGGGAAAAGTGTATAATTGCTGAAGGAAACATAGAAGGAATTGGTGATGGGTGGTTTATGTAGTGTTAGTAAGTAGTTTCTATATATTCTATATTATATATATTCTATATTCTATATATTCTATATTCTATATATTCTATATTCTATATATTCTATATTCTATATATTCTATATTCTATATATTCTATATTCTATATATTCTATATTCTATATATTCTATATTCTATATATTCTATATTCTATATCTTCTATATTCTATATCTTCTATATTCTATATATTCTATATTCTATATATTCTATATTATATATATTCTATATTCTATATATTCTATATTCTATATATTCTATATTCTATATATTCTATATTCTATATATTCTATATTCTATATATTCTATATTCTATATATTCTATATTCTATATATTCTATATATAACACCTAATAGTAGTTTCTATATCTTCATTAGCGTTATGATATACATATAGTAATTTAGTATTTTTTAAGTATGACTAGTGGAGTATGTATGTTTGGATGAATTTACTGGATTATTAGATATTGCTTGTCGCATATTAATGCAATTGAAATTATTGAAGAGCTTCCACCAATACTTAAAATAGGAATGGGTGGGGTTAAGGGAGATGTTTTCCAATTAACTATGTTGTTGTGATAGTGATGTATTTGGTAGTTGTTTGTTTTAAAGTTGAATACGTATTTGTTTTTCGATTGTACAGAAGATTATTTTGTATGGAAAATAAGGTTATCGGATTGTGTAAACCTAACTTTGAAGTTGATGAGGTTGTATATGTGATAGGTTTACAGTGTTTGTTTGCAATTGTAATGTTATGAGATTGGTTTAAATAATTTATAAAATTTTGTTCAGGTTTAGCAATTTTTAGGGAGAGTACGGAAGGAATGTGTTTATTCGGTATGTGACGGTTGAATATATTCATATATAGCCTATTCATATTTATGCATATTCATATATAGGCATAGTCTTATTTAATTTAATAAGTTATTTTATGATATTTGTGTTATTTGTTTGTTGATGTTTTATTGTCAGTAAAACTATCCATAATATGATTTAAAGTGTATGTTTGAGAGATTGGTTCATCTTTGTTTATATCGTTATTAGGATGTGGTGAGGCTTGGAGTGATGTGTAGTGATGGTGGTAGAGTATTATTAAATGTAATACATTTGGGACATATATATATATATATATATATATATATATATAAGAATGAAGAAGAACGCATGAGTTGGATAGCATACTTGATAGGGTTGTTGCAATTATTCCATTTAAATGTTATCGAATTGTTATCTTATAAGGGTACGAGTTACGGGTAAACATAATGAAAACAAATAATGTGTGTATTATTGTAATTACATACAAAATGAGGAGAGACCATACATTATCCACATCTCAGCGTTCTAAATATAGACTTTTGTGTATCATTCACAAAACCATGCGTATTGGTCAACCTGCATATATTAGATCATGTCTAAATATTATTCAACCCCGCAGAACGCTGAGATCAAATCACGATACAACCCGACTAAGAGTACACCTACCGAATCTATCTCGCTCCGGAAATCGAGCTTTCACCTACTCGGCCCCAAGTAGGTGTAATTCCCTTATCAGGAATATTCGTGGTATTCAAGATCATTCGACGTTTAAACGTAACTTAACATTATTATTATTAAACAGTTGAGATACTTCTCCTGTTTCGCGTTTCATTTATTGTTTTCGTTTTTGTTTTATTTTTATATAATACACTTAACAGAGCATTTCTATTCTATATAATTGAGTGTCTAAATAAATCGTTTTGAATTGAATTGAATTGAATAGTAGTAGTAGTAGTAGTAGTAGTAGTAGTAGTAGTAGTAATAGTAGTAGTAGTAGTAGTAGTAGTAGTAGTAGCAGTAGTAGTAGTAGTAGTAGTAGTAGTAGTAGTAGTAGTAGTAGTAGTAGTAGTAGTAGTAGTAGTAGTAGTAGTAGTAGTAGTAGTAGTAGTAGTAGTAGTAGTAGTAGTAGTAGTAGTAGTAGTAGTAGTAGTAGTAGTAGTAGTAGTAGTAGTAGTAGTAGTAGTAGTAGTAGTAGTAGTAGTAGTAGTAGTAGTAGTAGTAGTAGTAGTAGTAGTAGTAGTAGTAGTAGTAGTAGTAGTGGTAGTGGTAGTGGTAGTGGTAGTGGTAGTGGTAGTGGTAGTGGTAGTGGTAGTGGTAGTGGTAGTGGTAGTGGTAGTGGTAGTGGTAGTGGTAGTGGTAGTGGTAGTGGTAGTGGTAGTGGTAGTGGTAGTGGTAGTGGTAGTGGTAGTGGTAGTGGTAGTGGTAGTGGTAGTGGTAGTGGTAGTGGTAGTGGTAGTAGTAGTAGTAGTAGTAGTAGTAGTAGTAGTAGTAGTAGTAGTAGTAGTAGTAGTAGTAGTAGTAGTAGTAGTAGTAGTAGTAGTAGTAGTAGTAGTAGTAGTAGTAGTAGTAGTAGTAGTAGTAGTAGTAGTAGTAGTAGTAGTAGTAGTAGTAGTAGTAGTAGTAGTAGTAGTAGTAGTAGTAGTAGTAGTAGTAGTAGTAGTAGTAGTAGTAGTAGTAGTAGTAGTAGTAGTAGTAGTAGTAGTAGTAGTAGTAGTAGTAGTAGTAGTAGTAGTAGTAGTAGTAGTAGTAGTAGTAGTAGTAGTAGTAGTAGTAGTAATAGTAGTAGTAGTAGTAGTAGTAGTAGTAGTAGTAGTAGTAGTAGTAGTAGTAGTTATAGATTAGCAGTGGTTGTGGTAGTGGTTATTGTAATGTGAGTAAGGCTTTATCCCTGGTAAGGTTATGTCCATGACGTGAACATGATGCTGCGGTGTATGATTGATGGATGGATGTAAAGTGATACCCTTTAATGCGACAACATTAGATCGAGCCGCACACTCCCGCACACTCCCGCACACACTCGCACCGCTTATAAAGAATGAAGGTCCGCGTACGCAATACGCACTTCCGGCTCGATATCCCGTCAAGCGTGTCGATTAATTAGCGCACCCACACCCGCACCCGCACCCGCACCCACACCACCGAGCTCGTATGCGATACTACTTATGCAAATGGGCCATGAGCGTGTTAACATCTCCGGCAGTTCTAGTAGGGCTAACCCTACTTAGCACCTACTTCACGTTCATCACTATAGGCGACCTCCTGGTTACGTTGTATCAACCCGCTCCGCAAGGTTAGGGGGTATACCCTATAGTATATTATAGTATACTATATACTATTATACTATAGTATTCGCGTGGGGATATGGTTAGCGAGGGTGTTAGGAGAGCGAGGGGGGTGCGGAGGTTGAGGAGGGTGGGATATGTATCGATGCCGGTGGTAGATGTGTATAGAATACTATATAAATCCACCACCACTTTATATTATACTAATATTTATTGAATACATTGTGTATACAAGCGTATACATTTATACTAAATAGCTGATCATGATATTATTAACAATCATTTAATATAGTTAATACTGTATATATATATATATATATATATATATATATATTAACATATGTATATTTATATATTTATATCCAGATAATTAATGTAATCGATATATTAAATTATTTCATCAAATACTTTATATGCGAAGTATTCCTTAAATTAATTTTAATCGCTTTTTCTAAAACTTAAATTTAACTACAATATAATATATTTAGATGTATGTTATTATATTGGTATACTCTATTAATATTTAATATATATATAATATATATATACACATATATTAACATTATATCTGAAGATGTATTATTTATACCAAACTCCTCTTTCTTTAAGTTGCACGACCGTTACACATAATCCAAGGAAAACTACCACATGAAGCCCCTAAAAAATTAACAGGTTTTATTATATGATACTATTTTAATTTAATTATGAATTAGTAATTAGTCGTATAAACTATAATATACTATATTCAGTATATAATAGTATGCATATGTAGTATAGTATAGTATAGTATACAATAGTAAGAATACTTACTAATAAATAAAATAGATACATACATATTATTGATAGGATATATTTTATTATAATAAAACAAGTACAGTTGCTTTCTTTCTTATTTATTTATTTCTTTTTCACTATTTACCGTTTAACAGAAAGTACTACAACTTTGTAATAGCTGTATTGAGATACTGAAATCTGAGAATCTCTCTTAAGAGAGAATTCTCTAATAATTTCATTTGTTAGGTAACGTTACCTTTAAAAATATTTGAACTTTAAAGTATTCTTCTTAAATATTCTTAAATATTCTCACAGATTTTCCATTTCTTGACCACAATAATTAATAAACTATTATTGTTACAGGTAAACTGTATTGTTGATATTGTGTACTATTTCTTAATTTATATTTTACATTACGATTACTATATAGATGCGTATATAGAATATGTGTGTTGCTATACTATGGTTACCTACTATGGGTTAGTACTATAGTACTTATATATGGTTACCTGCTATGGGTTACTGCACGAGGTCTATATGGCACATCTGTTCATTATAGTCATACACCCAGTGGGTTTACAATACGTTTGTGTTAACAATTGTATCAAACTAATAGAAACATGCGATGATAAGGCTGAACTCATATTTGAATTACTCTATATCTATGTATGTTAATGAATGTTATACATACATAGATATAGACACAATTGTGTACAGTTTAATACTGATCAATTGTATTAACCTAATGATTATCATACACACCTAGCCGCGTGATAATGTTTGCTTCGTAAGGACATTTTAAATGAGTGGCTTCCCTGTCGCGTCCTCCATGCCTTCTATACCAACGTTACCCGCGCGCGCGCAGACAGCAAACCCGGGGAATGCGACACATACGCCATGGCGGTAAACATGACGCGATCGCTGTACCGTGACGTTCTGCAGTCGACCGTGACGGGCGACGATCTTAACATCACCATGGTTACGCAGATGGACAGCAAACGTATAGACGTACTGGGACACCTGATCGACCGGTGGCATGGTTAACAGCTAGTCTTAGGCTCACACCGGTGATCTCGTAGAGTTGACACCGCGCACGACATCACCAAACCGTTATAAACACTCGGCGCTAAATTCACTTGGCATGAGATCACCGGTTACCGATTACAATACACCCTCATATAACACACCCTCTCTGTATAGTAGATCCTCGGTATACCGATATCTACTGCATATAGTAACCGCTTGCCGAATTAGGGAACTTTACTACGTCGAGTGTTTACTAAATGTGACGTCACTTTTGTAATATAATGTAATATACTATAATATACTATAATATAATGATTTTTAAATTAATCATATTATTAAAAGTTAATATAGATAATAAAGCAATTAAATTAATAATATAGTATATTTAAAACACAATATAACAATATGTAAATATATAACAAATAAAGTAGCATACGGCATATGCCATACGCGTATATGAATAAGTGTGCAAAGATAGTTTATGTATTGCATAGTAACTCTATTTAATGAGAAATATTAATAATGTAGTAATGTTGTGTCACTAGTGTATTCGAACTTATGTTAATACTTTTTAATTACGTTTTATGTGATATGTTACTATTTTCAACTATTTACTAATAATTTAAATATGTATTTAATACATATTGATATGCACTAGATCTAAATTGAATACATTATTTAAAATTATTTGTATTATATTATAAATACCATGGCCTCCTTTATCTATAAGAAGCTAAACGAGACCATGCTAATACCTAGTTTACTTCACCTATTATCACTGTATATAATAATTCTATTTTATGATAATATAAATATATAAATATAAATATTGTTTAGTATTTCAACTAACTTTAATGAAGCGTTTTAGTACTATAGTTTATAGTGTATAGGTATACCTATACAGTTGATGTTCGCTGTTACCTAATATCCACTACTGAACACCAGCTCCGATATCTATATCGATCTACGTGGACCAGTCTGAAATAGATTCCATGAAAGATAAACTACGCTCATTGATTGTCAAAAGAAATAACGTTGCGATTCACTTCTTGATCAAGAAAGGCGTAAGTCAACCATCCACTAATATGATATATTCTAATCTAATCTTATCTAATATAATATAACATAACATAGTTATAAGATTATAATAGTAAACTATATTATAATGTAATCTAAATAATATATATATAATTTTAAATAATATAATATTATGTATCTACTATTTGTTAAGACTATTTGTCTAATTTTATCTAATTAGATATTATATTAATATAATATAACTAAATATAATATAATATAATATACGCTAATTTAATATAATCTAAGATGATACTAGTTAAGATAATATACCCATATATGGAATTACTTATAGGATAAACAGCATAGCAATAAAAACGCTATTCGATGCTAATTATATTATAGATTATTTTTAATAAATGAAATTAAATAATAATTCAAATAGTCTAAATTATATTATATAACTTTACATAAATAATAAGTATGTGAATATATGTGGTATATATATACAAGTTAGTGTATATATATATATATATGTATATATATAAATATATAATTAACTTTCGATATCCAAAAATGCAATAAACCATAGAAATATGTCTCGTATGTCGATATTCTGTGATATAAAAATTGTGATATATTGCAAAAACGAGATACTAAATAAAACTTATAATGCTGATTTATGGTGTCCGTGATATCGACAGTTAATTGACCTAATTAATAGTATATATGTATATATGTTATATATATATATTTATGGGTATTCGTACGCTCGTGTATACACATATACCTATATATATATATATATAGGATGTTTACCTCCTCGAAGACAATAGTATCGGGATATAGGTATTTCTGAGATACGACAGAGTGTACGAGATATCGATAGTTAGCCAACAGCATTACAGGCTCCCATACCTATGCGCCGCACGTGTGCCCCCCGTTCACACCCCTCTCTCACTACCCCTAACCCTACAGGACTACTACCCTGTGAACAAGCTGAGGAACATCGCTATCGACGAAACCCGTACCGAGTATATCTTCCTTAACGACGTCGACTTCCTGGTGTGCCCTAACCTAGACCGGAAGCTCATGTACCACCTGACCGACACTAAACACATCCCTGTCAGCAATTTCAATGAATACGTCCGAAAAAGGGTGCGTACGCTGTTTATAAACAATGACGTTGCTATGGTAACTATAATGTTGCTATGGTAACTATAATGTTGCTACGGTAACTATAATGTTGCTATGATAACTATAATGTTGCTATGGTAACTATATGTGATATTTTCATGCGTACTTGATTCAGATGTAGAAACCGTATGCACATATCATATGAGCAATTCATACAGTTTGCATAATATCACCGAGAATATAATATATATATATGGGTGTGTGTTTTACGCATATATACGCACGTATCATATAGTGTATGAGTCATGTATATTGCGTTGTATACAATAGTCCCCACCTGTTTTCATGCGCATATATGGCTATAATCTATATGATTCATAATGATAACGGTGTGACAATTTACACTCTATAACTAGTATGAAATGTATCTTATATATAAGTTATTAACACTATATAATGTGTATACTATACAGTGTATAGTATACACTGTATAATATACAGTGTATATTATATACTATTCAAAAATATATATTAATTAAATGTACGTCAAAATTAAACATAATTAAATATAATATAAAATATTATATACATACATATATATATATATAAATTATATATTACTTGATTGAAGTATATTAATTATTGATTATATTTCATAATAATCATAGGAATAATTATATAGCCTTATATAAATACAACTTATAACATAAATTATAAGTACGGTGTACATTGTACATGTACAATGTACACTATTGTACATTGTACATGTACAATGTACACTATTGTACAGTGTACATGTACAATGTACACTATTGTACAGTGTACATGTACAATGTACACTATTGTACAGTTTACATGTACAATGTACACTATTGTACAGTGTACATGTACAATGTACACTATTGTACAGTGTACATGTACAATGTACACTATTGTACAGTGTACATGTACAATGTACACTATTGTACAGTGTACATGTACAATGTACACTATTGTACAGTGTACATGTACAATGTACACACCGCACATGTATGTATTACTAATATTAAACGTAATAAGTTGTGATGAATACTTGGCAACTCCATGGTGTAATCTAACACTATCCACTTATACCCACTTATACCCCTTTATACCAACTTATGCATCATCCTTACTCCTCTATATGCTATACATTATGATATATAATCTATATATAGATAGGGGTAACTATAGTTAGGGGGTTGGAGGGTGTAATATGATAAATCTGCCTAGACTGGTATTCACAGCAACTTAATATGTTTACTATTATCTATATTTAATATATCCTTAGCCCTACCTATATCCTAAGCTCTTGTATCCTTAGCCCCGCATTAACCCTACATTAGGTTGTATATCATCATTGACCCTACATACAGGTGCTTGTGATTCCAGCATTCGAACACATGCAAGACATCGGAAACTACATGCCTAAAGACAAAGAGGAACTACTATCTAAGTGGCTTATTAAGGAAACTCAGACAATTAAACCCTTTCAGTTTGTATCAAACCTAACATAACTAATATATATATATATAATACATTTAATTATAATACAAGCAGGTGATTATGTAACACCTACAACAGAAATATACACGGCGCATGTGTAATTCAATACTTTGTAATACTTTCTAGTAATAGCAAAGATTTTTAGAAGTAAAGATATAAAACTCCCTATGCATGCAACGTAATTTAGTAATATCCCCAGCCGCTGCTAGCAGTAGTATCGAAATCACTGTATTATATTTCGGTTCGGCTCTGTTTTCATAAAACAATATTTTCATTGCTCTATTAAATTACATTCAATATAAATTAGCTATAACTCACCAAATATATATATATATATACTTAGAGTAAGTATACTTATTGCATTTAAAACACACATATCATATTTGTTTGTTATATAGTAATAATGAACACTTAGTTTTAATCATATAAATACTAATTTAAATCATATTATTTAACATTTTAAAAGTGTATTGTTTGATTTACATTATAAACAACACATAGTTCCTAAAAGTAACCCGATATAGGTGGTACTGGGGTATTTTGTATATAAATCCGAATTACACGATTTCACGTAAGTGTTATATCTTTCCGTAGAAAAATCTTTGGTAATAGTTGTAAATATGTGTTATTTTGTGTAACGTATAATCAACATCAAACATACTCTATACATCAAACAATACTCTATACATCAAACAACACACTATACATCAAACAATACACTATATATCATTATATACTCCTACATCATTATATACTATCTATTACGTAATGACTAATATGTGTGATTGACGATATGTGATCTATCAACTGATGACGAGGTGGGTATAACTATTATATAACTTTATATCGATATTACATTACAACAATAAATGGTAAAATATAAACTCTTTCTAATAATTACGAAGTATTAAATTACCATTATTTGTATGTGTATTTTACTAATATTTATATTATATAATTATCATATAACTATATAATTTATAAATCTATATATATATATATATTTCGTATTCTATTCAATGGTACACACACATGACTTATGTATACTAAATAGTTTCAGAATAAACAACGGGGTGGAAGAGGCTCTCGCAGGACATAAACCCACAGACTACAGGAGATGGAAGGACGAGACCTTCCCTTATACGGTTTACATACATACATACATACGTAAGCATAACGGTGCGTTTAGTTACCAGATCATACCATGGTATGCTGCTGATCATGCATCACAGTGCATATTCTATAGCTGATGTTCATGATAATATTTTAGTAATACAAATATATTTTATTTCAATATTGGTGACGCGCTTAAAAATAGATTAATAATAAATTAAAGTTTACAAAAAATAATAATTAAACAACAATTGCGCAATTTCGTTACCCCTATGTAAATGTGTTGTTTATATTTATAAACAAGGACATTTATTTGAATTTTGTAAATTTTATTTGTATTTTATCGTAATGGATCTATATAATAAAAAGTAATGTTCTTAATGCTATATTCTTCTAATATATTACATTAATATATAGTAAATATTATCTATAGTATACCTAATTACAATATTTGTTATTGGATAATTAATTTAAACAATAAAATACAATTTATATATACATATATAAATGTACATAAATTATGTAATTTTGACCATTTATTAAAATTATAAAGAGTTATTTTTTAATTTATAATACTTGAACGCTAAAATATAGCATCTTAAGATGATGTAGAAAATCTCCACAGAAAAATTATAATTTATTAATGATATTTAACAAAATCAAAGAAATGCCATGGTAGTTATGATTTGTTAAGTCAAATTATTAAATATAGTGATTAATTAATTTATTTTTTATTATATATATAAAGTTATCAAATATAATGATTCCGTAAAAAATTATATGAGGTCAAAAAATATTCTAGAAAATCCTATAAATTAAAAAAAATCCTAGAAATAAAATAATTGATATTATTCATAAGAACTATACATGTATGTGCACATTAAACATATTCTGAACAATTGATGATTATAGCTTAATTATAAATGTGAAAAATATACATATTTATGTTTTATTGCTATTCTCCAATCTATTATTACCATGTTAAATTTTGTTAAATGTTACCAGGAAAGCGTTTTCCGAAGATAGACCTAATGTGTAGGTATTATCAATATTTAAATGTTTATAATGTTAAGGTGAAATCCATAATCAACAGAATGTTTAAAATTACTCTTAACACACCATAGTGTATATTTATATTGGGTCACTACTGTTGTGTCATACATATTGTAATTACTTATTATTCCCCGAATAATGTTAAGCAATCTAACAATGTATACATATATATATATATGAAATATATTTCATACATATCATTATTTTATGCACACTACTCAGAAATATATTTAATATGTAGGTTACATAATATATATATATATACAAATTGGGTAAGAGGATGACTTATTTTCCTTTTAATAACTGTTTGTGTGGCTCAGTTGGCTAATTACCTTATAAGGCGTTACACACATAAGCAGTAGAACGCGAGTTCGAACCTCGGACCATAAAAATAGGTATTTTAAAGTAGTATTCGAAATCCATTCACAACTTCTTCCAAATATAACGGTCTTTCATTACATCACGTAAGGATCGGGTAGACATACCGGTCCAATCATAGACATCGTCAATCCAATTCTTTTTTGGGCGACCTCATTTGTCTCCTTTTCACTTTCTGTAAAATACGTTCATATGATCCAATTCTGGATATCATTTCCTCGTGGAAATATAAATTTGTTTTTAGTTGTCTATATATGATGTTTAGTATTATTCTATGTGACTTAGATTCAAAAGCATTATATGATTTCTTAGATTCTTCAAGAAGATTCCATGTTTCGCAGCAGTACAAAATAGTGGATAGAATTAAGGAATTGTAGAGGTTGAATTTAATTTTAAAACTTATTTCTCTACATCTCCAGATCATTTCCAATCTTACCATTGTGGCTGTAGAAATTCGTTTTTGCCATTAGCATTGTCTATTAGTGTAACCCCAATATATTTAAATGATTTGACATGTTCTCATATTTATCCATACATATTAATTTTCATAATATTTCTATTGTATTTATTCGGATAAGGATCATTGACTAAAATCTTACTCTTTGCATGACTTATTTCCATTCCATATCTAGATGCACTTTTTCCTAGCGAGTCTGTGAGTTTTTATAAACTCATTAGATTAGTTAATTATATGAACCTTGCGATGAGGTCTATGTCGTCTGCAAAATAAGATTACTAATAGGTATGCCCCCGATATATATAGTGGAGTCGTAATCTTCCATTGTATCTAGCATTATATTCTCCAAAAATATGTTAAATATCACTGGAGATAACCCTGACGAATAACTACTGTGGTTGAAAATGGATCTCCTATTTGATCATTAACTAGTACTGAGTTTCCTGAAGAGGCTGATAAAGATCTGATATCATATCGAATAGTTCCTTACTTATTCCATATGGTATGCCATAACAACTCGTTTCATTCTCAGTCAAAGGCTTTTTTGAATTCTATGAAGTTATTGTATAAAGGTCTCTGTTTCTATAATTACCCTGGTTTAAAAACCTAAATCTGATAATAATAATAATAATAATAATATTAATATATATATATATATATATATATATATATATATATGATGTTGTATATACAGAAACGTATATCGAACTAAAGATTATAATGCCATATTTACAATATATTGTTTAGAACTCCTAATACATGTCGAAGCATATCTACAGTCGTTAACTGAGGTGTCCGTATTCGGTACACATGTTCTAATACGGACACCCTGTGTTAGAATACTTACACCCTATAGGGTATATATACCACTAAATAAACTCTATATTATTGATGAACCAATCAGATAAATTATAATTACAGTATTTATAATTAATTTTATGAATAATTTAATTAGTAATTAATTTATTAATTTTTATTATTTAATAATACATGTTAGGTATCATTACATGTTAGGTATCTAAATAATAACATTTTTTGATTTAGCTTTATTGGTGGTATTAATATTATAAACACATGATTTTTATGAAAATCAGAATAGTTCCCATGCTGCGCTCTGATTGGTTGTAGGGTGTCTGTATTAATACATCTAGAGTTTCCGTATTAGGGATTAATATGACATCTAGATATATGCTTATAATTTAATAAATATTTGATAATAAATAGAGAAATTATATATATATATAATGTTTAGAATTCTTTAGGTTTTAATAATATATTGTTATGTTTTATATCGATACATTTGTATATTCTTAAGAAGATTTTAAGTTGAAATTTTTTTTTATAAATTTAAAAACGTAATAAAAAAATCAGTTTATTGGATATATCAGCACTATTTTGAATACATAAAAATAAAAATACTTATTTAGACTATTTATATAATTATGAATATTTCGTTCATTAAACTTTTTTTTGTAGGATTTATTTTTCCGAGATACCGATAGTGTCCGTATTCGGTTACTTTCCCCTATAGGCCCAAATATATGCGTTTATAAAAATGTTTTTTCATTATGATTAATTTATAAAATACATAATAATTTTGAAATACAATATCTACTATATACCTACTCTATATGGTATATATATTATGTATATTAATATCAAAACTATCAAATTACATTATTTATATTAAATAGCGTTACACCAATATACAGTATGTTATACTATACACATTTAATATATAGGAACACGTCATAATTAAGAAATAAACTCTAGAACACCCTATATCACCCTATATTATCATCGTGTTCAGGCAACATGGAAAGAAGGCTACGAGCCTTATATAGCCATGAAGAAGAAGTACATGCCCAGGTTTAACGAGTTCTTCGTAGGCAGATATTACAACAAAGCTATCCAGTCTCTGTATCTATACGCTCTAAAGTTAGTGGGGGCATATGTATCTATATGTATGTGTGCATGTGTGCATATATGTGTGTGTAAGCATGTATATATGTGTGTGTATATGTATATGTATATATGTGTTTGTGTGAGCATGTATATATATATGTGTACGACGCACAGTGTGCGTGTATATGTATGCATGTGTGTGCGTGTATGTGTGTGTGTGTGCGTGTTTGTGTGTGTTTGTATGTGTGTGTGTTTATACCATCGATGTAAATAAAAGTAAATACTTTTATTTACATCGATGGTTTATACACGGGTATGATTTAAACAACACAATAATACGGTAGTAATACAATATACCTCTGTTTACATATGCATCATTCCATGGTTGTAATACATTACAAATAAATGTATTTAAAATCATAACTTCATGTATATTTAATAAAGGTATATACACATATAAACACGCACACATACACATATACACATACGTACACATACGTACACTGAGATGTTTACATATAAAATATATGAAAACAATATCTCTATAGAAGTCTATAGTATACTAAGGATATCAACTTTTGATATCAATAACATATTTAAAAAAAAGAACTATTTAGATAACATTAAAATCTACAACAGTGATTTGCTTAAAATCGAAAGAAGTAGAATACAGTTAAAGAAAACTTTAAATTGTGGTGCTTTTCTTTCTAAAATTTATATTTCCGTGTATTTTACATTATAATCGCATCTATAAAATTTATAAATATAGTAATACATAATTCGAAATATATTAATAAGTATACATTACGTATACATTAAGTATGGATTCAAATGTATATCTTCTAAACAATACAAAATACAATTTTCTGATATAAACTTCAAAATTGTATTTTCTGGGTAATAAGTATATTTATCACTATTTATTATATATAATATGTACATGATGACATATATTATTATAATTAAATAACAATATCAGTAGTATACATAACAACATTATATTATAGTATACTATAGTAAGCCTATATTCTATATAGAGGTAGCTCCACTAATAATAACATATGTATTATATGTATTACCTATATTATAATATAAATTATGAGATATATATAATTAATAAATTATAACTAATAAAATGTAATTTATGAATATAATATATAAAATAGATGAGAAATTCCATACTAATATTAGTAATATGTATTACTGTTTTACACAACAATATTATCGCTTGGCTGATGGTTAAATTGCATATTTCGTCTACTTGTAGTTACTTTTGCATTACATATTATTCATCATTTTAAACTCAATAGCAGTATAATATTTAAATATTAATTTATTTTTGCTAAAATAAAATTGAAAGTTATCCTATTTTAATTAATTAATTAACCTAGATATGGGTTATTAATAAATGTACAGGCACGACATTACAACATAATCGAATACCTCAATAGATTTAGGTTTGTGATACTACCGGATGTGTATCTGGTTCATGCATGGCACGTAACAACTCCTTGGTCGGATGTCGGTTATAGGTTAGTGACAAGTGATATGTGGCATGTTGAGTGACATGTACATAGTATTTAGTGTTTAGTGTTTAGTGTTTAGTAAACACTGTGTATCGTGATCTACCATAATTAGAATGTCATTAATGTAATATATACAGATAGTTGATTTATATTATAAAAACATAATATTAGCTTATAATTATATAATATACTAATATTATGTATGTACTAAATGGGATATAGTTCTAACTATCTATTAGATATCTAATTCAAATGACTTATTTAAAGAATACACAGATAGGTTTATATCTATAGATAGTTAGAACTATATCCCACTTAGTACATACATAATATTAGTATATTATATAATTAGCAGCTAATATACGTTTATAAAATTGTAATATAGTTAGTTGATATATATATATATATATATATATATATATATATATCTAACTTAATTAATGTTTACATCGAGATATATGAAAGATAGCCTTATCACAAACACTCGCACCTATATTAACACGTATTGCAGGTGCGGGTCCACGACCCTGGAAGAGATTAAGAAGATATTCAACGACAACTACAAAACTGGTTTCGACGTGAAGTCTAGAAAGATCTACGTGTCTCACTACTACAAGTCAAACGTCACCGTAGAGCTAGACCTCGACTCGCTGTAGAAGTAGTGTGAGTCACGTGTGACTCATTGACCTCGCGTGACCTCGCGAGTTGATCACGTGTACACGTGCAAACCGAATGTAGGTCACGAGAGACGTTGATTTAACGAAAAAGTAATCGTAATTTTTCGTACAAACTTTTTATATATAAAAAAATAAATATAATAATATAATATTACATTATAAATAATTCGACGTATATAAAAAATATATATTTATGAATATAAATATGTCCATGTACGTTTCCAAAAGTATACTTATACATTTAATATTGATAACATCGTACTTTAACACGTGCACATCGTGTACTACCTATTACATAATCAGCCTATTACGCAACACTATCGTAAATATGACTTGTAAAGTACACTGTTGCCTCATCTCTCCATCAATCTTCTCTCCATTATTTACTCAGCATGGCAGGTATCGCATCGGGAACTGTATCATACATATGATACTAGATGTAATTGATATCTTTACCTATAGGTATGAAGCATATTTATCTCACAAAACTCGTCTGCATCTGTCTACTCCATCTTAGAAAACTGGTAAAATCCATTCCACTCGTCAAGTAAAATATGTATGCAGATTATATTTATATTCACACCAATTCTCAACAATAGTACAACATTTTCAATCCTGACTCACTAATATTGTGAACTGAATCACTAACAAGTAGTTCAAACTTATCCCTAATAATCAAATGCCTATGCATTGTTCACCTCTAACCCCCTCCCCCACCTTAATATTACAATAATGATACCTAGGGCATACCCCACTCTCCACTACACTGTTAGAAGAAAAGGGTTGTTAAAACTGAAATATAAGGGTTGTCTGGTATGTCACGGTGGAAAACCCTTTTAGGGTTGTTAAAAAATATTATTTAAAAACCTTATTTAACAACCCTTTCAAAATCCATATATAACAACCCTTTTTAGATTAATAGATAACAACCCTTTTATAATTAATAGCTGACAACCCCTTTTAAATTAATAGCTAACAACCCTTTAATAATTAATAGATAACAACCCTTTTTAAATTAATAGTTAACAACCCTTTTTAAATTAATAGCTAACAACCCTTTTTAAATTAATAGCTAACAACCCTTAAGTTCAACTTAAGTTGTTGATGTAAGTTGAACGTAAGTTTATATTAGCGTATAAGTATTACCATAGCAAAATATTAACTTATATATTATAATATATTATATAATTTCATTTAAGTTAGATTTAAAACTTAAATTCAATAATATAATCATTTTAATATTGAATACAATATTTAATCAATATGCAATTGCTATATATTAAATATTGGGCAATTATTTCACATGATTTCTATTTGTATTATCAATATAATTATGATTAAAATTGTAGCTCACAAGTCTCCTGAATTAGATTTTGATAATATATTAAAATACATAGGATTACTTAAATAATTATAGGTTTTAAAATAATATTTTATTTATTAAAAACAGTATAATTACTTAAATATTAATTAAAAATAATAATTTATAATTAATTTGCATAGATAAAAATTAAATCAATATTTCGAAATAATTAAAAAGTATAATATTTTATTCTTTCTATAATAAAAGAATTGAATAAGCATGAATATTGAACGATGATTTACGAATACCGATAGAAATTTATATTAATATTTAAAATATTATATATATATAGATTTATATATATATATATATATATATATATATATATATATAGATTGTATTAAAATAATAATAGTAAACAACTCTTTAATTTTGAATAGTAAGTTAATAATTAACAAGTTTTTAATTGAATAAGCTTATTACCCTATAGGGTTGTTATTAAAAATGAAAGTAAACAACCCTTTAATTTTTGATATTAACAACCCATTTTATTAACAACCCTTTAATATTTGATATTAAAAACCCTTTTTATTAACAACCCTTTAATATTTAATATTAAAAACCCTTTTTATTAACAACCCTTTAATATTTGATATTAAAAACCCTTTTTATTAACAACCAATTTATTTCTGATATTAACAACCCTTTTTATTAACAACCCTTTAATATTTGATATTAAAAACCCTTATATTAACAACCCTTTTTTAACAAGGGTTGTTATTGAAATTATAAGTAAACAACCCTTCTTTATTAACAACCCTATAATTTTGTAGAATAACAACCCTTATTTTTAACAGGTTATATATAACCAAATACCTATAGGTATATCAGTATAGCTATCTATATCAACAATAAACTAACATTCGACAAACACATATATACACATTAAAAACCCCCACATTCCACCACCTCTTGAATATAACAACATAAGTCCATACTCCAACATACCAACTGAAATAACTATTATTCAGAATTTTCTCTCTCGACTACTAAATCCTTAGTCCACTTTCATCTCACAATGACTATTATATAATCATTGACTATATAACTAACATATCCTTTCGACTAATTTACAATCTAAATAAAACGGACTATTCGACAAGCACGACTGACCAATACATTCGAATTAAATGGATATTTTAAACAAAAATTGTGTAACCTAAATTACTATCCATTATATATTCATATTTACTGACCAAATAACTTGACTACCTTTATCGAATAATTACCTTCCATTCTACACCTTGCAACCTAATATCTACGAACAATACCGTTCTGACTGAACCCTCCTTTCATCTGAAAAACTTGGAGCGACGTTATTCTTTTTGCGCTAATCACCTCTGAAACTAACTCCGTGCATTCCTTAAAACCATCAATACATCTACTATTACCTTCAAACTAAAACTTAAGATCTACCTCATTTTGTATGATATCTATAGATAAATACAATACTATTCGCTACTTTGTAAATGTCTATACTATATATAGTATAGTTATCAGTATTATTATTTAATTACATATTATTCTTACTTTTCACACTATAATAATTAGTATATATATATATATATATATATATATATATCTGGTTCAATTACTTATCAATATACAATTATTATAAATGTATTTAATTGTTAAAAAATACTTTATATTTATCATAATTATATTATTAATAATATAATATACACATAATTAGCATCTCAATATATATATCCCATTTAAAAATACATTATTTGAATATAGTTACATTGATTTAAAATAATATATAATTACTTAATATAATAACATATTATATATATATATATATATATATTATTAAATAATAAATAAATAATTCATATTTTATTTGTTCAAATCTTGATTATATGAATACAAAGTATTAATATAATACAAATATAATTAATATAATTTGGTTATAAATATATATAGGTACATGCAGATATTATAAAATAATTAATAATACGTAAGTAGTTAACCATATTGATATATATATATATTTTTTTTTCATGAATAAATAATACGAATAAGTATATAACACTTTTGTGTTACTTTTCAATAATTTCCTATGTATATAAAATGGTATTAATACAACTTTATATAACACATTAATGGGATCGTAAGATCTTTTTATATTTAGTATATCAATAATAATAGTAATATTCTGTAAAACCATACTTTTATTTATCTATATATTATTGGCTATTGCTTGACTTCATCCTATTCTTCTCTATATTTCATTTTATTTAATTGTTTCACGAATTAAAAGCTAATTTGTTGACTTCCCATTCTTTCGTAATTACTGTGTCATTATTGTTCTCGACTACAACTTCCCTGTAATTAAAATTCATATTTTAATATATATATATATATAAATAATATCATTCCAATAAATATAATTACAATAGGATACATTTATAAATATAATTACTATAATAATTATATTCACAAATATATTAGTATTCTATAGATATATTATAAAATTATTATCTACTATCGTTACACATTTAAATATTATACAAAATCTTATACTTTTTTGTTATATATAACAAAAAAGTATGACCTATAGGTCAAACTGAAAATAACATAATTACAGTACATATGTTCTATTTCATCACGATATACTTGACTCCACTTAAATACATGCTTAACAGTCGTACTTTATTTTTTCACTGAAAATATTCTAGCTATAAAAATGTCTTAATAATTCTATTTTAATGACTATAATGTATGCTATTTCTTTCAATGATAATGATGACTCGACATTTATGATAATTACAATATTCCATGTCTATCATATAATGTATTCTATATTCTAAATAATAAAAATCAAATATATAAATTTATATATATATATATAATCGTAAACAATATGTTATATAAATATATAGAATTACACATTTGTTAGCTCAATATGATATACATATAATGTGTCCATAGTGATTCATAAAGATATTTAATTTCACGATTATTGATTTCATGATAATACACACTATATAATATCTTAAAATATGTATTATATATTATTAAAATTATATGGTGTTCCACAGGGTTCGGTGTTGGGACCTATCTTATTTTTATTATTTATTAATGATTTATCAAATATACAAAACCATTGTCATTTTACACTTTTTGCAGATGATACAACTATTGCATTCTCTAATAAAAATATACAAGACCTTGAAAATATTATTAATGAAACTTTAGTTTATATTCATGAATGGCTTAATAATAACAGATTACAACTAAATATTGATAAGACTAATTTCATATTATTTCATAGGTCACGAATTAAACATAAATTAAATATAAAAATTAATGACTTAATTATAAATCAATCATCTTATATTTTATTTGTGGGTATATTTATAGATGAAAATCTCAATTGGAAAAAACAGATTCATAATATTAAAAACAAACTTAATCGATGTATCTCTTTAATAAATAGATTAAAATCTAAATTGAATAGAGAATCCCTTATGAACATATATTACTCTTTATTCCATAGTCATTTGCATTATTGCTCAATACTCTGGGGTAATACGTATTTTAGTAATATTAAATGTATTACTATATTACAAAATAGATGTCTAAGATCAATTTATTATCTACATAATAGAACAAATATTGACCATATTTATATACATAAACGTATTCTCAAATTTAATGATATTATTGATTTAAATATTTACAAATACATGTATAAAGCTTGGTACAATAATAATATACATCCACAAATTATTAAGTTATTTAATAAAAAAAAGACAATATATTCTCTAATGAATTCGTTGTTCCCAATATAACACGTTGTTATGATAAATTCTGTATTGGTTATAAAGTTCCTTTGTTATGGAATTAACTATCTATTGATATCAAAACCACTAACCCTTTGAAAAAGATTTTAAATGTTTTAAAACAAAAAATTATTGGTCACTATTAAAGTCTTATTTATTTATTTATTTATTTGTATTCATTTTATATATATTTTTTATCAAATGATGAAATTCAGTAATTGGAATAGTTTTATAATTAAATTATTTTTTTACAATATTTATATATTTTAACAATTGTATTATCATTTGTTTTTAAATGTATTGTTTATTATTATTCTTATTATTATTTGATTAAATTTGTATTACGAGTTACCTATTATTATTAATATTATTATTATTATTATTATTATTATTGTTATTATTGTTATTATTATTATTATTATTATTATTATTATTATTATTATTATTATTATTATTATTATTATTATTATTATTATTATTATTATGTCTTGTATATATTTTATTGTAATTTTATTTATAAGATTTATTTTTCATTACTATTTATTATTTTTATTAACTGTTTATTATTATTTTATTATTTATATTATATTTTTTTATTTTTTATTTTATAAAGAGGAGGAATTTCGTGTTTTTTGTATATTGATTGTAGCGTGCGGTGGTGTATTAATAATACAGTATAATACAGTATTATATGCCGAGTACTAAGTTTACCTATCATCTCAAGGTATTAAGGACTTGGCACATCCTTACTGAAAGTTGGTAGCCTTATACTATTCGTTCGTTGTGGTCGTTTTATGAACTATGTGTTGTTTTTCCCTCTTTATTTGTATACGTCTTGTTTTATTGTTATTTTTATCTATTATTATTATTTTTATTATTATTTATATATAATATTTATTTGTATTTTAACTATTTTAATATTTAAAATTTTACTTTATATTTATATTTTACTTTTAATTTCCAATTTTATTTTATCTTTGTAAATTTTATTACTGTTTGTTTTTTTTCCATTCCTTTTGCTGACAGGTAGATATCTCGATAAGTTCAATGAACTTCTATATCTACCTGGGTTCATTCTCGTTTATTACGACGAACCAATCTGATTATTATAAAATAAGTATAAATTAATTAAAATTAAAAAAATATTATATTAAATATTAGGATATATATATTAATATTAAAATATGAATTAGAAATTATATATTAACTTATACAGTATATATATATATATATATATATATATATATTGTATAGGACATATATACTTAATTTATATATAATTAATTAGAACATAATGCTATCCAGGTAGTATGCTCACTTACATGATAATACCGTTAAGATTATACATATAAGACAATTATAAAATAACTAATAAATTTAATAAAACTGTAGAAGCTTATATCTCGGAATTTGTTTACACAATTTAGAATTTTTGGAATATTCCACAGTTGGAACCCTTCGATAAAGCTGTAGGAATAAACCTATACAATTTTTAAAGTTTATAATTATTATATAGATGATGTTATATATGTGATTTTAAATATATATATATACATATATTGCTATAATGCATTTATAATAGAAACAACATATAGTTTTGTTAAACAAATATGTTGTTATTATAAACATATTATAGAATGCTATTTATATTTTTTAAAGTACCTATATTACATCATCTATTTAATATTTATAAACTATGAAAATTAAAAAAATCCAAGATATACACTTCTTAAGTTTCATATGTAATACATATTAATTACTAATGTATATCATATATTGTAAATTAGCATATATATAATGCATACGGCAGTTATAGTTAACTTTTAATGATATATAATTTAAATGGATCCATTTTTCCATTTTACGACCCATATTAAAGACAATGATTTATTTTTAAATATTTTAAAGTAAAATAATTTTGATAAAAAATGAAAACGAATGATATACCCCTTCGCCCCATAATACAATGTCGAATTTTAAATATGGGTTGGTAACCCATAACCACCATAGAAAGAGGTTACATCTCATTAGAAAGTCGTTCAACTAAGACTTGGCTATATATACATTAACTCATTATCAATACTGGATGTATTATACTTTGTGGAAACCGATTACGTAATATATCTATTGCGTCATTACCATGAACACATGGTATTGTTAACCGATCACGTAACATATCTATTGCGTCATTACCATGAACATAACTTATTGTTAACCGATTACTTAATATATCTATTGCGTCATTACCATGAACACATCTTATTGTTAACCGATCGCATAACCTTTGTTAGTGTACTGATATGTTAACATATACCTTACATCGCGTTGTTAATGCGCTCAGTCATTGTTACAGTGTGTTATTTACAGTATCATGTGTTAAGACGTGCCTAAAGAAACTACATTACAATTACGATTACAATTATAATACGACAGTGTCAACGCTATCAAGGAAGCAACGTCGTATGGCGGAAAGTTCTATTTCATTTACAGTATATTTACTTGTCTAAGTGTATTCGTTATGCCTTATATGAATACGTATACGTATTCGTGTAATTACCAGAAATATGGGAAAGTAGCCGAATACGGACACTCTCGGTATCTCAGAAACCATAAATCCTATAAAAAAATTGTAATTAATAAATATTCATATTTATATAAATAGTCTAAAAAAGTATTTTTTATGTTTTAATTATTCAAAATATTGCTGATATATCTTATAAACTGATTTTTTTATTACGTTATTAAATTGATGAAAACAAATTTCAACTTAAAACCTTCTCAAGAATATACAAATGTATCGATATTAAATGAATAAAATGTATCCCAATAACACTATATTATTAAAAAATAAAGCATTCTAAAATTATATATATATAATTTCTATATTTATTATTTAGATACTTAAATGGTATTATTAATTAAAATATAATAAAAATAAATAAATTATTAACTAATTAAATTAGTATACAATTTTCATAAAATTAATTATAAATAATGTAATTGTGATTTGTCTGATTGATTTATCAATAATGTATAGTTTATCTAGTGGTATATAGGATGTCAGTATTATAACACATGGTGTCCGTTTTCGGAAATGGGTACCGAATACGGACACCCCTGTTATCTATGGAATTAAAAGATTAAATAAAATGTTAAAATCACAATAATATCTATAATCATATAATATTAATATAGTGTGATCTTTGAATAAAAATAATGAGTCATACAATATTAAGACCATTTATTGTTAAAGTGTTCGTATTAGGTTACTTTCCTCTACATAACAAAGTTAGTCTGGGTGAATGTTAGAGGTATGTTACCAATATAGAATAACTAATAAGTGTATACTTAGTAAGTATTACTTACTAAATACTATAGTGTATAGACTATATACGGATGTGCTAATTAATAATTACTACACTTAATTACATAGAGAATATTATAATTAATATATAAATCAGAAATACTATATCATTTAGTAATACATTACTATTTTTATAGGAATGAAGTACATTATATTGATACAAAGTATACCCTCTAAATTTTGCAATTTTGGTAACAATTTCTGAAAGTTAGATTAATTGATAAGAATCTTTATTGTTTATATATTATGATTAACAGATAAGATAATATATATTTATAAAGATTAATATATGTATCACAATGTGAAGAGGATATATTTATAATAACAATTTAGAGTAATATTGTAATAGTTGTAGTTTATTTTTTTTTGATTACTACATTTTTAATAATATTATATGTATAACTCTTTTTATAATATTTAAAAGAAATATTATATTTATTTTAATATATATTCAATTTATTATATCTGTTTCTTTCCTATACTTTAAATACTCAGAAGTTCATTATTTAATACGCGTTATACAAAAGTTATAAACAATGTTTAACACCTATAGGAATAACCTATATGCACAATTATTATGAAATATGGAATCTATAAATATTTTCAGAATATAATCCCTAAATATTATTTCTCGCGAGATATAAAAATATAATATTACTAATGATACTACACTAGAGATAAAACTATACACTTAAATATGCTCGACGAGAATACACGATAACTACTTATTTAATATCTATATATAAACTGAATGGATAAATGGCCACATTATAAATACATTTATACCTATAGCCTATAGACTATAGGTTACCAGAAATGTAATCGATTACTTTAATTAAAAGAAAAGAAACCAATATCTTCAAAATAATGATATGTATATGTCTCTAATTAGATAATATGCCATTTTAAATAGTATATTAATGTAATTAGTCTATAATATATATATATACTGTACCTTTCAGTTTGGTCTTCATTACCATCGTGGTAGAACACTACCAGAGTCAAGGAGAGAACCACAAATATACCGAAGATCACGGGCAGAATAATTTCAAAGTCGACAACCTGAATATCTGTAGGCGAATGGCACGGGACTTTAGGGGCTGTGCTGCTATGTTCAAATAGTATGTAGTTGTGTAATGTTAGTTATTTATTTACTTTCATCCCATTCAGGAACTTAAATGTAGTTGTACAAGTAAGTGACGTCACTTATAACCATATATGGCTATAATGTCTCTTCGAATCCGCTCTCATGTTAATACATCCATGCATGGAAAAAACCATGGTTTTAACGAGAATATTTATTATGCACCATTATATAATATCACTTCTTAATATTATTTTAAGACCTATTTGATTGGTCCGGACGGATTTTGAACACACGACGTGGGTCCCACGTCCTAATACATTTGTGTTTGACCATTAACCAAGGTAGTCCCATATGCAGCTTATATATATATATATATATACATACAATATTAACATTTTATATGGTATAACCTTCCAATGTGAGTAGTTTAGTTGTGGTGATAACTTCAGCGGTTGTGTTCAGCACATCTTGTATACTATATGTCCTATTGGTACGTGTTATTATATATTTAGAGTTAAATATGTGTTAATATATGTTACTAATGATTACATCTCGAGTTAACAAAGAAGATACTAAAATATGATACTGATGTATTATTCATAATGTTATACATATATATATATGAGGTGGTATGTTATTATTATTATTTATTATTATTATTATAAATTATGATTTACCTATAAATATGTAAATAACGCCAAAGATTATATCAATATAGTTAAAATTAGACCATATTTTTCAAGTTTAAATTTATTTAAATTTATTAAATACTCGATTGCATTGCATTATTATATTGACCTCTAAACGACCTTGACATAATGAGACAGATGTAACCCGATATGTTAATTAGGAGTGATGGATAATATAGATGTTTTTACATATTTTAAATATAGCTAGTTTGTTTATTTTTATGAAATAATGGTGATCGATGTAAATAAGTAAATATTAAGTTACCTTTGTAATACACACTAGATGTATGTATCTTAAGATGTACTGTATAGTAGGGGAAGGAAGGGTGTTGTGGAAAGGAGGGAGTTGTGGAGAATGCAAATAACTTTTTAATTATAACAGATAGGAAAAAATGTTGTATATATATTATTAGCAGTATGGCAAGCTCCGTTTTTTTAGAAAAAAAAATAAAAATAAAAACTAATCAATTAAAAAATATTTAACTAATTAAAAAACAGTACTTTTTGATAAAAAAAACGTAACTTTAAGCTGTTATATCTACGAAAATAATTGAAATATATAGATAATTTTGATAGTATATTGTAATCATAAATATCTTTATCAATATACATTTTAAAAGTTAATTATTATTAACATTTATTTTCATTATATATGCACTTTAAGAAGGCTATAATATTAATGATTTTTACATAAAAGTCGGGTGTTGTGGAGAGCTTTTATCCAATCATGGTCGTTGATTTTGTTTTAAAGTAGATATATATTTTAGACAATAGGTGGAAATACTTGTTATATTTGATATTTTATATACACTATTTTACTAGTATCATCTTATTATATATCGAATATTTAATTACATCGTAGTGTCTCACGCAATTTGCATATATATAAATACATAATTATAAACATAATAAATATATTTTATAATTTAAATATTACTATTAAATATAATTAACATAAAATGAACATAATTATAGTGATATTAATAATACAAATATATATATATATATATATATATACCGTTTATAATATATACTAAGTATATTATACTTAATGGTGAATATATACATATACCGTTTATAATATATACTAAGTATATTATACTTAATGGTGAATATATACATATATATGCCTATTATATTAATTAGTATAATATTAATTAGTAACATAGTAATTAATAAAAATATGAATTAGTTTACTAATTAATATTATATTAATATTAATATTAATTAGTATAATATTATAATTAATGATTATTTAATTAATAGTATACTAATTAATATTATACTAATTAATATTTTACTAATTACTATTTTACAAATTTATATTATACTAATTAATAGTATTATAATTAATATTATACTAATTAATATTATTCTAATTACTATTAATGTATACTAATTTATATTTAACTAATTAATATTATTCTAATTACTATTATGTTATACTAATTTATATTTAACTAATTAATAGTTTAATTAATATTATACTAATTTATATTATAATTGAGTCTACGAATAGATTTCTATTTATTTAGGCTATAGCCTATATATACATTTTATAGCCTAACTATATTTTTGTAACTGTTCAATACAACTTTGTAATGTAAAGTAGGTTATGACATATAGGTTACGACCATCGACCGCCTCGAAATCGAATTCTACATTCTTTTGTAGAAAAGTTGTTCCAACAGTAACATTATGGATAAATATAATATTTCCGGAAAGTAGTAGTGGGATATATCTTAATACATAAAGTTGATTTTATTACACACATAATTATTGATTATAATTGTTCTATATATGATATTACTGAGACTTGGCTAACTAATGATTATTCTTCTATAGCAGTGGTTCCCAAACTTTTTTCATCATGACACTTTTTTTGATAATTCTTAATTTAAAAATATTTTTACTTAATGACAAATTTATTTTTTTATTAATAGACTATTTATATATGATTAATATTTTTATAAATTGTTTCATGACCCAACAACAAAAACCCAATGACCAAATAGGTTGGGAACCACTGTTAGCATCCCAAATGGTTTCAAATTATTGATTTCTAATAAGTATGCAGAAAAGTGTGGTGTAGACTTGCTCCATTATTATCATCTGAACTTAAGCTTATTTCATCATATTCTATAATTAATTATAATTAATTTAAGAAATGTTTAAATAATAAAATATAAATAAATTCTATAATTAATTTAAGAAATGTTTAAATAATAAAATATAAATAATATATTTAATGTTGTATTTACTGATGTATGAATTTCATATATGTTATTGATTATTTAAATATATAATAAATAAATTTAAATAATGTTCCATATAAATTTATTATATACATAAATCACATATTATAAATATAGGGGACGGAAGGGTATTATGGCCGATATTTGTATTACCTTACAAGAAACAAAATATATCATACTAATATTGGATATTATGATCCAATAAGTTGTATATACAATTACAATATGTTGTTCTAATTAATGGCTATCAACATTTACTCATTTAATTATTTGTATTCAAGTCATTTGATTTTTATTAAAAAGCAAATTTTCCGTATAAATAGAGATAAAATACACTAGTGCGGGTATTATGGTCGATAGTTCCGAAATAGCCACTAGGATCGCGTCATGTATTCAAATACGCACTATTTTTATAATTGGAAAATAAAATACATTTTATCAGATATCAAGATACACACGCACTTTTATAGTAATTATATTTATAAGTAATCGTTATCCCATTTAGTTTTACTTATATTCAGCTACAAATTTATGTTTTAATTAATTAGTTTAATATGTCTCACATTATTAATGCAAATGTAAGCCGATTAATTTGAACGAAATGGCAAATAAAAATTGTATTGAACATCGATTCAATATTGAAAATGAAATGGCAGGAATAGATTGGTTACGGTGCTTCAGGAATATATATCATTGTCTCACTCTTAGAACTCCGGAACAAACATCAGGTAATATATTTTAATATATATATAGTATTGTATTTGATTATGTGATATGAAATATTAATACAGTGCCATACTTATAATTTGTACCATTATTGTAGTATACGTGACAATTAGTATACTAATCGTAATATACTATAGTATAAAAATATAAAATTTAAAATGTGTACTATAAAAATATATGGAATTAAATTATTTAACTATATAAAGATATATATATATATATATATATATATATATAACTATATATAAACCTATATAGTTATGTATGGAATTAAATCGTTTAAATAGGATGACAATCTTATGCATATAATTATATATTATTAATAATATTATTAATAATAATTATTATAATTAATAATATTATAATTATTCATTAATAATTAATTTAAACAGTTATTAATAAATATGTTATTTTATAATAATTATCCAATATATACTGAGAAAAAGAAATACATCAGATATACATATATATATATATATATATATATATATATATATATATAACTGCCTGTGTGGCTCAGTTAGCTAATGCGCCATACACACAAGCAGTATACTATAGGACATGGATACGAGCCCCATCCGGACCATAAAAATAGGTCTTAAAATATTATTTAGAAGTGATATTATATAATTGTGTATAAATAAATGATCGGCTCTCATTAAAACCATGTATGACTTAACATGAGAGGGGCTTCGAAGGGACATTAGAGCCATATAATATATATTATATATGGCATATATAATATATGATATATAGGCTATATAATATAGCTATAAATGTAAATGGAAGAAAGGACTCCACAAAATAAAAATAACAATAGCAATAACAATATATATATATATATATATATATATATATATATACTATATAATATATAGTATATATGTATATACTATATACTATATATGTATATAGTTATATAATATAATACATAGTATATATGTTATTAATTCTATATACATATATGTATATATATATATATATACATTTTCATAATAAATATATTCCAGAAAATTTGATTAATTTAATAAAATATGTTTTTATAATTGAAAACATATCAAACTATAACTACACATTAATAAAACTGGAATTACTTATATATAATAATGTATAAAAAAATATATTATTTATTTTATATCAATATAAAATAATAATGTAATATATATATATATATATATATATATAATATAAGTAATACAATTGTCGTTTGTCAATTTTCATATAACCCTCTGAATCCCAAAAGGCATTAATCGCCCATTATTTTTATAATGTGTGTTTTTTTATAATTTTTTAATGTGTATTTATAGTTTTATATTTTTTCAATTATAAATTATAGAATAAATATGTGGGAGGATCATATGATCTAAATATGATGCAAATATGAGGGTAAATTACACTGCTATATATTTATATGCATATCAGTGAAGAATTATACTAGATATTACAACAAAATTAAATTAAATTCAAATGACATAAATTAATTTCAAATGAATTAATAAAAATCAATTCAAATTACATAAAAACAATTCAGGGTAAATTACACTGCTATATATTTATATGCATATCAGTGAAGAATTATACTAGATATTACAACAAAATTAAATTAAATTCAAATGACATAAATTAATTTCAAATGAATTAATAAAAATCAATTTAAATTACATAAAAACAATTCAAATAGAATAATAAAATTAAATTCAAATGAAATAAAATCAATTAATAAAAATCAATTCAAATTAATTAAATCCACATAAAATAATTAATAAATATATTTATATAATATAAAGTAGTATATTATAACTATTACATAATTTTCCATATAAGTTAATTTTATAAGGATTATAAGGATTTTGTCAATTGTAATATTGATATTATACATGCATGTATGTATCTATATGCAATGCATATTATGAATACATGCATATATAAATTGTAATATATTATATATATATATATATAGATTATATATATATATGTATATCATTATATATCATTTACATATATTATATATATATATATATATATATATATATATATATATATATATATATATATATATATATATACTATATATAGTATATAGTATATACATATATATCATTTTAAAAACAAAATTATAATAAATTATTCATCAAATTAGTCTATTATACATGTTGACATATATGATTTATTAATAACAATATAATTTTTATCGGATTTTTATAGTATTATTTAAATATAAATTAACATATTAACTAATTTTCTAGTATCTATTTAAAAATATATTAATATATAATTTTTTCAATATTAATAATAAGATTAAAAAACTAGATTTATTTTAAAATGTTATTAAAATATGTACTATATAGTATATACTATATTCATTTTTTATATTTAAATCAATATGCAATTAAATATATTTCCATATAATATGGAATTATACATTTATTCCATAGAAAAATATTTAGTTGTATATTTATTTGAATGAAAATATGAGTATTTAGTAAATACTATTTACTAAATACTATTGGGTAAAACATTAAATTATATAATTAAATGCTAGCCTGACATATCTTTATTGTATATATATATATATATATATATATATATATATATATATATAACTCTAAATAGAATGTATAGTAACAATGTTTTAATAATGATATTATATACAGATTCCGTTCAAGGATTGCCAAACGTTCTGATAATGGTATACTGGCTACAAATGAAACACACAATCATGTGAGTTTGGTTTGTATTTATATATATATTAAAATATTATTTTTTATTGATATAAAAATATAAATAATATATTTTTCTATACATTATTATATATAAGTATAGGCCTTAATGTCATTAATGTGTAATTAATGTGTAATTATAGTGTATATATAGTATATATTGTATATATATATATATATATATATATATATATATATAACTCTAAATAGCATGTATAGTAACAATGTTTTAATAATGATATTATATACAGATTCCGTTCAAGGATTGCCAAACGTTCTGAATATGGTATACTGGCTACAAATGAAACACACAATCATGTGATTTTGGTTTGTATTTATATATATATATATATTAAAATATTATTTTTTATTGATATAAAAATATAAATAATATATTTTTCTATACATTATTATATATAAGTATAGGCCTTAATGTCATTAATGTGTAATTAATGTGTAATTATAGTTTAATATTTTTTCAATTAGAAAAACATATGTTATTAATTAAATTAAACAAATGCACTAAAATATATGTATTATACCATGCATATATATGTATATACTATATACTATACTACTACAGTAGCCTATATATTATAAGCTTTAAATATTTTGATATGGAAAAAACCTTAATTAAAGTATTAAATATAATAATTATTGTTAAATCAATATACACATATATTATGTATATTTATTTAACAATATATTATTCTATAGAATAAAAAACAATATTTTAATAATTTGTATATATATATAAAGTGTATTTATAAATATATAATATAAGTATAATAATAATGAAATTATATACAGATTAATCTGTCCGGAATTCCGTTCAAGATATTGCCCACGTTCTGATAATGGTATACTGGTTACAAATGAAATTCCCCCCTCGTGATTTTGGTTTTTATTTATATAAGTTATATAATATAACATACATTTGTATATACATTTATTTATATTATAATGATTATATACCGCCTATAGGCAGCCTATATAACTATATTTATAGTATTTAAATGTTTTACGGTTAGATGGTGAGTTCACAGACTTTATTCATAAATATATTTGATATTATATTGTACAATATACTATATATAGTATATTTTATATACTATAATAATGAAATTGTATTATTAAATTATATGTTAATGATATATACAAGGCAACTATATATATATATATATATATATACATGTATATATATATACATGTATATATTATAAATATAATAATAATTAAATTTTCCATAGATAGCCTACTTTAAAGTTTGGTTACTGGTGAAGTTGCAGGCCCCTCTCGTAAATATGGTTTTTATTTATATATTTTATATGTATAAGTTATACAGTATAACATATTAACATTGCACATATTTATACATTAATATATAATAATTGAATATATACATTTAATTAAAATCATTAGTAACCTTGCACATATTATATATATAATAATAATTTATTATAAACGGATTTATAATTATATTAACATATTACTGTACAATATATAATTTGCATTATTCTCAAATTAATAATTTAGTCAACGTGCTTTAATCGAATCTTACTTTATCTAGTTGTAAAATCGGTATATTACTATACTATATATTTTAAACTAATCATCTATAGATGATATACATATATGATATATATATATAAGGATAAGGATAAGGATAATTTATTATTGCAAAAAAATTTTTAACAATAAATGGCTAAACAAAATAGTCAAATTGACTTTCGAGGTGTTTGGCCAGAGTAAATAATAATGCAATTACATATTATACATTCAAACATGTATATGTATAGAAGGATAATCAAAGGGAATATATAAGTGAAGGAAGCTTCGGGGTTGCCCAAATCCCATATGGGTAGCCCACACCCAGGAGTGTAATACTCAGTGATTTATTTAGCGTTTCAAACAATCAGAAATATAATCCCTATGTTAATCCATCTAATATTACATATTAGTAATTCATAATAATAAATAAATAATCACGGAGCTTAATAAAAGAAAACAAATAAAATAAAAATAATTTCTTTGAGGATCTGTTCCACTTCTATCAATCAGCTTGAATAGTCACCATTAAAATCAAACATGTAAAATAAAATATAATTAGTAAATAGCTAGGTAAGACATTTTTAATTTTTTTATAAATAACTTAATAGGTTTTATAATTTTTAATTTGTTACTTAGATTATTCCATAATTGAATACTTGCATATATGTACTTACATTATAATGTACAGCATAACAACTAATATTAATTCTACATTTCGGTATAATAAATCTATTTTTAGCCCTAGTACAACTGTTCGAACAAAGTATAAACTTTTGTAATAGTTTAGTTCTGTAGACTCTATTAAAACCATAATGTGTATTTTTTAATAATGTGACTTTAACTAAGTCAACTATTTTCAATATATTATGTCTTTTATAAATGAAGTTGATATTAGTTCTCTGGGGTAGTTTATAAATACATTTAAGTACCTTGTTTTGTAATACAATAATTTTGTGTACTACTGATTTATAATTAGAACCCCATGACGAATAACAATAACTTAATCTAGAGTGAAATAGTGCGTTATATAATAAAATTAATGATTTTATATTAATTTTATTACGCAGTTTATAAAAGACAGCTACAATTCTAGATAAATTTGAGGCTAATAAAGTATATATATATATATATATATATATATATATCAATTTACAAACTTACAATATTAATTAATATTATAGGAAAAAGACAAACTTAGGAAAAAGAAAGGGCTATACCGCAATAATTACATCATCTCCATATAAACAACATTTGGAGCAGACACCGGCAAAAAAAGAAATGTGTGAGAAAGAATTGATCAAAATCAATTAAGAAAATAATAATAATAAAAAATATATATAATTTCATAATATGCGATGAAATTATAAACGATGATATATATATATATATATATATATATATATATTAATATATACAGTGTTATTCATGTACACATTGGTGTTATGATTTATATGTTGATATTATCAACTTGATATCATCGATATAAAGAAATATCGATTTCTTTCCTTATATCGATGCTTGATATAGATACATTTAAAATATGCGATATATGCATATAAATTAATAAAGTATATACATTTTATTTTCTATTTCATTATATATCTTGTGAATATAATATATTATTATATATGTAATTAACCATATACCTTAATTAAATTAAGCAATTATCATTTATATAATATCGTGAGATAATATTATTGTATTAAAATATCTGGGTTATAGTTTATTTTATTGAGATAATTATCTATAACTTTAATTATATTAAAATTTAATTTAAAATTATATATTTATATACTTTTTAAATGCTTTTTAAATAATTTTGAAATGTTAAATATATACGAGTATATTAAACTAAATAAAACCCTATCCATGTTATAAACATTATTGAAATATCATAATACATATAGTATTTCACTAAATAAATGTGAAGTGTATAATTTATAAACATATTCATAGATTTATAAATAATATTATAACATTCCAGAATCGTAAATTATACAAATATGGTTATTTTTGTTAAACAAATCCATTTAACTTTAATAAAGTTATATCATATTATAAAAAGATATATAAATGTTAGGTTTGAAAAATCCAACATTTTTTTAAAATATCTGAATTAATTATAGTTTATATAAAGATAATATAATTTAGTAAATTATTTAACATCATTTTATATTTATTTCTAGTGAATATTTATGAATATATATAAATATATTTATAAATATATATTACATATCATTAATTTAAAATTTAGAATAATGTAATAACACCAAGGTATTGCTAGTCTTAAATTTAACTACTTAAAAAATATAGTTTTTATATAGATTATTAAATATAAATATAAAAATATATTGTTATACTTTTAACATACATATCATTATTTTATTATGTTTAATAAATTAAATAAAAATAACTAATTTAAACATTTATATTATATATACATTTATATTAGGATTCTTAACAATACTATAAATAAGGGTAATTAGTAATACTATCTTTAATATTTATATATATATATACCCAGCAAACAGTAAGAGCAGCATAATAGCAGCATAACAGCAAATGCTAGAGCCTCAAATGTTTACATTGTGCTATTATGCTGCTATTAAATGTCTATTATGCTGCTATTATGCTGCTATTAATTTGTAATGATATTATGCTGCTGTTATGCTGCTGTTATGATGATATTATGCTGCTATTAATTTTAAATGTCTATTATGCTGCTATTATGCTGCTATTATAATAATAGCAGCATAATAGCAGCATAATAGACATTTAAAATTAATAGCAGCATAATATCAGCATAATAGCAGCATAACAGCAGCATAACAGCAGAATAATATCATTACAAATTAATAGCAGCATAATATACATTTAATAGCAGCATAATAGCACAATGTAAACATTTGAGGCTCTAGCATTTGCTGTTATGCTGCTCTTATGCTGCTCTTACTGTTTGCTGGGTATAATAAAATATATGGTTTATTATCGTGTTATCAATATTGATAGGTAGGAATTATGATGTCGATATATAAATATGATTTACTAAATGGGGATATATAAAATATACTATATATTATAAACCAATTATTTTATAAACTAATAGGTAATATATATTTATAATACCTATATATATGATTTTAACTATTATGTACATAGTGTGTTTATTTTTACAATCTAAATATAGTCTATAATGTATTAATATATACTATATATAGTAGGATAGTATAGCTATATTATAAAGTATATACACAAGTGTGTATATATACACTTATAATACTGATACATTGTATATTATGATATTTGTTGTGGTATAATGTACATTTTACATGTATTTAAATAGGAACATATAATCATATGGTCATGAAAAGGACATATGTTCTTGATATAACTACTATCATGGTATATTGAAAATAATTAATATTTAGGCAGCGCGTTTTATATCGACAACCGCAATCATATCATAAATATATTTCAGTGATTTTATAAATAATTTATCTAAATATACTATTTTTATGATACGCTTACACATTGAAATTATCTCGATGCTGATTGGTTATTAATCGGCCATAATACCCACCACGCATCGGCCACAATAGCCGCATCGCACTCGTTGGTTTAAATAACAGATTACTATGTCATTATGTTATTATTGAATATTGTTATAAATGTAATCTGATATATTATTTATTACCTTAACTGAATATATTAAAAATACATAATTTTATTCAATAACTTGCCTATAAAATAAGGTAAACCATACGTTTTTTTTCGATAAAAATTACGATTATTTGATTTTTTTCTCTAAGCGAAAATCAATAATTAATATTGATATAAATAAAAAATGATGTACACTATCATTCTTAGAATTCAATTACCTACATTTTTCGTATATATCATTTTTTGATAACTATAATGGTTCTTGAAATATCGTTATCGGCCACAATACCCGCATCGGCCACAATACCCTTCCGTCCCCTATCTATGTCAACGCATAGCTCATGACACAATATTTTGCATTCGTTGCACTGAACAGAAGACTCAGTATAGTCGTTTATGGATTCCGAGCATATGATAACCCTTCTTATTACCTAATGGAAAAACAGTATTAATAGTAACAAATATTATTAATTTTATATTTTAATATTAATTTAAATGCAAAAACATGAAAGCCTATAATACAATATTAATAGATACACATTTTTGATAGATATATATATATATATATATATATGATAGATATTTGATATATATATAACTCAGAAGATGTAGCGAACTACTGGGTAGAAAAAAAAGCAAGGCTTATCTAGTTCTACCCTGTTAATTATTCGAGAATGGAAAATAATTATACAAATATATATGATAAAAAATAATAGGCAATTTGATAAATTTTTACAAAACTAAAAAAAAATAACTAAAAGGATGCAATCTTATTTGATAAAATTATATAAATAAAATAATGAGTTATTCAATAAAACAACGATATTGTCATATCAATATATTATTTCCATAAAATATATATGAATATACATATACATATATATACACATATACACACATACGTACATTAATACACGCATATACAAATGCACACACGCAAATACATATACATACATATAGGTTCACCCATACACACATACCTACATAAACAAAAATATACATATACAAATATAAATTTAGAATAATATATATATATATATATATATATATATATATATATATCAGGGTTGGATTAAAATCGGATTTAAAAAAAAAATCTATTTTTTTGATTTGAATCAGATATTTGAATTTTATTAACATTTTGAAATAATTACAAATAATTTTAAAATTAAATATTGTTATAGACTGCATAACTTTCATTACTTTATCATACTTATTGTATTTACTCTTATTACCATTAGTGGTTGATGTTTTTTATAATATTTCTTCTCAGGATATTGCTTACTTCCAATATATTTATCAGATTTATTATTCTATTTATTATTTTATAGATGTCTACTGATTATTTATAAGAATAAAGAATACATTGTATATTCAATTATTAAATAAATTTAATATAGGATTTTAGAATATTTATAATAATATTATATATTATAAAATAATAGAAATATATATACCTAAAGTGAAAATATTACAATCATATTTTAATTATATATTTAATTATATAATTTAAATTATAATTCAAAATAATATTAATAATATTAATAACACTGCTTTGATCTAATTTATTTAGATTGTAATGATAAATCATCATTGATATAAATATATAAAACTATATATTTATAATAATATTAAATAATATAATAATAATAACACATAATTAGAATATATATTTATACAATAGATCAAAGGTATCTCAGCAATTTGTCAAAATATTATATTAAAATTAATATTATAATGTATTAATTTGTATTGAAAACAAATTCATTAATTAATAGAAATTTAATATAAATTTAATATAAATTTAAGATAGTAAAATAGATTATCAATGTAATTTATAAAATAAATAATATTTATGAATACTCTTAAAAAATATTAAAAAATATTTATCAAACTAATATCTTTATTATATTATTGATATTATTTTGATATTAATAAATATTATTAGAGATAGATATCCATACACACACACGAAAATATATACATATATGTATACATACACTCATATACACTCACATAAACACATATAAACATATACATACAAACACACACACATACACATACATATATGTATATATATATATATATATATATATATATATATATATATATATTAGGGATGTAAACGGGTACACTTTTTGATGTTTCGAAACATTTGAAACATCAACTTCTCATGTTTCGAAACATATGAAACGAAACATTTTTTCCAATATAGATGTTTCGAAACATTTGAAACAATTTTTAGCATGCTTCGAAACATTCGAAACATTTACAGATCAAATATATATATGCATCTTACCTTTATTTATCAAAACAAATATGTATTATAGTATTAGAAGCCAGTATCACACGGTAAATTGACTAAAACAAATAAACAGGTATTAGTTTGTGGGTGTAGATACCGTCGTGATATTAATATAGGTATTAGAATAATATTTAGAAGTGATCTTATATAATTTTGTATAAATAAATGACCAGCTCTCATTAACATTATGGATGTCTTAACATGGGAACGGCTTCGAAGGGACATTATAATGTATCTATAGAGCTATATGGTTATAAGTGAAAACGTTATATAAGTTTCTGGATTAAATGGAAGGACTCCACTAAATAGAATAACAATATTATTAATATGGCTTCGAAGCTTTACTATTATTTTTAGAATTTTGAAGCAAGTTAAAACTATTCCCCTTATTTATGAAGCTGGTTCAAACTTTAGCATTATTTTACAAATGAACTTTGAACTATACATTTTTTTTAAGTGAAGCTTCGAAGCACCAGTAGTTGGGTTCATTTCGAACACTAATGTAAGGTGTCATTTATATAACAAGTATAACAAGTATAACAAATTATAGGAAATTTGATATAGATATAGCAAAGATTTTCCGAAGGAAAGATATAACACTTACGCGAAATCGTGTAATTCGAATTTGTATACAAAATACCCTGGTGCCACCTATAGCGGGTTACTTTTAGGAACTATGTGTTGTTTATAATGTAAATTCGTATTTAACTATACACTTTTAAAATGTTAAATAATATGCTTTAAATTAATATTTATATGATGAAAACTAAGTGTTCATTACTAATATATAACAAACAAATATGATATCTATGTTTTAAATGCTATAAGTATATATTTAGTGAGTAAAAGCTAATTTATATTGCATGTAACTTAATAGAGCAATGAAAACATTGTTGCATGCAAACAGAGCCGAACCTAAATCTATTTCAGTGATTTCGATACTACTGCTAGCAGCGGTTGGGTATATTACTAAATTACGTTGCATGCATAGGGAGTGTTATATCTTTGCTTCGCAAAATCTTTGGATATAGTATAGAAATATATAGAATTTAAGTTATAGAAATATATACATTTTAAAAAATTAAATACATTCAGATAAATAAAGCCGATAACATATATTATATATAAATAGAAATATTTAAACTATTTAATAACAAATTTAATAACATTATAACCAAAGATTTTCCGAAGGAAAGATATAACACTTACGCGAAATCGTGTAATTCGAATTTGTATACAAAATACCCTGGTGCCACCTATAGCGGGTTACTTTTAGGAACTATGCGTTGTTTATAATGTAAATTCGTATTTAACTATACACTTTTAAAATGTTAAATAATATGCTTTAAATTAATATTTATATGATGAAAACTAAGTGTTCATTACTAATATATAACAAACGAATGATATTTATGTTTTAAATGCTATAAGTATATATTTAGTAAGTAAAAGTTAATTTATATTGCATGTAATTTAATAGAGCAATGAAAACATTGTTGTATGCAAACAGAGCCGAACCTAAATCTATTTCAGTGATTTCGATACTGCTGCTAGCAGCGGCTGGGGATATTACTAAATTACGTTGCATGCATAGGGAGTGTTATATCTTTGCTTCGCAAAATCTTTGTTATAACTACATATATTGATAACCAATGTGTGAGGGTATTATATTAATAATTATATAATCGGGAGTATCACTTGGTACTCTAAATCTATGGTTGTATACATATTATATAATAATTATATAATCGGGGTATATTATTATAAAGAGTATATTTAAACATTAGACGTTAAATTTAAACATTAATTATTAGTGAAAAAAACTAATTAAATTTAATTATATAGGTATAGCGATGATATTTTTATTTTATAGCTAGAATAAAATTATTAATACCATTGGAAAGAGGATGAAAAAGTAATATAAGTTTCATATTTTACTTTTTTGATATAATTAATAATAAAAAAGTTATGGTTAAGAATGGCCAGATTTGAGGGTAATAATTAAGACAGCTATTACATAAAAGTAAAAGTTACAAATATTTTGATCAACTAATATTCAATATTTTTAACTTCAAAAATTAATTCTATTATAATATATTTATTATTACAGATTACAGAGCCAAGAAGAATCAATTTATGTTATTAATTTATGTTAAGCTGCTAAAGATTTTCAAAATATTTCACTGCTGTGTATATTTATAGTTAACTATATCATATTTATTTTTTACATCTTTTTACATTTTATCTGTATATTTACATAGAGTATGTTATACATTATTTATTTCAAAGGTGCATGTTATAGTTTAGCAAATATACTTTACATTATTTACTTTATTCAATTATATTTTTTTCTTAAATAAAAATAAATAAATAAGATATATGATTATTAAAGGTGTGTTTCAATATTTATTTTGTGTTTATAAATAGATACGTTTAGTTATATGTGAATACAACAACATAATGATATAACGACATTACATAGATTTGTACATAGAATTCATAGCTATATACCAAATTTCCACAATTTCCTACGAATTTGAAATATATCTTGAACATCAGTATTCAGAACCAACTCCAATAAGCAAGTATATCATCTCTATATAATATTAATAAATTAATATGGGTAAATATAAAATTTTAAATAATATAATAATAATTACCATATGAAGAAGTACTCCGAGTTGAATTTAAAACTGTTATCTTTTCATACCAAGTCTCCAATAGCAGCAGTAGTTATATCGATATCCTCTTTAGTCTCAAATGGAATACATCTACTATCTGTAATGAATAAAATTGAAATTAAAGGTAAATCATAGATAATTATTAGTATGATAATTCACTATGTAGACAGATAATAGACAATTATATATACAACATTATTAGATTATTGATGGATCGATAATTTACAAAATTTAAAATTTGCTTTATTTTTCAATAGTTCTTTTCGAATTACAACATACATTAGTAATATGAGATATTGGAATTTTATTTATCCAGTAGCGTGATTTTTTCATGAACTATATTATTTAATTTTTCAAATAAATTTAAATTAAAACTTTCCAATTGTTAAATTTTAGTATTCAAAAATGTTAATGCCTTCTGTAAATTTGTAACTCGAAATGATATTAACTGTTCATTATACCGTAGAGGTATTTTAGTGAATCTTTCTGTCATTCTTACAGAATTAATTATTCACACTAATCGAAAAATATAAATCCTACATTATTCCTGTGCATGTTATATGTCCTGCATAGTCTACGTGATAATCCTATTTCAGTTACACGGAAACTACGATTTAATGTTAGTTTTTGTAAACAGTCAGCAACACACATACCATTCTTAATAAGGTATAAAACATTACCAACTTTGTTGTTTGCGAGAGGGCAGCGGTACTTTTCTAGAAACTTCGTTGTCATTTTAAATATACTGTAAGGAATTTAAACAGTAATATTATATTAAATATAAAATAAATAAGATCATTATTATATAAATATATATATATATATATATATTTATATGTAATAGTATATAAAAAATCTTTATACCATAGCTATATTAGGTAATGATATATATTTAGTATATTTTATATTATAGTAAAATTAATTTAGTATATTTGATAATTCAAATGTATTAAAAAATATGAGACATTCCGAGTTTAATCGTCATTATTTTTATTACTAAATATATTAAATATCTAAATGTTTGATACATAGAGTAATATTAATCTAAATTAATGACGATTTGTTTCCACAATTAATTTAATAAATCATAAATTAATAAGTCTATTTTACATTTTTAAATGATATTTTTTTATTTATTACCAACTATCTATATTATTTATAAATATAATTTTCTAATAATTATTTAAATGTATATATTTATATTAATTAGTGTATGATATAAATTAAAACAATAGCTATATTATTTAATGATATATATTTAATATATTATATATTGAATATTTATAGAAATAATTATTAAAATTTGTTAAATCGAGTTAATCGAGATTAATTCAGTATTTTTGATATTTAAATTTATTAAAAAATATGAGACATTCCGAGTTTAATCGTCATTATTTGTATTACTTATCGAAATGTTTGATACATAGAGTCTATGTAACATATCATAATATTAATCTAAATTAATTTACGTAAACAATTAATTTTATAAATCATAAATGAATGTCTATTTTACATTTTTAAATGATATTTGTTGTAAATGTTTACTAAATCAACATTTATTTACACATTATATTGTAATGCTTATATAAATTATTAATTTTATAATTAAATAGTCTGTAAAATAAATTAATATAATACTTATACATATTATATTAAATATTTAAACAAATAATTATTAAAACTTGTTAAATCGATTTAATAAATCACAATTATTTTAAAAATATATTTAAAATGATTGATATTTTTTTAACGATTTTAACGATTTTGAAAATTCGATTAAACACTCGATATTAAACATTATTGTATATATTATATACCATAGGACATCTAATTTAATAATCTATATAGATATATAAATAATAATAATAAATATATATTTATTTTTAAAATAAATAATTTACTAAAAAAAAAGCACATGTCTTACCGCGAATTCTGAAATTGAAATGGAAACCCCTTGAATTTTGGATTTACTTTTATAATATTCGTAGAGGATGTTGCACTGATTATAAATCATTTTAATTGGTTTAAAAATATTTATTAATTACTATTTTACATGAGTTTGAAAATTACAGATATTTTGGAAATATCAAATATTTACAAGTAGAATTAGAATAAATGCTATGTCTATGGAAGTAAACATTAACAAAGATCGTGAATATAGTGAATACAAAAGACAAAATATTCAGAATAATTTAATATAAGAATACAAAATACATACCCGGTTTCAATAATGAATTCCCGGTTTAATTTATCTAATACCCGGGAAATTTGAACTGAAACATTTTTGTCTTTATAAAAACCCGTGAATTTACGGGTATACTAATACCCGGGAGAACCGGGTTTTCGGGTACCCGTTTACATCCCTGATATATATATATATATATATATATATATATATATATATATATATATATATATATATATATATATATATAATAACCAATGTCATGAGTCAAACAGGATGGTTTGTAGTGTGATATTCTCAACTGTTATCTGTAGATAAGTAATTATTATTATTATAACTATAATTTGGTCTACATATTATATAAGTATGCATATATTAGTATCATATAATTATATAAAAAATATTCAATACCAATTATTAATTAATTTAATATCAGACAAATATAAAATATTTATGAATTATTTTATGATTATTTATATACTATTTTATTTATTATTGTATAAATAATATGTTATTAGTGTATATAATAATAGTAATTTTAATTTAACACATAAACTTTAAAATTATTTTTAATTAATAAATATTACATAAAATATAGTACTAATGAAAATTATCATATTAATATTATTAAAAATTAAATTTAAAGATACATATATAGTTTAATATACACAAAATATTTGACATGAAACAATATATGAAAAAAAATAATGATAGTTTTTACATGCCACAATTAATAAATATACTAATGCATACATTATTATATACTATATGATATTCTATAATGTGCATTGCTATTGAATATAACAATTAATAGTACATATTTATATATAAATTATATTATATACTTATCATATAATATACGACACATATATATATATATATACTACGTATATATAACCTATTTCATGATGAGCAGAGAATTAGAGAGTGTTTGATGGCTATTCTTTTAATCGGGATATTTGTATCAATATCAGGGAGTCTCCCTGGTAATATTTAATTATTATAATTATTATATGTATTAGCCAATACATATATTACCATATGCAATGATATTACATAATAACATAGCATAATTATGCTATTAATAGCCATAAAAGATAACAATAATTGAGTATAAATTAATTTAATTCAGTTTTATTATATAATATACTCATAATTATTAGAATTGCAGCATAATAGCAGCATAATATATTTTTTAAATTAATAGCAGCATAATATTAGCATAATCTTGTTCGTTGATAGTAAAGATCATTTGATCCCTTTTATTTATTATTAATAATTAATATTACTAATTAATTACTTTTATTTATTTTCTAGATACTTTTTGTATATGTATATAATATACATTGTATATTATATATACATTGTATATATAAATTAATATTTTATTTCAATGTAAATATATATATATATATATATATATATATTTACATAAGTAAATTAATATAAAATATAAAAAATAAATTTCTAGAATAATATTAAGGAATAATAATTATTAACATATAAAATGTATATACAACATCGCGATATATCTATATATTCTATAGAATCGCATATTTAATGATTTAGAAAGCTAACATTATCATAATGTTAAACATTATATATTTTGATATAATGTCTATTAGTAATAACCGCTATTAATCTGAAATCACCATTTAATATATATATATATATATATTTATATATATATATATATATATATATATATATATATATATATATATATATATATATATATATATATAATCATATGTATTTTGTTAATACATTTATAAATTATTAAATATTAAAATTGATTATTAATAACTCATTAAATTAATGAGTCATTAATTATTAATTTAATAAACAATGTAAAATAGATAAATAAATGATATGATAATATATAATTTTAATTTCTCACCGTATTTTATTCTACCTTAGGAGAATTATTTAATGGAATATCTTTCTAAATTGATATCATAAATAAAAGTTCTATATTTTCATTTATATTTTGTTATTAAATTATAAATTAATACAAATATAAACGGATTATAAATATACATTATCAAACGAATATTGTGGGAAGAGTCTAAATACGCATATATGAGGCACATTTATTTTTATATTTTGGGAGGAAGTGGATTTTATCGATCTTAATTTATAAATAAATTATAAAATAGAAACTAGTCAACTCTATTTATAATAGTTTATTTAAAATTAATTGTATTATATATAATGATGATCAAATAAATGATTTATACATAATTTTCATATTAACACAAAGTAATAATTGTATATAATTTGTATGGAATAATATTCAATAATTTCGAGTGATTATTTATATTTGTTTTATTCAGTAAATTAATACATATATGTGATAATTTTAGCTGAATTACTTCCCGAGTTAGCCTATAAAAGTATATTTTCACGGTTGTGATTAGGTTGGGTTAAGTTTTAATTTGTGTAGTTTTTTTTTAGCTGCATTACTTCCCGAGTGAACCTATAAAAGTATATTAATATATATATATATATTGTTATTTTCACAGTTGTGGTTAGGTTGGGTTAAGTTTTAATTTGGGTAGGTTTTTTTAGCTGCATTACTTCCTGAGTGAACCTATAGGTTCACTTATATATAAAAGTATATTAATATATATATATATATATTAGTTGTGGTATAATATTATATATTTAATATTATAATAAATATAGCTACCGCCTTAATTAAATATCCTTTACATTGTGCATACTCACTCGACATACAAATATCGAGTGAGTATTTATATTTGTTTTATTCAGTAAATTAATAAATATAAGTAATAATTGTATATAATTTCAAATTATACAAATTAAATTTGTATGGAATAATATTCAATAATTTCGAGTGAGTATTTATATTTGTTTTATTCAGTAAATTAATACATATAAGCAATAATTTTATATAATTTGTATGGAATAATATTCAATAATCATTATTATAATGTCGAGTGAGTATTTATATTTGTGTTATTCAGTATATCAATACATAAGTAATAATTTGAATTTTATATTTATTTAAAAAATAATATTTCAAATTTGATCTTTGAACTTTGAACTTTGAATGTGCCTCATATATGCGTATTTAGACTCTTCCAATATTGTGCGTGTGTATGTATCATAGAATATAATAAGAATTTGATTTCTTATAAAAATGAGGTAAAATTGGCTGAAAATATATATCGCCACCTACTGGATTTTCCACGGAACTACGATATTGACGTTATCCACAACACCCCACCTAGCTTAAATATTAGATATTTTAGTATGTCACTAAAAGTACTATTAAATAATATATATTTACAAATATGTTAAATAGAAATATACATATATTAGATAATAAGTCATTTTAAGTGCACACAAATGTTGGTATATTTAAAAATCCATATTTAAAAAGATAAGGGTGTCTTATCCACAACACCCGAAAACTCTCCACAACCCCCTTCCTACCCCTACGTGTAATGTATACTACAAGTGTATGCATACGTGCATACTCGCTATTCCCCGGTATATTTATTATATTAGTTATATTTATTTAATTAGTTATATTTATATATTAGTTCAATTTATATATTATTATATTAAAATATATGTTATTAAAATAAATATTAAATATATAATATTTATATAATATATAATATTTATATAATATATAATATTTATATAATATATAATATTTATATAATATATAATATTAAATGAATGAATGAATGTTTATTTATACACAAAAATAACGTTAAACGTTATGTATTGTGTAAAAAAAAATATTAATTTAACATGATACACACAAAAAAATATAAATCAGTTGAAAATAATAAAATAAATTTGTACGAATTAATAACAATACATTATATTTAAAATACGAATAATTTACATTAGTTCTATATATATTTAATGCTGGTTTAAATTGATTATTCATATTAGATATACATATATTAAGAGTAAAATAGTAAAAGACAAATAAATAATTATAAAAATATGAACGTAGATCAATAATGATGAATACAAAAATAGTTACATAGTTTATAGAATAATCAAGGATATATACAATATTGCAAATGAAGGAAGGGCGGTTTATTGAATTAGTTTTACGAGGGAGATAGGGATTAGTAGCAACGTGGTGGAAGGTTTTATTGAAAGAAGATTTGTTAAGATCACGATAGAGAAGTAGGGGGTAATTCGAGGGTGCAATACTATAGTTAGTATGTATGAATATAGTTATTACTTATGAATGAATATACTTGTGAATGACCGAAATGATGCGATGTGTTGAATTATTAGCATAATAAATCATATCATGGATGTTTGTTAAGACGTATACGTAAAATACTATAGTAACGTTAATACTGGTCACTTTTATTAACGAGGAGGTAAGTCACGGATGCATAAGAGAATAATTATATTTAAGGTGATGATACAGAAGCAAGGTATAAGGGAAGAAGCAAGCATACCTATTCAATCCGAGAAATGAGTAGATCAGTAATGTGTTATTATAGTATTTATCAAATATTTGCGATTCTTATAATTCTTTATATAGGGCAAAGATGCCAAATTTTGCAATGTAGGGTAATGTGGCTTGGCATTAATCCACTAGATGGCGTTACTTTATATCAAGTTTAGTCCAATGATATCACATTAAGTATAATCTTAAATCCCAGGCTTAAATAACACAGGTAATTGTGTTACATTAATTCTTTTTAGTTTAATTTTATAAATTAAATTACTATAGTCTTTAGTACAATAGTATACCATTACACTTAATTATCATGTTATGAATAAGGAAAAAGAAATGCCATCAGTAAATATGTGTATTTCATAACAATATGGCGATAAAATACCTAAATAAAATATTAATATAGACAGATAACTAATTTATATTATGTGATTTCTATATATATATATATATATATTTATATATATATACATTAAATAAAATAATATATTTTTATATATATATATATATTATTCTTCATAATTGTGTTAATAGTTAATTAAATATAATACATTCAATTTAAAAGATTACACCACGATTATAATATGTATGGAAATATATATGGTTATTATGTAGTAGATATTGATTCAATAAACGCTTTCTTATAATGACGCACGTAATTTTATCAATATATAAAAACATTTATTTCAGATCTTATATTTAATATGATTGGCTTAAATCATCGTGAAGTGGCCACATTACCCGCTAAAAGGTGGAAATATTACCCGCGTCTAGGTATCACGCTATATACACTATATAATAATGAATATCACTCACTAAAATAAATTGATTACATAATTTGTTGTAATTAAATAGCTCTTTAATATCCAACTTTAATTTTGAATTTATATTATAAATTAGTAATTTAATATATATTTTACTAAACTTTTATTTCAATTGTTTAAAAAGTAAATCGATTTTTTTTTATTTTTTACATAATATTTGTTATTAAAATATATACAAATTATTGTTACTTTAAAGATGTATTGATTGACCAATGCGCATATTTTATGTATACATTTTAGTTTATTGGACTTATAGTTTATGAGATACGTTAGCTGACCTCATTACTCTCCTGGCCACATTACCCATATTTCCCCTTTATAGAGGTTATATATATATATAGGTATACCTATTTAATAAATTAGCAGATTTCGAAATGACATAAAAGTATCTAACATTAATTGAGATACATTATCTAACATTATCTAACATTAATTGTTGTAGAGAGAGGCTGCAGGGTTATATAATTAGGTAAAGTTAAGCGAGGTGAGATATTCAGTAGATAGAGTAGATGTAACAAGAACTTTAGTATTAGAGTTATACAGCAATGTATTATTTGAAAGAAGAAATAATAATACATCAATACTAATACTAGTACATCGTACACTGTACTATAGTACAGTGTACGATGTACACTAATCACGAGGGGTATCTGATACCTCTATAGAGGGATGTTTTGACGATCTTGTACACATTATGAGCGTCAACAGAACGAATACTGATTGTGTTATAGTAGGAAGGTAATCATGTAGTTCACATTTATTAATGTTACGTGCCTAGGAATGAAAACACTAATTCAGAGTGAGAGGTGATTTTTTATAAATATGTTCTTCTCGAAATCGAAATACTTATACAAATCGGATATAACTCAATGATTAAGGGTATACCCTTAATTATAATTGATCTATGATGGTGATTTCTGTAGGTGATACATGTAGCGCTATGAGGTGTTGAACATAATATTGAATAGGTGTTATGATGGATTTGATAGTGTATACATATATAGATAGAGTGGGAAGTAATGCAATACGATAATTCACGAGTGATGGTATATTTACTGATGTAAGATTCATGCTGACGATTCGCTTAACAATGTGTGAAATAATGAATATAACATTGGTAAATAAAGAGATTAGACAATTGATCAGTAATACATTTACAATAATGTAATTTTAAATCTCTCTTAAAGGGATAATAGATAAGATAGTGAACATCGGATGGATGACCTGATTATATAATATATTAACACTTGTATTTGTAGGAAAAGTGAAATGTTGCATAAGAGCCTAATAAATATTGTGTGATAAGTTTGAAATAAAATGTGGGGTGTATTGGGAATTTAAATGATAATTTAGATGATCGAGAATAATCTGGAAGAGTATTGAAGACGATGATAGGTCAGTTATAAAAGCATAGCATTCATAAAATAATATAATATATTCATATTTAAGAATATATATATTTATTGTTATTTTATTTGGTGGAGTCCTTTCATCCCATCTAGGAACTTAGATTAAGTTTTCACTTATAACTATATATGGATCTAATATATATATATATAGTATAGTTGTATACGTTGACATAACTAAAATCAACGACAATTGTGTAATATATATATAGCTAGGATATAGCTATATATATATCTATGATAAACTTATATGCGGTTGGATTCAAGATTAAACAATAAAGAAGTAACTAATGTAATGTGAATAAAGGTTTAAATATTCAGTAGTTAAACTATGAACTAATTAAACATTGTTATAATCATTAGTTATTTAAATAATATTTTAAATATAGATTAAATAAAATAATACAAAATATAACTCATAATTAATATATAGATGTATGTAAATGTCAATGAATGAATAAATATTAAGAACAAATACTATTGAATGAATACAAATATTTCGAATATGCCAATATATATATATATATATTATTACTTTTTAGTGTGCCAATATATACCATTTAAATTATCTATATATAATAATATATTATTATTATTATTATTATTATTATTAGTATCAGATTTAAGCAATGCCAGGGTAATTATTGAAGCAGTGAAGCTCATCGAGACAATTACCCCTATATATGCCTTATAAATATAATAAGTATACATATAGTTTATGCAACTAAACATATATACTTTATTATTATAAATATATATATATATATATATATATATATATATATAAACTGAAAAAATACATACAAGGAAAGTAAACACACATATATTACAAATACATAGGTCTATGTGTGTATATGTATACACAGTATAATCACACACACAAATACACACATATACCTATACACATATTCACATATATTATAAACATAGATATATATATATATATATATATATGATATTTTACTAACGTATTCATTATTGTGGTATTCATTACAACTTTATTTAGTATATATAGAGAGAGAGAGAGCGAGCGATAATAGCAATCTTTATATATTCTCTAAATGATAATGGTAATTCTCGATATAAAGCGTACTTATTGATTTCTAGGAGTGTGTTTCTATTGGTGGTTATTTATAGAATACAGGTGAAATACGCAGCACGCATTTACTATACACTCTGCAGATGAACACTATCATCATCTTATACCTAGTATTAGGTAGGTATTAGGTAGGTATTAGGTACTACCTATATGATTAAAGTACTAATTTCAATGATTCCATTAACATATATCGATATTTACTTTAAATATAAATACGATTAGATAATTATTACGCTTAGATAAACTTAAGTTTAAATGTATTGATATATTATTGATATGTATATAGTTAACATTACGAATAACACATTAATACACATAAATATACATGCATACACATATACACGCATACGCATATACATACATATGCATATATACACACACATATATATATATATATATATATATATTTCTTCCTATATATTAATTGTCATCATCCGTGAAAATTTGCAATTTCTCTACAACATCTCGTACGAGAGGAGTCCTCTTCATTATGGTATTCCTCGGTGATCTGCTCTTCTCAATATACATCCTCACAATAAATGATATTATTGGTTAATTTCCAGATGTATAATATTACTGATAATAAGCTGATGATATTAAACTCTATTCCTTCTTATCTAACTCATCCGATGTACTACCAGATAACTTACAATTATATAAATTTGCATCAACTATCAGATCATGGCTTCTATCTAACAACCTTCTACTTAAGTTAACTCTTCAAAATCTGCACTCCTAAATATCCCATCTAACTATCATTATTTTCCTCCTATTGTGATTGAAGGTATCCCTATCATCAGTGTTACTTTGGATGCTAACCTATCCCTCAATTCCCATATAACTAATATATCTAAATCGACTAACTATCACCTCTTCAAAATTCGTCAGATAAGAAATGGCCTAACTCACATTTATTACCACTATCTTCATAAACTTACTCGTCCTCTTTCGTTTCGACTACTGCTCCTCCACATAGGGAAAATATACTCTATCATATCCCTAACACTTCACTATCCCCTTTAAATCGTATAATTCGTGCATAAGCACCATTTACTCCATTAAATGGTTTGATCAATCCCTTACCGACTCCCACCAATTCCTATCCAACTGGTTCTCTCAAAAAAAATGTTCCCTCCTACACCTTCTAGCACTCGCGTATAACGAATATGTTATACTTATCCTCTTTATGTGACTTCCCTACTAACATTACGACGCCCACTAATTGCTTTACGTTCTAATGCCGACATTTCCCTAATTTGCCCTCATGTTTCTTACCTGAAATACCTTAAAATCGCTTTCAGTTATATTGTTCCAACCATACGGAACTCCAATCCTGCCTCTATTAGATGAATCAATGCACACCAGTCATTTATTACACACCTCAATGCTTACATATCATCAATGTAATATCTTCACTTATTTAATCATATAACATTATTATTTTTATAAATTGTTATATTTCATCGTTTTGTTTATTTATTTATCTCATTTATTTATTTTATTTATTTATTTTGTCTATATTATTTATTTATATATTTTGTATATATATTATTGAGGTATGGGAGATAATCAATAATATTCAAAATAATAGTATCAACTATTATATATATATAACTATTATAACTACAAGTATACTTATATTAATATAATGAATTATATACAGACACACAAAATATCATCATTTGTTAAATTGTTTACATTTTTTTAACCGAAAAATATTTATAAATATAATCCCAACATAATTACGTCACTATTCTAAGACAGTAAATCCAAACCTTAAACGGCTAACTACGTAAACTCGATTTAATAATATTTAATAATAATACTACATATATAATAAATATACTGCATATAAATAGATGCATAAGCACTGCTATAAGCTATAGCTTATAGCAGTGCTTATGTATACATAGGCTACATACAACTATCTACTACAACACTACGCATACCATCGCTTATGCTTATAAGTAATTAACAGGTGCGAACAGAATAATAAAGAATTCATCGCATCGTGCTGGAATTTGTGTGGAATTCCTCCGGCTCTCTCCACACAAGACTTAATAAACCTAGGTATAAATAGGTCTTAATTTTTTTAGATATTACTGCCGTAGTGGATTACTGTAATATGCTCATGTTATTTTCATCTCTTTCTGGCCTACTATCGTGTTTTACTTTATGTTTTTTAATATGAATATACCTATAATAAAAGGGATAATTTATATTGGATATATCAAACACATCAATTTCCGAAAATAGATATATATATATTGGTTGGATATATTATAATATATATATTATAGTAAAATAAATAATAGTTATTTATTATATCATCCTTGGTCCATCAATTTGTTGCCATCAAAAATACAACTTGTTAATGGCTGCCTTAAGATATTATTAGATTTATGATTCGCATCCGCTATTGGATACGTTTACTCTTCAACCATAAATTATTCTATTATAATATAACTGATAAGCACAGTATAACAGTATAACAAAGTATTATATGACTACTATATAGAAACCATTATGAATATATGCTATTATGTTTTATTTATTATTAAATATGATAGTGATTGGTTATTAAAATCAAAGTCGCTCACCATTTTAACGCAATAATACGTTGTAGGGAAACTCGGATAACTATGTATGAACCTCTTCATCGGAGGTTCAGTACTAAAGCATCTATAGATAACATCTACGACGTAGATTCTACGTTGCCATATGATTTACCTAAGATCGCATCATTAGTATTGCAATGCATTTCATTATGTTGACATGATCATACAGTACTAGGTGTCACCGTTAGACGATGGTGAGTAGTACGGAATGTGCTCCTTCTCTAGATAGCTGATCTCTTACTTCTTCGTTAATTACTATGTCTCTATAGATTCTATAGATACTTAGAGATTCTCTATAGATACTTATATATAAGTAATTCCACATATGCAGACTATTCTTCTCAAAGGTATTTATTCTAGTTTAAAGTTCAGCGATCAGAGTCCAAGTTTCGCATGTATAGATAAGATCGACGTCATCAGTTAATCAAAGTTAATCTAATATATAAATGTCTCAAGATTAGCTTCAATTTTGTGCATGATTAATCAGCCTAAACTGAGCTAGATAGCATTTATTTTCTAGTATCTTCTTTATAGATTAACGAACCTATGTGTTTAAATTAATTTACAGTTTACAATTTGTTGATCTGGATGGTGATAATCGTTCACAGTTTTCATAACTTAGAATTTATTTCGTTTTATCGTCATTAATATCCATACCAAACTTACTCGCTAAGATTGATATTGCGTTTACCACGTTTGTTAATTAATCTACTGATCCAGCGAGACCGTCGATATCGTCTTCATATTTTAGATCTGCGATATGTCTACTCTTTATATTGATAGTTACATTAATATCCTATTAAAACTGGAGTTAGACGAGATTGCTTGCTCTCATCTATTCTATTTAATATATTCAATGAAGATATAATGAATCATGCACTAGAAAATCACAATTGTGATTTTCTATATCACAATTGTGATTTTCTAGTTGTTGCTGTTGCACCTTTAACTTTTTATAATATATTATGGTTAACACGTATTAGAGGCTAACAAGTGTACATTTGCACATTAAAATATTTGTATAGTTATCATTGTATCCTACTATGTATAGACTCATTTTTATCATTCATGAATGTTTCGTAGTGATCTAACAGTTGTTTGTGTTATATTACGAATGATTTCGTTAGTTTTACTTTAATGCTGATATATGTAGAGCAGTTGTTAGTTTGCTTTACTCTCGAATGCTCGGGCATTCTTTTATATAGGGGAAAGTATCCGATTACCAACCCCTAAATGATTATTTGTAATAACTTATTTAATATTAAATATATTTATTTTTAATTTTGTAATTAGGGTAATATTATGGCAATGAATAATGTAGCTATTTTAAATTTTAGATATTATTATATTTACAAGAATAAACAGGGGGATCGGTAATCGGATACATATGCCTATAGGCAATTATAATACCGACCCCCTTCTCCTATTACCGACCCTCTAAAATAATCATGGTATAAATAATTTTAGTATTATAATATCCAATAAAAATAGTAGATATACATAAATATAATTAATTATAACATGCACGCAATTTATTTTGTATTGAATTTATGTTTTAATAGTAATATTAAATTTAAACATTATAGTAATTATATTAAAATAGTGTATATTATTATTTAATATTTATTTATTAATCAGTATATATATATATATATATTCAACTGGAATCATGAATCCTAAATCTATATCAATGATACATAAACAACTTACGACATATTTTAAAGTAAAATATTATAAATCACATGGGGTCAGTATTAGGGTAAATTAGGGGGTCGGTAATAGGAAAATAATATGGGTTGCTATAATTAAGATATATTGGTTAATATTTATTCAAATTAAATTGTTTTTATAATAGTTATAAACATTTTATTGATCTACAATATTTTGCAAAAAATTAAGTTTTCTTTTAATTAATAATGTATTTACAATGATTTAAAAAAGTTATTATTCAAATATTTAAAAAGCAAAAATATAATAATTCATTGGATCAAATAACAATTGTAGGATTAAATATTATTTTAAACAAAATACGTATTCATATTTATCATTAAATTACTAACAATTCATGTATATATATAATTTGTTGATATAGGACCTATCTTATAGTTTCTGAGATACGAGAGGGGTCGGTAATCGGAGACTTTCCCTAATTTCTAACAGATTCCATAATTCATATCAATATAGTATTTTTAGAGAACCCCAGATAATACTGAATTACTCAGAACGTAATTTTATAAAAATACATCCTCAAAACATTACAATAATAGATATTGAATGTATAATTGTTATATTGTAATATATCAACACATGCATATGTTGTCTACATTTGATGATGAATAATGTATGACATAATAATTGTCTGAGAATGTTAATATTTTCTAGGAATAGAAATTTATATAATATAAATTTTATTATAAATATAATACCATTTCTAGTTCGTATCGTACTTTATCATTATATATATTTAGCCTGATGAATTCTTATTTCATTATCGCATATAGGTCATCATACCTGCCACCATATTCTAGTGTAATTCCACGATATTTGAATTTATTAACTTCAATAACAATTGTACTCCGTTAATATTAATATTAAATATGCTCGACATAAATATTCGCAGTATTCTAGATTATGATTATTTAAACATATGCGGTACATATAAAAGTACATAATCCATATTATTATATCATAATGAGTATATCGAATACAATTAACTATTCTGAAAGTTATAGGATTAATGTTCTCGTTTAGATATCAAACAATTAACTGTATTTTACCTAAATGTACTCATAAAGCTTTAAGGTGTAACTTCGATAATATTAAAGTTATTATACTTTAAAAAATATAAAATAAACTTAGGATATGACTGGTATTATGGTAAATTACCATATATTTTTCAGTTTTGTAATATCAAATATATAATCATATATTATAATTTTATTATATATTATATAACTTAGTTTATTTCAACTTTTAGTTTATTTCATTTATATTACTCCACCTTAAGTTTTATATTGCTATCTAAATTATAAAATATAAAGGTCGCACAGCCTTCTACTATTACTGCTATTTACTACATGTAGTGCTCGGGATATATTGTAATCTACATTCAAGACAACTACATTTTATAATAATGTAATCATCTATGTATCCATGCTTTATTTTCTCAAACTATGAAACTACTTGTGTTCTACATATATATATATTGTGTTATACATGTTACAACACGCATTTAAATAAAATCTTACCCTAGCGATAATATCCATTCTTAAATAGTATATTAATACTTTTAAAATTTACCATAATAGATATCCTTTCAAATCTCACCTTTATCTATCCCATAAAGTGACATTATGATATGGTATATTTCCCACACTACCCATACAAAGTATGTAAAACAACCTATTTATTGATTGCAATACATTAACTTCCACAATTCCCTCAGATATTATTGAGTAAACTTCGATATATACCTTAGATCCTATTCCACTATATATTTTTAAACTTTACTCCAATCACCTATAGGTGATTGAACATATATGTCCAACCATCTGTAAAATAATGTAATATTCCCTAAATTCCGATACTACACCGTCAATTTTTAAACATGCAATAACTCCGATTCTTAAAAAGATCCTCACTTCTCCATATATATTATAGCCTAATCTCAGATATACTTTTTGTTATGATATTGCTATACATCAAAATATCCAATACATGGCATTGGTCAAAGGTATATCTGGCAAAAGGCAAGCACATGAAACTAGAAAGACAATCTATCAATAACTTCACTTTAACGCAATAACAGAATCGTCACGATGGGACCACGATATATACCTACAAACGTTGTAATACAGAAGAGGAGAGCAAGTCTAAATGTGAATATAGATAGCAGTACACAAGGAAATATACCAATGAGAATATATACAGAAATGATATGATATACGAAATTATATACTCCTTACGTGGCAGCATAGTTCAGCTTACGACATATGATGGAGGAATACTATATAATTGAGGATATATACAATTGATTATACGATTTTGAGAACAAATTACAACGGTTATCTTCTACGTAGCAGATACAGCTGGAACAGCTATACAGGGAGTACCCTAATCGCGTGCATTAATACTTATTAACATACATTTCTCAATAACAAAGAACAAACTAGACATCGCACGACTAAAGGAAGAGTTCTTTAAAGGTTTAGGAAATGTCCCCAGGGAGGCTCCCTATCAGTCTAGACCCATCAATACAACCCATAGTCCAAGATACGCGACGTTGCCCCCTTTCCATAAGGGAAGAATAAATCGTGACTAAATAAAATGGTAGAAATATATGTAATAGAGAGAGTTAATAAACTAACATACTAGGTATTTAGCTTAATATACTCTAGAAAGAGCTCAGAGAAGATAAGGACTTGCTTGTACCCCAATAATCTAAACGTAACATTACGTAGACCGTATTATCCTAAACCAACACTAGAAGAGATGACATTCAATTAGAAGGAGATAAAGTATTTTCTAAACTGGACGCACGATCAGGCTACTGGTCAGAAACTTTGGACGATGAATCAAGTATAATTACCACATTCAGCACCCCATTTTGATGGTTTCGTTCAAATTCACCATTCGGAATGAATTTGAGCCAGGATATTTTTCAAGAAAGAATGGATATCATTCTAAAAAAAGTCCAGGTATAATATATTTAGCAGACGATATTGGAGTGTATGGAAGAGGACAGCATGACGAGAATCTAATTTACCTTATGAAAGTATCGAATAGACACGGATTGGTTTAAAATTTAAATTTAAACTTTAAATGAAGGAAAATGTGCTATCAGTTCCAATTCACTATATTTCATCGTACTTACATTCAACGATAAGGGAGTATACTCTAATAAAAACATAATAAAGGCATTCGAGGCATTCAAATATCCTCAAAATTCGACAAATCTAAGAGAATTCCTAGGAATAACAACGTATAGGTCCACATTTATACCAAACCTGTCTATAATAACAGCAGAATAACGGGAAATCCTAAATGAAGAAAAATAAGAGTGGAGCAAGACGAATAAAGAATACTTCATTATAATCAAAGAAGCTATACGCATTACCACGACACTGGCATACTACAAACCATAGGTTGATCTAGAAGTATACGCTCAGGAAGAATACTAGGAGCAGTACTACTGCAGAACAATTTCCCACAACCTTCGCATCTAAGATGCTTTCTAATACCGAACAGAGGTACGAATATACAGAAAAGGAAATGCTGGCGAAAACATTCGGATGTGAACGATTTCACTATTAGGTATACGGTAAGAAACCAAGGTCATAACTGATAATAAATTATTGGTGATGATCACGAGAAAGAGCTTAGAAAAAGTACCAGCTTAAAATTAGAGAGAATTTTTTCAATTACAGAGAATGAAGCTGCGTATACAAACATACAATTATTCTGTAATATACCTAACTGGAAATATAATGAAATTATCAGTTACTCTATCAAGACAACCCGATGAAAACAATAAGGAGAACATAGATTTGGACATAGCAATGAACCCAAAATAATTGTAAGCAGACAAACTAGACAGCATCCGGGATGACACAAATAATAGCGAAGAATTGACATTTTTGAAATATATTATCATCAAAGGATGTACTAAAGATCGAAGGCAGACTCCAAAAGCCATACGGAAGTATTGGTATTAACACGATGGATTAACGTGTGAGAACTACATAATACTTAAAAGATAATAAGTTTTCATTTCGCAGAAATAAGGAAATACCATCCAGGAATACTACACACATTTAATCAAGGAATAGAGAAGACAATACTACTTGATATAATTAACGTATAACATAAGTATACTGACCAGGAACGACGACATATCTAAGATGATTTAACATTGCAGATGATGTCAAGAAACACCAACACGTCATAATAGTGAATTTCTCCAGCTACGGGAGATACACATGTTACTATGGCAACATATCGCCACTAACTTATATCAACTAAATAACGAATACTATACACTGATAGTAGATTACTGATCGAGGTATCCGTTCGTGAATAAAATGAATAATGCATGCACAAACGTTATAAATATATTCAAGAAGCTATTCGCAGAGCAGGGAGTTGCAGAGATACTGATGAGCGACAATGGACCACAGTATAGTTCCACTGATTCGCAGTGTTTACTAAATCATGGAATTTCACACACATCACAATCATTTCGTATAACCCAAGAAAGAACGGACTAGCGGAAAGAACATTCCACACAGTAAAACGGACACTGAACGAGATAAATGACCCATTCAATACGTCACTTCTACTACGAGCCACACATCTTGACAGTCACTTACATTTCCCCTAAGAATTACTATATAATAGACGATTGACTACTATACTAACAACGAACTTAGATGACTCGCTAGATACTGATACACAGAACAGACTAACCGCGCGATCCAAAGCTATAAGCTATACAATAAGGACAAGGGCACACCTAATAATGATGTACTTAGGGAGCTACGTGACAACGAGGCAGCCAGATATGCGATACTCGTAACCCGATAACGAAGTGAACCGGTCGCTATCGTACGAAATCAGCAGCAGCAGCTCATGCGGAACCATACCACGTACTCGCCCTGACATCATACCAACGACTGACATCTGACCAGAGACTGACATCTGATCAGTGACTGACATCTGACCAGAGACTGACATCTGACCAGTGACTGACATCTGACCAGAGACTGACATCTGACCAGAGACTGACATCTGACCAGTGACTGACATCTGACCAGTGACTGACATCTGACCAGAGACTGACATCTGACCAGAGACTGACATCTGACCAGTGACTGACATCTGACCAGAGACTGACATCTGACCAGTGACTGACATCTGACCAGAGACTAACATCTGACCAGTGACTGACATCTGACCAGAGACTGACATCTGACCAGTGACTAACATCTGACCAGTGACTGACATCTGACCAGAGACTGACATCTGACCAGTGACTAACATCTGACCAGAGACTGACATCTGACCAGTGACTAACATCTGACCAGAGACTGACATCTGACCAGAGACTGACATCTGACCAGAGACTGACATCTGACCAGTGACTAACATCTGACCAGAGACTGACATCTGACCAGAGACTGACATCTGACCAGAGACTGACATATGACCAGAGACTGACATCTGACCAGAGACTGACATCTGACCAGAGACTGACATCTGACCAGTGACTGACATCTGACCAGAGACTGACATCTGACCAGAGACTGACATCTGACCAGATACTGACATCTGACCAGTGACTGACATCTGACCAGTGACTGACATCTGACCAGAGACTGACATCTATCCAGTGACTGACATCTGACCAGAGACTGACATCTGACCAGTGACTGACATATGACCAGATACTGACATCTGACCAGTGACTGACATCTGACCAGATACTGACATCTGACCATAGACTGACATCTGACCAGTGACTGACATCTGACCAGAGACTGACATCTGACCAGAGACTGATATGCTACCATTACGGACATTGCAGAACAACGCTGTCGTAGCAATAGTCGACTTAGTCTTCCGGATCGTCTATCCTACTATTAATAAACATTCCAGATTCACAGATATCTAATTCTTATTAAATGGGATGTTATTATATTGCTATACATCGTATACATATATCACGTATACACCTAGTATCTACCTAGATGTACTTACGTGTATATATATATATATATATATTATTCTATATTGTATAGTATATATATACGATATCGAAACGTATAATATACGTCGTATATGACAGAGAAATGTATTTATAGATCCATATACACCACCACCCCACGCGTACATCAATATCGCATTGTAAGATACGACACTTGTAATATTTGACACTTGACACGACACTTGACATGCTTGCCAGCTTTAATATTGAAACTATAAAACACATATACTGGAACACAGTTATTCATACATAAATATACATGTATCATCAAGTTGTGGGATAATACATTTCAGGTATATTGAAAATATTATTACACTCTGTTAATCAATTTTTGAAAGTATTGCCTATCAAAGATGAATCTCCTAATTAGTGCTCAATAATCTACATATTCCTGTGCAGAGTGGCTTTATCAGAGGTCACTTCACAGAGACTTAACTATTGAACGTCAATTTTGATATTACTCCTACTCTTAATAAACACTATTCCTATCAACTAGTCACGCTTGACTTAACATGACCAACATATTCTGTTATCACGTATCCACCTGCTTATATTCCATTTCCTAGTTTATTATATATTTGCTGTCAATGTCAAACTATCCTACTACCTTCTATCTATCCCTTAAATCGCAGTATTCGCTCGTTAATCTATACAGCATATAACCTACGTGTCCGAGAGCATTCCTCTACAGCATCATACCAACACTTACCTCCATAGTTCCCAGTTAACAAACTCTCATCTTATCGCATATAATCTATTGTTAATTCTTCAACATTTTATTAGAAATATCCTTCATATATTTCTATTTCTCTATTACATCGATATTCCATTATATTTATTAGAAACCATTCTTCTCCACTTCTCTCTACCCATAATCTCTGTCCCATGAATGCTGGAGCAATTAGATATTAGTTTCAATTGACGAAATTCATTCCCACACTCGATTAGATATATCAGGTCCCATAATACGTTCAATAAATCAATGTACAGATTGAACCTAGGTGACAATTTCTAATACTAATTTTAATTATCATTATTACTTTATTTTGTATTCTTTTATTTCCGGAATATTTTATTATTTTACGTGGTATCTATATTACATTTTGTTATTATGTGTATTGTTATATACAACTATTTTTAGAAATAATTAAGAATATTTGTAAGTGTTAAATAATAATCGTTACTAATATAAATAAATATCCCATGTATTTTTTATATAATATAAAATAATATAATACTTATTCTGAACTATATGTCTACATTAATAATCGATACAAATCACATCACGAGCGATGGATATTATCATATTATGTGACACGTAATGCTATTAAGGGGCCCGTAATGATATAAACGGACCTGGATCATAGTAATGGATACGTGATAGGTAAACGCCTTATTTCATCGTAACAACACGTCACTATATGACGTGTTGTGACCTATAGGTATCCTAACCTATATATAGTGACCTATAGGTATCCAGCAATATCACGTGATACTGGTGTACGTCAAACTAGTTAAGGCATCAATAAAGTATCGGTATTGGGGGAGTAACACCGTATATCATGATTAGTTTGTGTTATAATGATCATGCATAATATAATGTATTCACATTTAAAGTAATACATTTGTACTTCCATTGTTCTCAATATGCATATGTATACATATACGTCATTCATATATTATCATGTGATACTGGTCAGTCGTACGTGACACAATTAGCTATATAAGCTGACGTTAATAGCAATGCATTGTAATTGAAATCTATTATATATTATTGTTAAGTATTTTATAAATAAACTTGTTATATTAGACTACAGATAACTTTATATATCACACGTATAACACACACATACACATACAGATATATATATATATATATATATAATAATAACTGAATATGTGGCTAAGTTGACTAAGGCCCCAGACACACAAGCAGTATGACGCCGGTTCAATCCCCCTCCGGACCATTAAAATAGGTCTTAAAATGATATGTAGAATATGATCTTAACATTTGATGACAACTAATTAATTATGTCTTAACTCAAATAAAACTACATTGTTAAACATTTCTAATAAACTATCTCACTTTACCATAATATATTTAGATGACAATATACTATCTCCACAATACTCTATAGAGTATGTATACATAATATTTAGGAAAAACACTGACATTTTAATTTTTGCAAGCGACTTAACTACGAATACACATATTAATGTAGTAGCTGAATAAACAATAACTCACCTTATTAACCTTATTAAACTATGCAAAATACGTATATCTCTACATACATATAAAATATACTCTACACTGTTAAAAATGATGGTTTTCTAGACTGATATTTACTGCAGAAAACCATCGAAAGGGTATTTAAAAAAAAATATTAAAAACCCTCTAAATGGTATTCTGTGAAACTGACTGTATAAAACCCTATAAATGGTATTCTAAATTTATAATGTGGAAAACCATATAAATGGTATTCTTAATTTCTACTGTGGAAAACCATATAAATGGTATTATACATATCTACTGTGGAAAACCATCAACATGTTATTCTTATTTCTACGAATTTTACGTGGAAAACCCTCTTCAAAACATATTTCATTTTACACGACTTCAGTATTATTATTAAGTTTATATAATTGTTTTATTATAGAAAAAATAAAATATTATACCTTTTAATTATTTTGAAATATTGATTACATTTTTATTTATGAAAAAAATTTAATAATTATTATTTTAAATTAATATTTAAGTAAATATACTGTTTTTAATAATTAAAATATTATTTTAAAAACTAAAATTATGTATATAATCCTATGTATTTTGCTACATTATCATAATATAATTCAGGTGACTTGTGAACTATAATTGTAATCATAATTATATTGATAATATAAATGGAAATCATGTTGAACTAATTGCCCAATATTGAATATATAGCAATTGCATATTGATTAAAATTGTATTCAATATTAAAATGATTTTATTATTGAATTTAAGTTTTAAATCTAACTTAAATGAAATTATATAATATATTATAATATATAAGTTAATAATTTGCTACGATACTACGCCAAGATACTAATATTTATTTTACATATAAACTTATGTTCAACTTACATCAACAACTTAAGTTATTGATGTAAGTTGAATATTGGGATATTCTTAATTTCTACTGTATAAAATCCTCTAGATTGTATTCTTAATTTCTACTGTGGAAAATCCTCTAGGTAAAATCCTAAATGGTATTCTTAATTTCTACTGCAGAAAATCATATAAATGGTATTCTTAATTTCTACTGTGGAAAACCCTTTAAGTGGTATTCTTAATTTCTACTGCAGAAAACCATATAAATGGTATTCTTAATTTCTACTGTGGAAAACCCTCTAAATTGTATTCTTAATTTCTACTGCAGAAAACCATCTAAATGGTATTCTTAAATCCGATAATAGAAAACCCTTAATATGGTATTCTAAAAATTACACTGCAGAAAACCATCAAAAGTGTTCTATTATAAGCACACCTTAAATACCATTTATTTGACCTCAGAAAACCATTTACTTATTACAGTATATATAGAGCAGTGGTTCCCAAACTGGGGGTCGCGACCCATGTGCACAAGTGGGTCTCCTGACATTTTTTGGGGGGGTCGCGTGATGTTATATATTGTATAAAATATGTATACATATATGAAATTAAGATAAATAATAATTAATTTTGTTAATATCTCAAATCGTTGTCAATTATTTATAAATATACATTCATTTATAAATTACTGATCTGAAAATGGTTAATTTCATATTTTATTTAAATTTCTTATATATTTTTTTATTTTAGGTTATTTGTGAAATCATAAATACCTAGTTCAATATTTAGTATATAATTGGATGAATCCACCTACATAACTCACGTGTCACAATGTATGGTATTCGTATGTTATATAGTAAACAAATCTACAAAAGAAGATGTCCTTTTCTGTGAACCAATTACAACTCTATTTTTATCTATAGTCATTATAAATAATGAATATATTTGATATATTAAATTCATTTTAAATTGTTAACGATTTAGAATGGATTACATTAATTTCGGTGAGTACTGACAGAGCACCGAGTATGTTAGGTATAACATCATGATTAATTAAACTTATCAAAGATAAATCACCATAAGTAATCAGCATACACTGTTTAATTTATAGATAAGCGTTAGCTTCACAAGTTATTCCAGAATATTTATCAACAATTTTAAAAACAGTAATAAAAACCATGAATTTCATTAAGTCGAGTTCTTTGATAAATCGGCTATTCAAAAAAATGTGTGAATAAATGGACTCAGACTTTGACAACTTATTATCTTATACTCATAAATTATACAATTAAATAAATATTTGTCAGAATTTATATTTCAGATTCATTGATTTATTAGAAAATTGGATGACTGATATAGTAAGACTTTAAACAAGAACTTCGCAATATTCCATACGTATAATAAATATGTTGATTATTCTAATCAAATTCCGAGTGAAATACAAGCTAATATAATATATTATATAACGATATAACGAATTTAATTAATCTTTCAGATGAATTAAACATTTTTTAATAAAAATGTATATTCCATAAATTGACAATCATCTTCATAATATAGAACTTCATCCCTTTATTCTGAAATTAAAGATATCGGTGAATATAACCTGTAACAAAGTGAACTCATAATGATGAAATATGATATTATTGCAAAGTATGAATTTGAAACAAAAGAACTAGGATTTTTTAGGATATAATTTTTGGATTTCGTTAAAATATCCTATCACCATTTATTTAATTTATTAATTAAATATATTTTTTTAAAAAGTTAAATTATATTTTAAAATATTTTATTAAAAAAAAAAAATACTTATGGTCGTTTTATATAAAAAAACTTAAAAAGGGGTCGCCGAAGAAAAAAGTCTGGGAACCACTGGTATAGAATATCTATAGATACATCTAAAACTGTCTACCTATTAATGAATACTTTCATTTTTCCAGACTCAACTACTGCTCTACTTTACGTACCAACTCAACTAAAATACAACTATACCTGTAGTATACACAGTGTAGTATACACAGTGTAGTATACACAGTGTAGTATACACAGTGTAGTATACACAGTGTAGTACCGCAACTAGATCGCAGCTAAATCTACAACTAGACCGCAGTCTTATATTCGCGAATTATAAAATCTACCACTCCACTAATTTTAATAAACGGAAATCTGATAGATGCCCAATTTCATCGATAATAATTTCTCTAAAAATGTTACCAGTTGACTTACGAATTAAAACACGACTTAATAAATTAATACGTACTGCTCTTTACACAAATATACTCCAATATACTTAACTGACCTACAATATTTAAAGCTTCTAATCAACCACTAAGAAACTCTAATTCTAAGATACTTACGCTACCTACTATCAACATAAACAAACATGGTAGAAGAGCTTTTCGGTATATAGATACATCTACGTGGAACAATCTTCCAGACTGTTTATCTATCACTGGTCCTAGACTATGGAATAACTTAGATAATTACATAAGAAATATTTTAAATTTCAATTTATTTAAAAGAACTTTAAAAAAATATGTATTGAATAGTTACCATTACATTTGTAATTGTCCTTTTAAATTTATATTTTTAACTTTTAATTTGACTTAAATTAATTTATAAAACTATGACTTTTAACTATTAGCTGACTCGTGACATAATTTTATTAAATTTTATCGACTTATAATATATTTAGTTTTAAAATGACTTATTGAAAAATGTTACTGACTAATTTGTTATAATACTATTGTTATTATTATTCTAATTTTTACTATTTTCTATGTTTTTATGTTTATTATAATTTAGTTGTATAGTTTTTTCCTAATATTTAGTTTACTATACCTTTTTAATATATTTTTATTATTTTTTTATCTATATGTTTATATATATATTTATATATTTTATTATAATTATGATTAGATTATGAGTAATTTTTTAATAATAGTAATGTATGTTTACTATTTTATCTGAATCATGTTCTGCTCTGTATAAAGAATATAAATTTATAAATTATTTACTATATATAATTATATACAATTATATACAATTATAATTGTATTATTTTTAATTAATTTTTTCTTTTATTACATTTATATATTTATATTTAAGAGGTAGTAGAATAATGATGGAATTTGTTTTTTTTATATTTCGTTGACTATTAATTCATAAATTTATCATATTTTATAATGGGTAGTATGGATGTGTTTGATGGCTCCAAATGTTACCAGTGTATATACTATTGGCGAAAGTATATTCCCTAATGTTTTGGATTTGATGAACCCACATTCGGAAAGTTGATATACTATGGGTTTATGCATTATGAGTTGATGATTTATTTTAATAATTGAATTTTTTATTTTATTTATTTTTCTATTTTTCTCTTTTTAATTATATTCCTATATAATTTGTTCTCCTCGTAATCATAAATTTGTGAAAGACTTGATAAGCTCTCCTTTACCCAGATAATTTCCAAATCTGATTGAATTATTATATTCAAATAATAATTGTATACTAACTACATTATATAAACTAAAATGTTATGCTAGATATGTATGTTATACTCTAGTTATTTATCATATATGTATTTTATACATATAGGTAAGAACATTAATAAGTAAGAATTATTAATTATTTATTAATAACTATGAGAATTATGAAGATCATTTGTAGGGGAAATTAACCGAATACGGACAGTGCCCGAATACGGACACTCTCGGTATCTCAGAAACCATAAATCCTATAAAAAAATGTAATGAATACAATATTAATAATTATATAAATAGTCTAAAAAAGTATTTATAATTTTATTAAATTTTAATTATTCAACATATTGCTGATATATCCAATAAACTGATTATTTGTATTACGTTTTTAAATCTATGAACACAAATTTCAACTTAAAACCTTCTCAAGAATATACAAATATAACGCTATATTATTAAAAAATAAAGATTTCTAAAAATGATATATATAATTTCTATATTTGTTATCAAATATTCATTAAGTTATAAGCATATATCTAGATGTCATATAAGTCCCTAATATACTCTAGATGTCTTAATACGGACACCCTATAACTAATAAGCACGCTGCGTATAAATTATTATTATTTTCATAAAAATTGCGTGAGTTATAATATTAATACCACCAATAAATCTAAATCTAAAATTTTATAATTATATATACTTAAATTGTATTATTAATTAAAAAAATAATAAAAATAAATAAATTATTAGCTAATTAAATTAGAATACATTATTCATCAAATTAATAATAAATAATGTAATTGTAAATTGTCTTATTGATTCATCAATAATATATAGTTTATCTCGTAGCATACAGGGTGTCAGTATTATAACACAGGGTGTCCGTATTTGGACATGCATGTAGGGTACCGAATACGGACACCTCCGTTATCTATGGAATTAAAAGATTAAATCAAATTTTAAAATTACAATAATATTTATAATCATATAATATTAATATATTATAATTTTTGAATAAAAATAATGAGTCATAAAAAGTTAAGACCATTTATTGTTAAAGTGTCCGTATTAGGTTCCCCTACATATTAAAAACAAAATATTTGAATATTAGTTATTGGTATCGCTGATCATGTTATAAAGGTGATAACGCAAGCGAGTCTATGTCCTATAGGACACTTTAGATTCAAAATATTAGTCAACTAATCACATCACAATGACCTAGTTTTCTAAACAACCAAATCAAAGAAGTGGATAAGGAAGAGAATATATAGGGGAGAGAACGGAGTAGTATGTACGTATTTCAAATATTTCACTAAATCTATAGATTACATATATGTTATTTATTACCTAATATTAATTAGATTATTTCTCAAATGTCAGTAATTAACATCATTAAACCACTTATAATGTGAAATAGTTATAATGTAATACAAACAAATGGGTTACTTATACGTAGCTATAGATAGGCCTACATAACCTACATAAAAATTATTAGTAGGTATAATTAAGTGAATTAATTCACTATAAAAACGTATTTCTCATATAATAATTACTATTTCATAACTTAAAATTTAATTGTTGTTATTTAATTATATAATAGTTAATTATGGTGCAATACAATATACTGGAATACTTCTACGTATATAAATCTAATGGATGAAGTCCCTAGATCACAAATTGTTATAAGCACGAATAGTAATATAGCGCCTGAAATTAAATAATAATACATATCTAATATTTTATTAGCGCATTTTTGTTGCACATTTTTGATCATCACTTTTAAAAAAATATAAATTAAAAATATTAAATATGAAGTCTATTATATAATTTAATAACCTTACCAATGGTTTAAATAGAATCAATTTAAAAATCTCATTCTCATATCTATATGATACATTGATTAAACTAACATAAAATCAAGTTAATTTGTTATGATATTTGTATGTAAGTTTTCATCCAAATTGTTATATTATTATATTCACTATAAATCTTATAAGCTATTTACTATAGTAAATTCTATAATACAAATCATAATTTGGTTTTATAGATAATTAACAAATAATTAACAAATAATTAACAAATAAAAAATGGATATATGTATAACAAATTTGTAGGAATTATTTATATATATTATATAAATATATATATATATATATATATATATATATATATATATATATTTATATATATTTTGGTTCCATTAAGTCCCTAAAATCGGTGTTTAATAAAATAACTAATTGTTATGAGTTAAGAAGAACTATCAATGATAAGATTGACTGGATATCTGATAAATATAACCCTACGCAAGAGGAAATATCCGCATGGAAGATATCTTTTGCGGCTTTTTCAAAATCAAAATCTGAGACTGAGTCTAATAAAAAGTGACTATGTATGTTATCTGATGTAATTAGCATTTCCCTTATTAATATTCGATCTCTGCGCTCTAATATTGTACTACTCCTTTCCTATCTAAAAATTAAACCTATCTCTATTATTGGGATCACTGAAACCTGGATTAGCATTGATGATACGGATATATTCTCATTGTTCTGCGAGGCGGGTTATAATCTTTATCTCCAACCTCGTAATTATGGTCGTAGGGGAGGCGTTGGTATCTTAATTCATATGGACTTACCAACGCCTGCAATTTCTTCTTTTACTTTTTCTTATAGTGATTGCTTATCTTGCACATTTAATTTCCCTTTCGATATACTTCGTATTATAGTTATTTATCGGCCTCCTAGGCCTGATTATTCCATCTTCTTTGATGAATTATCTGATTGCATAAATAATGGCTTACATTCTAGCTCTTTTAAATTCATTTGTATGGGCGATTTCAATTATCATTTTGACTCCATGTCTCAACCCCATTCCTTATTTAGGCAATTAACTGAATCCCTTGGTCTTCATCAACATATATCCTGTCCTACTCACATAAGTGGCAATATTCTTGATATGATTTTTACTCCTAATGATACACCCACTCAGTTCATTTCACCCTGTATTCGTTATGATCTATTAACTGATCATTATCTGATTCATACATCTATTTCTCTAAGGAAACCTGTATCAACTAAGTCATTAGTTTTTTATAGGGAGTTGAGGAAATTAAACTATCATGAACTAGGCCTACAATTTGAGAATAGATTATCCAGTGATCACATATCGTTTGATTTTTTAAATTACTGTCTTTCATCTACTTTGAATAACTTAGTTCCTTTAAAATCTCGTTACTTCCCTCTACATACTTCATCACCTTGGTTTTCTTCTCATCTTGCTATAATGAAACGTTCATTAAGGAAACTTGAGCGTAAGATTAACATGTCCACCTCTCACAAATCTAAATTTCTGATAGCGAGGAAAGCCTATAAACATGAATTAAATCTCCATAAAACGTCCTATTATGAATCGAAATTTAATGCTTGTGGAAATGACACTCGAAAAATTTGTAAAATGGCTAATAGCATCCTTGGTACCAACATCAAATCTAAGTCTACTGCACTACCTGATGCTGCTCTGTGTTCTTCTTTTGTCTCCTCCTTGTCTAGTAAGCTCTCCCGTATCTTCAACAACATCAGCTCTAAATTGGCGCAATTACCGATGACACTTTATGCTCCTATAACGACTAACCCTATATCTTGCAAACTCTCTTGTTTCACTCCTCCTTCTATTACCGAAATCCGTAACTTGATTCTCACTGCTAATTCCACTTCCCCATTGACCCATTACCACTCGTTGTTTTTAAGAACATTGTCCCTATAACTGAAATTGCAATACTTTACTTGATCTCTCAATCACTTAACGATGGAATCGTGGTCAGTTCCTTGAAATATGCCATTATTAAGCCCATCCTAAAAAAATCGTATCTTGATCCAGATGTATTGACCAATTACCGACCTATCTCACAACTTCCAATATTAAGTAAAATCATGGAACGTGTGGTCAGTCGTCAGCTCATCAATTACCTTGAAAATAACAATCTGCTAGATTACTTTCAAAGTGCTTATAGAAAATCTTTCTCTACTGAGACTGCCCTCACACATGTCACTGACCTGATTCATAACTCGCTTGACTCATCTCATTGCGTACAACTACTCCTAATTGACCTTTCTAGTGCATTTGACATGCTCAACCATTCTATCCTAATTAACCGTATCATCGAACTTGGTATTGAAGGTTCCCCCCTTAAGTGGCTGATGTCGTTCATCACTGATCGAACTTCGTCTGTTAAAATCAATGACTTTATATCACCTCCTACCAATATTCTTAAAGGGGTCCCTCAGGGATCAGTTCTTGGGCCACTTCTCTTCTCTATATACTTACGTCCTATCTCTAATATTATTCGCAAATACCCTAATATCTATTACCATATATATGCTGATGACATTCAACTACTACTGAAACTGCCCATTGACGGTATAATTATTAAACCTTCTGAATCTGTGCGCAATCTTTGTATTTTAATTGATAGTACTCTATCGTACGGTGCTCATATAAATGCAATCTGTAAATCCGCTAATCTCTATTTGAGAAAAATTCGTCACATTAGAAACTATTGTTCGCCCAACATCACTAAGCGCCTTCTCAACGCCCTAGTATTATCTCGAATAGACTATTGCTGTTCTCTATTCTACGGAATTAAGAACTCTGAAGTTATTAAAGTTGACCGAATTATTCGCTCATCCGTAAGATTAGTTCATAGGCTTAAGCGACGGGATCATGCTTTAACTGACACCCACCAATGCAATATGAAATGGCTATCGTTTAGAAAACGGTGCCAATTTATGGTTCTCTGTTTAACACATAAAACACTATTCCTAGGCAGACCTGCATACTTACGTGCATTGCTCACTCGTCGCAACATCCTCCCACATCTGCGCTCGTCTGATGCCACACTACTTGACTTACCTGTTACTCGTAACGTGATGCGTTCTCGCTCCTTTACAAGCATGGCTCCTACTACATGGAATCTGTTGCCTTACCGCCTACGAAGATTGAAGTCGCCTCACGTATTTGCTAATAGTCTCAAAGACTATTTAAATTTAAACTTAAAGTAACCCTATCCTTGATGTTGATCTGGTTCCATCTATATTTTTATATATTATATTGCTACCTTATTTAATGTTATTGTTTCGTTTTGTTTGTTCGTTCACAACACCAGTGAGGGTAATCTTTCTTTACCATATTTGGTGTATAAATAAACCATCCTATCCTATCCTATATATATATATATATATATATATATATATATATATATATATATATATATATATATATATATATAGAATATATACTATTAATGTTATTAAATATATATATTGATAAATAAGTATTATAAATAAATATAAACATACATAATATCAATCTATATTATAGTATATGTAAATATATAGGTAAATATATAGATATATAGATATATAGATATATATATATATATATATATATATATATATATATATATATATATATATATATATAAATATGTATATACTATAATATAGATTGATATTATGTATGTTAATATTTATTTATAATACTTATTTATCAATATATATATTTAATAACATTAATAGTATATATTCTTGATATATATATAGACATTATCATATATTTTGTGTTCAAATAAGTATTTTAAATAAATGTAAAATGCATAATTCTAATCTTCACAATGTAAAATGTACACAACAAAATAATTAACCGCTCTATTAGACTTATTAAATAGATTATAAAAATAGCAGGGATTACATTCGTAAAAGTCAGGCAACAAAATAGGCAAACCAATATATTATTTATAATGCTATCAGGTGGCATCATATGTTCATATATAAATATATATATGATGATGATGATGATATTGAGTTTATTAGCACTAAAATAGGGTCATGTAGACCCCTTCGCTCGTGCGGGAAGAAAATAATAATAAAATAATAGTAATACGATAATAATTTGATAATAATATACATTCAATATACAACGGAAAAACAATAATAAACAATATAAAGGACTATTATATACTACAGTCTGCATTGATATGGTGTAGTTGTATATACTACAGACTGCATTGATATAGTATAGTGTTATATAATAATAAGATAATAATAATACAATAACGATTTAATAATGATATAAATTTAATATAACACGTATACAAATAATAAGTTGGATGATTTAATGATTATGGGTAGAGAGAAAAGAAGAAGTAAGATTTATAAATCTTTTGTGGGATCTAATAGAACGAATGGTAGGAGGGAGGGAATTCCATAGGGTTGGACCGGAATTTTTAAAAGCTCTAGAATTTAGGGAAGTTTTACTAGAGTTCTGGGAGATAAGTAGAGGAGCATTTTGGTAACGAAGAGAAGATAATATAGTACGTTTTTTAATTAGATCAGAGATATAGCTAGGGGTAAAAGAATATATTGATTTATGGATTATAGATAGTATACGTAATTTACACCTGAGGGAGAAGGGTAGCCACATACGAGATGATTGATGAGATGTTGTAGTAGAGTGATCCAGTCGAGTTAAACAGTAAGTAGTACGTATTGAGGAACGGATAATCCGATTAAGTGGAGCAGTAGCTTTAGCAGGAAGTAAATTCAGTAGGGAAGAACAGTAGTCAATACGTGAAAGTACAAGAGCATTAATTAGAGTTTTAGTAAGGTTTCTGGAAAGTGATGTCCGTATTTTTTTAATTCTGAAGAGATGAAAGTTGGATGATTTTGTAATGGATGATATGTGATTCTTAAATGATAATTTGTCATCAAATACTAATCCTAGGTTTTTGGAGGAATGAGAAGGAGAAATAATCATGTTATTTAGAGTAAAGTTTGGAAAGGAAGTTTCAGAAGTAGATATGTTAAGTACAGTAGTCTTAGAGGAATTAATTAGTAGTTTATTGGAGAGGAGCCATAATCTTATGGAGTTAGCACACTCGATTAATTCAGAGTTAATGGTATTATGAGAATTTATAGGGAAAAAGGTAAACAGTTGGATATCATCAGCAAAAATATGGTAGTGGATATTTGGAAATTTCTTAATTAGATCAGCAATAGGGCGGATATAAATAGAAAAGAGGGATGGACCTAGAACAGATCCTTGGGGAATACCGTGGTTAAGAGGAGAAAGAGGCGAGTAAGATTTGTCAATCATAATAGAGATATTCCTGTTAGTGAGATATGAAGTAAACCATTTTAATGCTAAGCCAGATATACCCATTAAAGTAAGTCGCGAGATTAATATGTTATGGTCCAGGGTATCAAAAGCAGATGATAGATCAAGTAGGATTAGCTGGCAACACGTGTTGCTATTTAAGGTAGATAATATAGTGTCAGTAATACGTAGGAGAGCTGTTTCGGTTGAATGACCCTTACGAAAAGCGCTTTGAAACGGGTCGAAAAGATTATTTTTATTTACATGGGCTATGAGTTGTTTGGAAACAATTCTTTCTAATATTTTACTTAATAAGGGTAGGTGGGAGATCGGGCGATAATTGCTAAATGAGTTTGGGTCTAAGTTTTGTTTTTTTAGAATAGGGGATATTATGGCAGTCTTGAGACAGGGTGAAACTTGGCCAGAGTTTAGTGAGTTCGCAATAATATCCAAGAAAATAGGAGAAAATAAGGGTGAAAGTTTGTGATATAATGATAAAGGTAGGGGATCAGTGGGGGAGGTACAGTGAGATTTCATGAGTAGGTCATTTACTTCATACAGTGAAGGAATAGTGAATGTACTTAATGAGTCAATATGATGGGTAATATATATGGTAGGATTGAGTATGGGTTGAGTAGATGCGCAAATAATATTATTAATGCTTGCAATTTTATGGTTAAAGAATTTTTCAAAAAGAGAACACAGTTGAAAATTTGACGTGTTAGGTAAAATGGGGAGGATTTTTTCATCTGGAGGAGAGAGAATTTTATTTGCTATTTTAAATAATTTGCGAGGATTGGAGGATATCAATGCTATCTTTTTGTTATAATAGATAGATTTTGAACGAGATATAGTAGATTTGTAATTTTTTCTAGCTAGTGATAGTGCTAATTTAGTTTCAGTAGAAGGATTTTTAAGAAATTTCTTCTCAAATTTTCGAACACTCTTCTTGAAGATGAAAAGTTCGTGGGAGAACCAGGGAGAAAAAGGGCGGTCGGTAATTAATGTAGTTGTTGTAGGTGCATGTATATTGATAATATTTAGGAGAGTGGAGTTTAGGAGTACCGGACAGAGGGAAGTTGAAGAAGAGATCTCAGTTTTGATATTGTTTACAAATCTTGGTAGGTCGATAGACTTAAAATCTCTATATGTAATACGTTTTCGTTTAATATTTGTGAATTTTAGATTTATAGAGAATTCAATAATAAAATGATCAGTTAGTAGTTCAATTTTTTGAAAGGAGTTAGGGTTTATACATCTAATAAGAGGACTGGATAGGGGTGTAAATATCATATCAAGTGTATTGCCACTAGAATGGGTAGGAAATGATATATGTTGGCACAAGGAAAGAGACTCAGTTAGGAGTTTAAAGTCACCATGGGGATAGATGGGAGAATTATAGTGATAGTTTAAGTCACCAAGAACTATTGGTAGATAGGATGAAGATGAAGGAAGTTTATGGATAAAATCATGAAATTCATCAAAGAATAAACTGGTTTCAGGTTTTGGGGGACGATAGATAACGGTAAGATGTAGAGTTAAGTTAGGAAGCTTGAGGGTCAGCGAAATACAATCACTATATGAAAAGGGGGGGAATGAAATGGATGGAGATAGGTAAAAATCATTACGTATCATAAATCCTACCCCACCACCACGGCCCATTTGTCGTGGAGCGAGATAGAGTGTATATCCAAAGTCCAAGATGGAGGCAAATATATCAGAGTCATTATTAGAAATCCAGGTCTCAGTTAATGCGATTATAATAAATTTTTGTAATTTAAGGTATGGGAACAGAAGGGATATATTTGATCTCAAGGAGCGAATATTGATCAAGGCTATATTAGAGGATAGTCAGGCTTGAGAGGAAGAATTATTTATAAATGATTTCTTATAGTGATCAAAAGAATCAAACCATTTTGTTAGATCAGATTCAGGGATGAGAAAAGGGGGATATGAAAGAGGATTTTTTTTATCCCTAAGTTCAAATGTTTGGGAACGATTATTAAAAAATACTTTATACAAAATGGGCGTGAGTTTTTGTTTTAGGGCATGATATAGTACCTTACCAAGAAGTCTAGTAGAGTCAGGTAAATAATGACGAATAAATATATGCTTAAAATTACTATGTGGTGAGATTTTTAGAAGGGAGGAGAAACATATATCACGAGCAGAAATATTAGTGAAACGTAATATAGCAGTACTGGTAAGAAATGAGGCAGAAGTAATATAAGAATGTGGAAGTTTTATATAGTCAATTAATGATACTATGAAATTATAGTTAACTTCATAAGGAAGAAGGTGTTCAAGTACTAGTATGAGGGAATTATCTATGGAGCGTATGGATGAAGACTTTGAGGAAGTTGAACTAGATAATATAGGGGTTGGTGTGTGATTTGAGGAAAATTTTAAGTCCATTAGCTTTGGAATGTTTCTAGAAGTATTATCATTGGGCTGGGTATTAGCATTATGCTTGGGATGGATATTAATAGTCGTAGTAGAAGAATATATATCAGATGTTATATTTGGCGTTACCTTGGAACAAGTATTATGTATAGATTTGTCAGTTAAAGTAGAAGGTGAATATGGCATAGTAATGGGTGGAGTAGTTGTATGATTAGTCGAAGGAAACTTATTTAAGGCTAGGCATGAGGAACATGAGAAGATGAAGTTAGGTGAATTAAATATAGCAATAGCATAAGCGGGAGGGGGGTTTTTAGAATGAAACCAGGATTTAGAAATAATAGCTGCGGGGTATAAACAATTATAATGTAAAATAGATGGACATGTTTTACATTTGAGATAATATTCGCATGCGGGAAGGTTACAATGTGAACAATTTGAGGACATGGTATACTTGAGATTGTGGGATTAAATTGAATGAAATAGATAATAATAAATATAATAATAAATGTATAAAAACTGGTCGTAACAGGGATATTTTTGAAGAAGTTTGGTATTCAGTCCGTTTTGCTATATGACGAGTTGACTTGACAAGCACCGGTTGACTTTAGTAGGCTCCTGGTATGCTTGGTGGCAGCCGGGCAATGATGGTCCGATTGTCTGAGATGTAAGGCAGTGTATCGTCCGAGGTAGAATTGATGGATCTGTATGTAAGTAAATACAGCAGTAGACTATCTAGGTGTAAGTTGGTAGCTAACCTCAAATGAAGGTTGGTAGATCCGACTACCAAAAGCAAATTCCCAAGGGAGATCCACGGGAGAATATCAGTTATAATATTATTATAAACTACTAGTTAATTAATTTTATAAATAGTAAATAATGTAGCTAAGTATGAATATACATAAACAGTATGTAATATATATTTGAATTTAATTAATTTATCGAATTTATTATTCTATTATCTTTGTGATTATTATTTATTTGTTAGGATTTTTATTTTGTTATAATAAAATGTAAACAAATACTAAATATAATTATATCTAAATAAGATATGATTATAATTTAAAGACAACTATTATGTATTTCAAATAAGTTGGATATTAATATTTAATATATATTAATATAATAGATAATATAAAAAATAAATGAATACGTACTTATCTTTATAATAATAATACAATTAAAAGATATTTAAAAGCTAAGCAGTTATTAACACAACTATATATTGGTTGCTATGTAAACAAAGTGATAGTGACTGTACAAAGTGACTATATATATATATATGTACCACAAGATTCAGTTTTGGGACCAGTATTATTTTTAATGTACATAAATGATTTACCTAATATAACTAATAAATGCAATTTTACTCTTTTTGCTGACGACACAACTTTAACATTTAAGTCTCATAATTTATATGATCTAGAAAATGAAATAAATTCTACTTTAGTTTTAATATGTGACTGGCTTTGTGGTAATAAGCTAGTTCTTAATATTGATAAAACAAAATTAATTGTATTCCATCGCACAAGAGTAATAAATTGAACATCAAAATAAATAATATAGCCATAAAACAATCAACTAATTTTAAATTCTTAGGCATTTTAATTGACGAAAATCGTAATTGGAAAATGCAAATAAATAATATTAAAAATAAACTTTACTATGGACTTAGTTTACTACATAGATATAAATATAAATTTAATAATAATACTTTAGTTATGCTATATTTTCTTTTTTTCATAGTCATATTAATTATTGTTCTATTATATGGGGAAGTACTTACCATAGCAATATAAAATGTATTCAAATTTTACAAAATAAATGTATGAGAGCAATATATAAACTTGATAACAAAACCAATATTGATTACATTTTTTTAAGACATAACATTCTTAAATTTAAAGATATAATAAATATATCCATTTATAAATATATGTTTAGAATATATAACAAGCATTATTTGCATAGTTCAATTTGTAAGTTATTTACCTATAATTGCTCTTTATATACTTTTAGGTTAAATAGAACATTCTTAATACAAAAAATAAGATTTGATCATGATAAATTTAGTATTCGTTACAAAGGCGCATATTTATGGAATTCTTTAAATACAACCATATCATCTTTGACGAATTTGAATACTTTTGCAATACATATTAAAAACATGCTTTTAAATAGTTATATTTAATCACTTACACCTTATCTATTGATTATTATTTTATTTACATGATCATCTTTTCTTCTTTTTAGCTCTTTTAAATTGTTCGTATTGTATACATATTTTTTATCTCTGTAGCCTTTGGTCTTTAGTTTTCTTTGATTTTTATAGTTTAACTTATTTATTATTTTAGTATCTATTTACATTTTTAATTATTTTATTATATATTTTTATTATATTTTATTATTATTTTATTGTTATATACATGATGATTTCTTGGTATTGAGAGATATATTTAATTTTATTATATTGCTTTTTTATGAGACAGAACACGAATGAACAATATAGAATTGTAAAATATTTATTTATATTTATTCATTTTGTATTTATTCATTTTGTATTAATTCTCTCATTACCAAGAGCAGGTTGGTATCTCGATAAGTTCAATAGAACTTCTATACCATACCTGGGTTTTTGATCTCGGTCATCAACTGAATCTGATATTATTATTATTATTATATATATAATAATAATAGAAAGGTTTATTTACTCAGAAAACGATGGACGTTTATATGCGTCAAGTTGAATTAATAAAACAAATAAATTGTTACACAAATAATAATAAATTTAAAAAGAAGAAATTATAATGATAACATATATGAATGTAGTCGACATTTAAAAGTAATAAATGATGACATGGTGTGCAATTCATCGGGAAGACTGTTCCAGTACTTCGGAGCAGCAACAGTGAAAGCAGCATCTGCATACATAGATGAGACAAGCGGTAAAGAGAGTTTCATCAGCTCACATTTGCGACTAGGACGAGTAGTTGCTCGAATTATGAGTCCCTTCGATAGGTATGACGGTACTCCCATATATATATATATATATATATATATAGATTTGTGAGTAATGCAAAGAAGACTAAACTTGCATAACTCTCGAAACGTTAACCACTCGCCATTATGGAGTGTATAGATATGGTTATATCATTACGCTTTAGCTTAAATAATATGCAAACAGTTCTACGTTGTATTGAATCGAATTTGTTCATCAATTTTTGCGGAATTTTAATGAAAAGCGAATTACAGTATCTAAGTCGACTAAATACTAATGAATGTAATAATGATTTAGTTAAATTAAATGTTAGCTTAGAACGAGCCTTGCCTATATTATACATGAAATAATTAGCAATGCGGACAGTGTGTATATATATATATGCATGTGTATGTATATATATATATATGTCAGATATATATGTAAGAGTAATCTAATGCATTATTTATAGTAACACCTAGAGTGGTGATGGTGTCTGAGATAGGAAGTGAGATAAGGAATGGATAAGTGAGTGTATTGAAGAAATAGATCTAGAAAATATAATGCTCTCAGTTTTAGTAATATTTAATGAAAGTGAATTACAGGAAAACCAAGAGATTAAATCATTAATACAATTAGCAATTGAAAGTTGAATTATGTCAATATCAGAACCAGGTGGAAAAAAAGTATAAATTTGTAAGTCATCAGCAAAGAGGTGATAACGAATATATGGGTATTTTAAAAATCAAATTAATGGGAATAATATACAAAATAAAAAGAATCGGACCCAGTACTGATCCTTGAGGAACGCCATGAGTGTGATCAAATGGAGCCGAAACATATGACTTGATCTTTACCGAATATATTCTATTAGATACAAATGACATCAACCAGTTGTGCACCTGTCCATGCATACCTATTTCAGGTAGACGGTAAGAAAAAATCCTATGATTTAACGTATCAAAGGCACTAGACAGATCAAGAAGAACCAAATAATAAAAAGCCTTATTATACATAGATAGTATAATATCGTTAAACACAATGTTTTCGGGCAGTTTCTGTACTACGATTGGGAAGGTATGCACTTTGAAAGCAATCCACAATAGAGTTTGATATGATATAATCAATAAGCTGACGCGCAATTATGCGTTCCATAGTCTTAGAAATTGATGATAATTGCGAAACAGGACGATAGTCGAGAAGGTATATTATGATTACGCTCATCTAGTCAGTCTGATAAAAAAGAGCGATTTGAGGATTCGGTGTCATTAGGACTATTAGAATTCTTTGATAAAATATTTTTTTCAAATGAGGTATTCCTCAAATTTAATAGTAGAAGGTACAAATGAATTACAAATCCAATCAATGTTATCAATACCATCTAATTTAATCAATGGACGCAATTCATAGTTTTTGGTCTCATAATTGAAAACCGATTTATAATCTGTTATTAGTTTCAATCTCAATGCATGATAATAAACCCGCCCTCTTTTAAAAATATCTTTATCTAAATATTCATGAATGAAAATATATTTAAAGTCGGTACCTATTAATTTAGATCTAGATAATCTATTATAATATAAAAAATCACATTTTGAAAAAGAATTAATAAAGTAAACATAAGCATTATTGTTACGAAAATATATATTTGTAATGGAAGAAAAACTAATATTAAAATAGGGTAAATAATAGTATAAATAGTGATTTAATAATATTATTTATAATTCAGTAATGTAATTTTTAATATCTATATGTTCAATAGTAATTGAAAGTTTATAATCTAATTTCGTAGAATTTGAATAATTGCCTGATTTATTAATTTTATCAGAAATAGTGTTAAGCTTAGGCTCAATAGAATTTAGTAATGCATCAGCGAAAGTTTTCTTATGAGTATTAGTAATTGTATAAGTATTATCAACTATATTTTTTATGTCATCTAGTTTTGCAGTGACATCACTTAGGGTGTCAATTGTGATATAGGAGGAGGTATATTCGTAGTGAAGTTAGGTTTGCATGAATTGCATAAATACATGATATTTTCAGAATTGAGAATATATAATGCATAATCTGGAAGCTTATTACTATTACTCCATGGATTTTTAATAATACCAGCAGCATACATGCATTTGAAGTGTAGAAAAGAATCATACTTGATACATGTAATATACATGATCAATATACATGTAATATATATTTAAATATATATATATGCTATTATTATACAATAGTACAATTATATTACTATTATATACTATTTTATATATTGTAGTAATAATATATTATAACTATATAGTATTATTTTATGTATATATATATATATTTATTTATTAGAATTATATATATAAAACAATGATATATAGTTATTATTACATCTATATATATATTTATAATACAGTATAATACAATCAATAATTTACAATAGCACTGTAAGCACAATCAATAATGTCAAAGTAAACACTCACTGTACACAGAACACTTTTATTTATCAATATATTAAAGTGTATATATAAATATACAGTACATTATTTCAATATAAATAAATATATATATATATATGCAAATGTCATTTTATCAATAAGAGTAAATATGTTAGATAGTGTATAATTATATTTGAATGAGGGTGTCCAGTGGACATTGTCCACCAAATAAAAATAACAATAACAATATATATATATATATATATATATATATATTTTTATATATTTATATGTGTATATATGTGTATATATATGTGTGTAATAATACAATTACAGATTTAATTATAAATATGATATGTGTGTGTAATATAATATACATAATAAGTATAATATTCTAGTAGTATACCATATATATATATCTGGCATATGTGCATGTCTAGCTTACGTATGATGATATATGAGGTGCTTATATGTATGATATCAATTATTGTGTAGTGATATCAATTATATATATATAATAGAGCAATACCTACTTTACAATGCTCTTAATAGATGATATAATGAAGTAATGTATGCATATTATAATATTTATGTTTAACATATTATAATATATTTTTTATAATAATATATAGTTATATATCTATATATATATATATATTATCCTAAAAATATTATATAAGTAAAATAGAAATCGATAAAAACTAATAATGTATAAACTAATCCATCACTCATCAATTGTTAGGAAGGCCGCTTATCTTCGCCGGTGTTATACTAAATATACACTATGTGTGTATGTGTATGTGTGTATGTGTATGTGTATGTATATGTGTGTATGTGTGTATGTGTGTATGTGTATGTGCGACGCATTATGCGTGTATGTGTGTATGTATGTAAAGTGTGAATATATGTATGGCAATGATTATCAACATTATTGATTACATTTAAAAAACTAAATATTGCACGTTAATAACTTATATAACGAGTGTGTTATCATTATGTCATACTTTCCGGTATTATATTCTAAATTCTATGTATTCATAAAAATAAATCTAATATTGATAATATAATTTTATTTATTACAAAATAAAAATATATTTATAATTGTATACATAAAATATACGTCTAGCTATGATGTATATATATATATATATATATATATATATACAGTCAACTCTCGGTAAGTCGGACTACGATTAAGTTGGTCTTCTCGATAAGTCGGACACATTTAGTTGGTTTGGTTGGATTTGTATCTAGTTCCATGTTAAATGTATCGGATAATTCGGATACGTTTGATTGGATAAGTCGGACTTCTCTATAAGTCGGACACATATTATTGTAATTTTTATGATTGTTATACTGAATAAGTCGGAATTTTTATAAATTGTCAGAAATGTTTACTTTAAATAATGTATATTATAATTTTAGTAAGTAATATTATTGAATACATGTTTTTTGAAAACATGTTTTGTTATTGATTGTTGCATAATTCCACATTTCGGTAACCCTTTAACTCACGCTGCGCATCTCATGTCGTATTTGCATGATATTCTGAATCTCGGTTAAGTCGGACATCTCGATAAGTCGGACACTTTTCCCGGTCCCTTGCATGTCCGACTTAAGGGAGTTTACTGTATATATATATATATATATATATATATATACGTGTATTGTACAATGTGTATGTTATCATACAATGCTTTATCTATTCGCCAACATAGCCAATAGTTTATTTGTAAATATATATTAATTTATCTTAATATATATATATATATATATTTTTTTTATTTTTATTTTATATTTGGTGGTGTCCTTTCATCCCATACAGGAACTTGGATGAAGTTTTCACTTATAAGCATATATGGATCTTAGAATGTCTCTCCAAAGCCGCTCTCATGTTAAAGCATCAATAGTTTAACGAGAGCCGATCATTTATGTATATACAATTATATATATATATATATATATAATATATATATATGCCTTTATTTAATTGCGAATATTGTTGTTTAACTATAGTTAACTGCGTCTTGTTTGTCTACGGTGTTCTCCATCCATTACTATGTACTACATAGTATGTAGTATATATATACTATAGTATACTTATTGATATATACTCCACTCTAATTTATGTAATAATCTTATTATTTCATTATTTGTAAATGTTGTATCTCTTTACAAATGTAGGAAAAAACCTACCTATGTTAGGGGTATATATATATATATATAATATATATATATATATATATATATATATATATATATAGTATTTACATATACTGTATAGCAAATATACAGCAGTGAGTTTAACTACATATTATTTTCTAAAAGTTGAAGTTTATTAGTTAACTAATTAACGATAGATTAAATGAGATACATGAGAATACATTTATTCTCTTAGTTAATCTATAATTATATAATTATATTCTATGGCATATATGTTATATTCATATTTAGTTTATTTTGTTATATTATAAAGTAGATTTGTATTTTAAGTTGATATATTGTAGATTAAAATATTATTTTTAGGGGAAAATATACGAATACGGACAGTGCCCGAATACGGACAATATCGGTATCTCAGAAACCATTAATCATACAAACAAAATGTAATGAAACAAATTCATAATTAGATAAATAGTCTAAATAAGTATTTTTTAATTATTTAAAATGAAGTGATATATTCAATAAACTGGATTTTGTATTACGTTTTTAAATTTATAAAAACAAATGTCAACGTAAAACCTTCATAAGCATATACAAATGTTTTAATATAAAATATAATATATATTATTAATAACTAAATCATTCTACACATTATATACATAGTTTATTTATTTTGTATCAAATATGAATTAAGTTATAAGCATTATAGTTAATATAAATCCATTATACCATAGATTTATAGTTTACAGTATACTAATTTAGTAAACTATAAATCTATGCATTATACAGACAAGCTTGATGTCATATTAATACGGACACCTTATAACCAATCATCGCGCATCGCTATTAACTATTCTAATTTTCAACAAAATCCCGTGCGTTATAATATTAATACCATAAAATGATGATTACATGTCATGCTTATTATGTAGATACTTCACTTATAATTAGTAAGTAAACAATAATACAAATAAATAAATTAATAATTAATTAAATTATATTAAATTATTCATAAAATTAATTATAAGTAATGTATTTTACTTTATATGATTAGTTTATCAATAATACATAGTATATTCTATAGCATATAGGGTATATATGCTATATATAGGGTATCCGCATTATAACACAAGGTCCGTAATCGAACATGGGTACAGAATATGGACAATTATCGATATATATTGAATATAAAGATTATGTAAAAAAATTTAAAAACACAATTATATCTATAATCATATAATATAAATATATTGTAATAAGGAAGGTCAAGACTTGCAGTGCAACCTTCCTTAATCGTTATATAGTGAACATGTAGGTACTATCATTAATATAATGCAAGTCTTGCACAGAACTGATTGGATCTATGGGCCCACTTCCGGAAGTCGTGTATATATTTGTATGAATAAAATAGGCTATATACTAAAAACTACTTGAAATGTGCACGAATACATAGATTTTTAATTGCAAATATACTAAACCCTCATACACATAAACAAAGAAAGTTACTCGGCATTATCCTAATGGATCATATAGAACATATATTAACAGCACATTAACATCCTATTATCAGCCTATTAACAGCATATTAACCGTCTATTAACATATTATTAACAGCACATTAACTACCTATTAACAGCCTATTAACAGCATATTAACAGCCTATTAACCGTCTATTAACATCCTATTAACAACACATTAACTACCTATTAACAGTCTATTAACATAACATTAACATAATATTAACAGCACATTAACATCCTATTAACAGCCTATTAACATAATATTAACAGCATATTAACAGCACATTAACAGCATATTAACAGCACATTAACAGCCTATTAACAACACAAAGTTACCATCATCATACGTTGTATATGATATTACTCTATAGGAGATATGAATGGCAATCATGTTCTTGTCTTCAGTAAACTGAGACTTAAACTTCAGTTTATGTTACAGATATACTTTTTTGTAAATAAACAGAATACAACAATATAAAAGAATCCACTTTGATTTAGGTAAGCTTGAAATCCTCAAATAGATAAACTATAGTTTTATATATATAAAGATAAATTAGATAATACATTATATATAACTGAATATGATCAAACCGCATACTATAGTCATATTAAACACATCATTATTACCGCAGAAATAATTATCAGTCAATTATCACTAAGTTAATTCTAAATGGTTAATAATTATCAGATATCTACCTTCAGCTATTTAAAACTAATTTATAAGGTACTGAAAAATCGTCTTCCGAGTTATTTGAATGACATCCTACAATTCAGAGTTTACAAGAGAGATCTACGAAACTCTTCTACTCGGCTAATACTAAAGAGTAAATACAAGCTATCAAGATATGTTAAACGATATTTCAGTGCCGATCTATTGAATGCGTTACCTGTACCATTAAGAACTAATGTAAAGTATTCGTATTTTAAATCTAATGTATTGTTATTAATTCGTAAAAATTAATTATACTATTTTCAACTGATTTATATTTGTTTGTATATTTTGTTATTTTTATATTTTGTTACACAATAGAGAACGCTTAACGTTATTTGTGTGCATAAAGAAACATTCATTCATTCATATGTATTAGCTAGCTACTAAGTTTAGATAATATGATTTAAAATATCTATAATAAATCTGGTGGTTTTATTATATATTGAATGAAGAATATATATGTCATTAGTTAACTAATAATATACATTGTAATGTAATAGATATTATATATTTTATTTTTTTAAATATAATTATATATATCCACCGCTACTATTATAGCTTCTGCTTACATCCTACCTCTATTCGACTACTGCAATGTTATCATTTATAATACCCCTCATCGTATAATACTAAACTACAAATTCTTCAAAATTCTATAGCTAGGTGTATATTCAATTTACCAAAATACTCCCACACTCATATATCTCCATTCCTAGTTAAACTCCACTGGCTACCTGTACGCCATAGAATCCTATATAAAACTCTACTACTGGCTCATAAAGCAATCCACCATGACTCTCCTGACTACCTAGCATCCCTACTCAAACTTAAATTACCAACTAGTACCACTACATGCTCCACCAATACGTTTCTACTTCAACTCCCTCCTAAACACAAATTACATTCAACCAACACTCGAGCATGGGCAATATCCGTCCCATACTCGTGGAACACTCTCCCCGCATCCATCCGTACTACACCATCAACTCCCAACTTCAAGAACTACTGAAAATCTACCTATTTAATATGAAACATTAACTTAAAATATATATGGACGGCCGATAGCTTTATAAGCACAGTTCGCAGTCCGAAAACCGAAAAATGTAAAAATGTAAATGTATATATACTTACTTGCTTACTTACTTAATTTCTAGGATGATCTTGCCAATCTTCATCTCGAGCATCAGTATAACACACCTTCCTCCAGATATCTCTATCCATCTTACAGGTTCACATTTTCTTCTCTGTGAGACCGATGTATTTGCGTAACATATCAACATAGGTTAGGCGACGACGACCACGATGCCAGCACTGCCATGGGTAGGTTCCCATAATATGAGCGGGTTCGTAGACAGTTCAGGATGTCGTATACAGTGAACGGCCATTCGCATTCTCCTGGACATCACTTTGCTAGAAACTGGAGGCAGATGTCCATATAATTGTTTGTTTTCCATGTGTTCTTGCCTAGATATATTAAGAGCTCTACGGATAATTTGTGTATAGGTACAGTTTAGGGATTGCTGTTGTTGTAATGTTAATGTCCATGACTCACATCCATAGAGAGGTATACTTTCCACTGTAACAACAACAAGTCTTCTTTTAAGTGGAAGATTTATGCTTGATTTCCATAATGTGCGCATATATAGTATACTATGTAGTGCATTCCAAGATAGTGCTTTTCTTACACGTATATCCTTCTCTAATAAATTGATCCAAACAACATATATATATATATATATATATATATATATAAATATATACATACATACATTAAAACGCAAATACATGTACATATATTTCTCTTGCATATGCAGTAATATATGTTTTTCCGGAAGTGACATAAGTTAATATCAAGTGTCTTATGTAATACATGACCAGATAAGCGCGTTAATTATAGTCATTGTGTTGGCGTTATTACGTCATTATCTTCAGATGACGTCATTATCTTCAGATGACGTCATTACAAATAACTATGTATATGTGATTCAGTGAATACATTCTCTGCGTGTATAGTTATATATATATATAATATTAGTACATTAAATGTACATTAAATGAACTATGGTTCATATAGGATTCCCCATGCTATGTGTTTCCTAGTGTAAGACGTACAATGTACATATAAGTTATACCAGGGAGGTTATACCCCCAGTCCATACCCTGGTTATACCCCTGGTTATACCCCCAGATTATACCCCCTGGTTATACCTAAACTAGGTAACCTAGTAAACAAAGTGTATTATATCATTATGTATAGTGTCAAATATGTTGAATTGCATCATGTCCCCGCTAGGGGCGCTGCAAAAGGGGGGACGGAGGTATATGTCCCCCTACTTTAAAATCTAAGAGGACCTCCTATGTATTGGTCCCCCCATCCCTACTTTTACAAAACCATGTTTGATTGGTTGGTCCCCCTACATGCAAAATCGTTCCAGCGCCCCTAGTTCCCACCACTAAGGACATATTAAGTTAATATTACATATCGAAATCCCCATTATAAGTAGACTATATTCCATGTATTATTTATCCTGGATAAATAATTTAACTACAACTAATTATTACATATATTTTATAATTTCTTAAGATTTTTTAATAAAAAAAATTTATAAAAAAAAGTTATTTTACTTTAGTAATATAACTATAGTTATGGCAAAATTGTGTTGGGCTATTTGAGTTTTTA